>CM021109.1:85176096-85661959 GCA_007115665.2 Sequoiadendron giganteum
ATTCCCACACCCGCCCCCCCCCCCCTTGTCTTTTGGTTGGATACAATGTTGCCATGAAGAAACAGGAAACCCTTTTTTGTTATTCCCCCACTTGGCCCATAAAAAGTTCCTAATTAGTTGAGTTAGCTGATTGTAATAGCTTTTGGAAGGCAGCCAACATGAAGAAATATAAACATGACTAGCAAGCAAGATTTTGTTGGCCACTTGGATACGACCAGCCATAGATAGAAATCTATTAGTCAAATTCAAGAGTTTGACTTTGATCTTGTTGAAGAACCAATTCCACATGTCTTTAAGAGAAACTCCAACCCCAAAGGGAATTCCCAAATATCTAGTGATTGAACCATGTTTTATTTATTTCCAATAAGATGGAATCCATGATGGTCGAGGGTTGGGGCGAGACATAATAAATTATGTCTTGTTCATAGCTAATTTGGAGTAAAAAATGGTGCAAAAAAAATCTAGGGTATCCAAAGTATTAGTTACCTCTTTAGCAGTGTTTTGGATAAAAAGCATGTTGCCATCCGCAAAGTGAGAGTTGAGAGTAGTGGCATTGTTGGGCAAGGAAATACCACAGATAAACTGATTGGTTTTAACATGCTGGAATAAATAGCCAAGGGCATCAACTGCAAGCACATACAAAAAGGAGTAAGGGGACAACCTTGTCGGATAGATCGCTAAAGAGGAAATTGAGGGGATAGAGAGCCATTAACAACGATTCTAGCATTAGCATCCATAAAAAGCATTTTAATGTGATCACGGATCTTAGGGCCAAATCCCAACCATTGCATCATGTTCAGGATGAAGGGCCATCGAACGCGATCATAGGCTTTGTCGAAGTCGAACTTGACAATAAGATCATCTTGGGTAGTTTGTTGAGCCCATTCAATTGTTTCCCAAGCCAACACAAGATTGTCAAGGATAAATCTTCCTTCCAAGAAGCCCGTTTGTTCTGGACACACAATCATTTGAGTAATGGGTTTAATTCTTTGAGCCAAAGCTCTAGCTATAATTTTTTATGAGGTATTCAACAAGGTAATGGGTCTCCAACCAGGAACAAATTCCTCATCTTTCCCTTTAGGAATGAGTTTGATGAGACCTTGGTTAATGATTGGTCCTAAAGTACTAGTTTCAACTCCTTCAAGATAAACATAGTAAAAATCCTCACGAATGTAAGGCCACATCGTTTGATGGAATTCAACAGGGAGACCATCCATTCCGAGGCTTTTTTCAGTGGCCATGTGAAAAAGAGCCTCATCAATTTCTTCCAAAGAGAGAGGTCTATCTAGAAACTTACTATATTCAGCATCAATTTTACAAGGGATGCACGCTGCCACACTTTCTTCAACAATAGGAATTAAAGGATCATCTGCATTTTCATCAATGAATAAGTGCTTTTAATATTCCAAAAAAGTATGCATGATGTCTAAATGGCTGGTTTGAGGGGTGCCATCAACAGATTTAATGACAGAAATCTGCTCTATTTTGTTTTTATGTTTCAAGTATTGAAAGAAAAATTTGGAACCTCGATCACCATCTTTAATTCATTGGAGACAAGCTCGGATCTACGCACCTTTTTCTTTGTAAGCAACCAACTTCCTAAGCTGATTTTCAGCTTGCACAACATTTTGCTGCAGGGAAAGGTCGTGGGGATTGGTAGCAAGAAGGGATCGATCATGCAAAAGTTGTCCATGTAGATATTTTTCAAGTATCCTACGTTTAGCAATAGCTCACCGACCATAATCGTGAACGAAAGAGGAGCAACGTGCAATAGCTCTCTCCCACTAGCTAATCCATCTATCCTCTTGGGGTTTAGGTTCAACATTCTAAGTAGTAAGAAGGCCATTAATGCAGTCTTGTTGTTGCAAATGAGTCATATTGAGTTTGAAAGGGAGGTCATTAGGAAGAGGAGGGGACTTGGAGAATGCGAGAGTGGTAAAGATGGGCAAGTGATCAGAGAGGGTGGCAGCAAGGTCAAGATGAATAAGGTGTCCAGACTCTGAGGGAACAATACAACAATTAGGGGAGATATAAAATCTATCAAGATGACTCATCTTCCTAAAAATACCACCTCTACAATTAGACCAAGTGTACTAATGAGGCATGTGAATATTTTTTTACCCAACAACGGGTCATGCACACCCAATGCATTACAAGTAACAATCCAAGCATCAAATTCCATATGAGATAAGTGGACATGGCTATCCCAACTTCAATCAATTGGGTGCTCCACCGTATTGAAGTCACCCCCTAGCACGCAATCTGCAATAGGTAGGTGACCTTGCATCCAGTCCCAAAGAAGAGTCCTTTTAGAGGGAGTGTTGGGAGCATAGATTGAACAAAATCCATATAATGTGTCATGGATGATCACGATAACCCAAATTCAATAGTTATTAGGATCACTCCCTGATGCAACCACATGCTTTGCAAGCCAAGGGGAAAGACCAAGCACAACTCCTCCACATCCATTAACGTGATTGGTGTGAAAAAAGATAGCTTCCTGCCAAATGGATGAAAGAGTGGATTTCAGACGGATACCATTAACCTTCACTTCTTGCAGCATAACAATATCAGAGTGGTTAATCTGAATAGACTGTCTAACATGACAATTCTGAGAGGGGATAGTTAATCCCCACACATTCCAAGATTGAATATTACAATTCATTGCGAGAAGTCAGGGAGAGTTTCCTCATCCACTAGGAGAGCATTAAATTGATTTTCAGATTGGTATGTCTGAAGGGTTGACAATTGTCCTAGATTAGACCTTTCTTAGAAGAAGATCGAGATTTAGATCATGAATGTTGTGAAGGAGACCACTACAAGGGAGAAATTTGCTCAGAACAAGAGTAGACGGTGGAAGAGACAGTGTCTTTCTGTCTTTTGACATCCCTAAAGATGTCACTAAAAGCAACATCTTTGAAGGAAGGAGAACCGTGGGTTGACAAGGGTTGAGAAGGAGAGGAAGTGGCAACAGTATGGTGGAGGGTGGTGGGGGATTGGTGGGTGGAAGGGGTAGAAGCTGGAAAAGGAGAAGTAAGAGTAGCCAAGGGATTTGGGGAAGTATCAAAAGGAGATAGATTGGTAGGGCAAGAATCACCAAAGGGAGGAGGGATAGGGTGAGGTTTGCGGATGGGGTAGTCATAGATAATATGACCTTCCTGGTGGCAGTAAAAGCAAGCATTTGGGTTTTCAGGTAAGAAATTCATTGTTGAAACTCAAGTCCTGGGCCAACAATTTGGATGGTATCTAGAAGGGGTTGAATGAGATCAATTTCAACGCAGGCACGAGGATGAACACGCAAGCTGAACCATTTATCAGTGTTATTTTTGCACCAAAGAACTTTACCTAATTGGGAAGCTATTTCATTCAAATAAGGGAGGAATTCAAGATTCAGGAATGGGAACTCAACCCACATTGGATATTTAGATTTGGAGATACCCTCAGGGTGAAAATCAATGTCCCAAGCCTGAACATAGTGGGTTTGTCCACAGACTACCCAAGAGCCATTCTGTAGAACTGTTTGAGAAAAAAATTAGATCCACAAAAGTGTAGGCTACATATCCCCTACCCAGTCCCCTAAAGGATTCAATGATCCAACCCTTTATTTCCCATGTGTTTCGAGTCCATTTAAAAAATTCTTTACACCTATCAAGAAAAATAAAATTATAGTTTTAACTCTGAACTTTGAAATGATGTCAATAATATCATCAAGTAGGGAAAATGTGATAGTTTTACCTTCAATATTGCCGCCAGGAAGGGTCGAGTGGTTTGAGATCTAGGTGTTTTTTTCGGTTTGCAATTTGGTTGTGTTGCGCTGGAGCTGTCCTCTTTGGGTTGAGGATTCATTGTCTGCTGCAAAGGATTGTCAGAGATCTCAAGGGCATCTGGTTGTGAGGCTAGTAAATCTGCATCGTTCAAACCCATGGGGCCATCTAAAGGACCATAACCCTTGCCATTTGCATGGGTACCGCGTTCCCTCACTTTTTTCTTCATCATTGACGCTTTAGGGTTTACCAGACGAGAAGACTCAGGGTCCAAATCAGCCCGTGGGGCCTTGGGAGGGGTCGTGATGCCGTGGGAAATCTGGTCAAAAGTGTCACCTGTGGGAACCCCTTTCTCTTGCTTGTCTGTTGTGTCCAATAAAAGAGTTGTCTTTGACTTCGCCATAGTTGTGTATGAGTTAATGGAGTTGTTTGATAAACCATTCGTCTCTTCTATATCTGGCTCTATAGCTAGGGTTTCTCTCTGTGCGTCATTTCTCTTGCATGATAATGTCTCTTACACCTAGCACAAAAATTAACATACCATGCTATAACAAAATATATTTATATACAATATTGCTTTATACATGAGGTGGTGGAAGGACGTATATTTTTGGCCAAGATACACACTAATATAAACCCAACATTTTTTTTTACAAAGGTTATTGGTAGAGAGAAGCTAAATTGGTGCAAAAATTCTCTAGGCTTGCATATTACTTGATGATATGTAGAATTGGCATTGGTCTTTTAATATGAGAAGTCATTTGAAGGACAAAAATTTGACTTCAAGTTGGTGAATGTTGGCATGTGAAGTCATTTTTCTTTATCCAACATTAATTATGCAATTGATGATGAGTCAAATATTTTTTGGGCACTTACTATTTTGGGCCATTTGACATGTGTGTAACATGCAGTTGTACAAATTACACTTTCTGTTTTTGGAAAGTCCTCTTCAAAGTCGATTGGAAAACTTAGATGTTTATGGGAGTTTGCCATTTTTTTTGTAAATTATGGATTTTTGTAACAATGATTGTGATTCATCAAAGAAGACAAGGATTTAAACTTTCCCAATTGCTTAAAAAATGGGTTCATGCATGACTAGAAGGTTGTTGGGGTATTTGTAAAACCAAACAATATGATTAAATATTTATAGTGCTCATAGTGGCACCAAAAATCTATCTTGAGAATATCCTCCTCTTGGACTTGTATTTGATGGTAGCCTGATTTGAGATTTAATTTTGAAATTAAACTACTCCATGAAGCTTGTATATCAGTTCTTTGATCTTAGGGATTGGGTGTCAATTTTTATAGTCAAGTCTTATTTAATGATCTATAGTTAATGCACTTCCTCATTTTTCCATCTTTCTTGATCACCATAACTTTTTATGGAGTGAAATTTATTGATCTGAGTTTGATGTCCCCCATGTATAGAAGTTCCTTTATTTCCATTTTGATCCCCTCCTTATACCTCCTAGGATGGCATTATAAATTAGTAATGAAGGGCTTAACACCTTCCTCCAACTCAATGACATGATCAAAGCCTTTGTCTTATAGTCTCTCTAGAGGAATATTGTTGAATATTTTACTATATTTGTTCAAGATATTTTGTACATCCATATGATACGATTTCTTGCCTTCAAACGATTTTTTCTTGGTCACCAAGCATCAAGTTTCCCAAGGTGCTTGTCCATAATGAAATATTATCTCTATTATTTTAGTAAATAAAATCCTTGGTTCTCTATTCATCATTCCTTGAAGTATCACTTTTTTTTCCTTTAGATTGAAACTTTAGTCCATGTTCTAGAAATTCTATGTGATCTTATCTAATGAGTGCAACCACTAGAAACCCAAAACCATATCCATGTCTCTTAGCTTGATAGCATATATAATAATCTTTCATATCATATCCTCCCAAATTAAGGTTTAGTTGATATATATTTCTAGAAAATTAGATAATGAACCCATTGACCACAATTATATTAAAACATTGAAAATCCTATATTTTGAGACCTTCCTTTTATATAATTCTATCATCTATAAAATTATGAGTAGCACAAGTGTCAACGAGTTTAGTAACTCTTTGTCGCCATAGAATATCACGGGTGTGAAAAGTATTGTACCTTGGAGTACTATAAGGGTAACAATATTTCCTCCCAAAAAATTTCCTTCTACTTTTAATTTTTCTTCCTCTTTAATCTATAGTTTGGGTTCTTCTTCACTATGTGGTTCAAGTTCTTCAAATCTTGATTCATCTTCAAACCTTATCTCAATTTAATTCACCTATCCTTTTACAAGTGAGACTAATACTCCTTGTAGTTGAGGTATATCTTCTTTCTTCTTAACGCATTCCTCACCTCCACATATAGCCTTGATGGCAAATTATAGGATTTTTTTACATTTTTATGAAAAAAAAAATTGGAAGGAAACTTGCTTGATTACCTCTTGCAGGGAAGGTGGTTTGAAATATTTTACTATTTTTTTGAGATATTTAGATAACTCTTCAATTCAAAGAGCATATTCAACCTTCTCTCTATGATATCTAGTATCATTAGCTTCTAAATATTTGTCACATAATTCTCTAATGAACCATACAACTTGATATCAACCAATTATTTGAAGTAAACACTAGGATCATTTTGATCACACCTCTCAATTAGTAGTTTATATAATTTGATGGATCCATGACCTTGAGGGATAAGTCTATAGTACCAACACTCATGCACAATTCCCTCCAAATGCAATGTATCAAACTTGATTGCCTCATCTTTAGTCATAGGTCTAAGATATAGATATGTTTCTAGCTTTTGTACCCATGCACAAGTTGTGAATCTATTAGATCCATCATAGGGAGAGATAGTGACCTTTCTTAGAGCTTACTACACATATCTCTAAAAAAAATGTAGTCTAGGATTAGGTCTAATGTCATTTCAGAACTTCTTTATATTCATAAAATTGGCAAGAGACATATCACTTTTGGATCTCCTTTAGAAGATCTTTATAATCTACATGAAACAACTTAATATCATCAATCAATGAGTTTTGAGCTTTGATTTCTAGAGTTTCTACCTTCTTATTAATAGAGGGAAATTAAGTAGGTCTTGTAACTTAAACAAGGATAGTCTTTTGGTTGTTACTTTGAGTGGCGTCAATATTGTTAGCTTTAGGTGTGCTTCCTTTACCAATATAATGCCTACACACATTCATATTATTGTGTATCTTGTGAATAAATATTGTCATCATATCAATTATCAAATCAAAATTCCTTTTGGCCCAACCATTAGGGTTGACATTTATTTTCAATCTCCTTTTTCTTTTTGATAGACTATTATTCTTTACAATAGAAAAGGATAATTTTCCTTTGGATTCTCTATAGATTGAATTTTTTTCTTATTTTCGTTACATGATATCGAGTTTCTTTATCACTATACTTCATCAAAAAATTAACATGTAAAGTTTAACCCTAGAAACATAAGCTAGCAATATCACTAGCTTTGATATCACTATAATGTCCCAAGACAAAGTACACATGAAAATCCACTTTTTAACCTTCTACAAATGCTTATTATTTTAAACAATGATATTAGATTTTTCCATTCAAATCAGATCTTAATAGCTCAGATTTGATTAATTGTTCACGTTATCATAATCATCACATTCTAATCAACAAACAACAAATGATAGATATAATTCTCAATCTTTCTCTTATTACAAATAATGACCGAACTACTTTCAAAAATTGTGCAACATCAATAATCACAACAAAATTGAACTTTCATACTCACACCCATGACAAATAGAAAATTGAACCAATACAATATGATTTAAGTTCACTATCAGTGAAGCTCCAATGCAACCTCTAAATGGGATTTCCCTACGAAATCAGAGAGTTTTTGTCCTTTGGTTTCCATGCCTGAATATAAGTGTTCAAATAATTTCTCAATAGGGGTTTATAAAAATTAATAGATGATTCACCTAAATGGACATGCATTCACCATTTTATATCTACCACTTGACAATAATAGGTTGAAAAAAATGTGAATCTACATCTTTTGAATTTGAATAATGGTCTTGGGTGAGAAAATCCTACTTTAGAAAGTAATTTCATGAAATAATGACATTACAATAGGTATTGAGGAGTTGGAAAGAGAACATAACCAAATGAAAAAAGTATCAAAGTTCAAGGGTAGGAGATATCACAAGACTCATATTGTAGGTTGAGGCATTAGGGGTCAAGCAATGGACATGCCGATAATGATATGTTTGAAAGTTTAACAAATATAAAAGAAAGAGTGGGGAAAGAATGGAAGGCATGATAAAATGGATGAGTCTATAACTTTGATAAAAGGAAGGAAAAATGAAGTTGGAAGGAAATACATACTCGAAAGGGGTAATTTGAAAACTAACACAAAATTAGAAGAATAGACCTCTGTAGTGTAGTAAAATGCATACCCTTGTATTTTCACACTTGTTTGAGCCCACCTTGCTTTATTTATCCTTCTTTATGGCTTAATTGGTCCTATTTTGTGTCCACAAGCCCTATGAATGGCATTTTTTTTGGTTAATCCCAACATTATCCAATGCATAAATGATTTCCTAATGACTCTAATCTGTGTCCCTGATTTTTGGTCAGAACTAAAATGCCACCTAACGCATCTTTATCCCCCCAAGGTCTCAGGACCTTGATTTTGAGGTATCTTAATTGGGCCCCTTTTTGGTGTTCGTGACCCAAGTTTCATCACTTGAGACTAAGACACCACCTAGGGAATCTTAGTCCTCCTTGAGTCATTTTCAGGATTTAATTTCAAATTATGGTAGGATTTAGCCTCCTTCATTTAATGAATTCATATGTCGGCTTGGTGTGATACAATCTCGAGATATTAAGCATAGATAAGTATAAATACAAGGTTCCTTCTCTCATTTTATCATAACAAGATATCTAAGCATTCCTAAGGAAAATTTATGAGATCAAAAGCATTCAAGAGCAATTCATCAAGCATTTGGAGCCATCATCAAGATTCAATCATCATGTCAAGGGTTTAGTGCATCCATTCATGTTGTTGAGCCAAGATTGTGGATGTAGCATTGAAGATCTATTTACAACCGTTGTTCACATCAAATCCAAGGATCCAAGATCTACATTCTTCATGGCCACTACATGATAGATTGCAGATTTGCTTCACAAGACATTATCTAAGGTGATATCATTTACACATTTTATGTTTCATGCTTCATTTCATTATTTGGTTTAATTACCTACAAGGGGTTTGACCAAGGCAAACCCCCATTTACCAACAATCAACAAGTTTTCCCTCTCTTGTGTGTTTGTATTTGCAGATCTAGATTGAAGAATTGAAGATCATTTAGAGTGCAAGATTGAAAAGTTACAAAATTTGTATTGGCCAAAGTTGTCATCTTCACGAAAACTCACCTATAGGCCAGATCTAGAAGTTTCAGGACCTCAAATTTGGAGAGAAGCAAGTGTGGACCTTGGAGCTTAGGACCACATTGAGACTTTTTAGAAATTTAGATTGGGACTAATACGCCACTTTGGGCGTCTTAGTCATCCCAAGCATATTTTTTAGAGATTCTTTTAGATCTGGTTCCAACATCCGAAGATTTTGTATTTTCCTAAAAAAATAGCAGCGGGACTAATACACCATCTTAGGCATCTTAGTCCTCCATAAAAAAATTTGGTAGCTTCTTTGCATTTCCAAAATCCTCATTGCATCTCCAAAATTTCCAGGTACACATACCCTAACTTGGTGTTGCATATTTTCAATATTTGCATCTCTCATTTAGCTTATTTTAGTTTATTTTTTATATCACGTCGTGTTTTCCAAAATTTTCTTTTCCAAGCATTTTCTTGGTGGTGAACCCCTTAAAGCTAAAAAGAACCCCCTCCTAGAACCTCTTAATTGTGAATTGACTCACCTTGTGAGGTTGTTACTCAATCCAATTAGGGTTCTTAGGACATAATTGAATGGCCTAGATAGAATAGGAGGGAACCATCCCTTTCCTTCTCTATTTTATTTATGGTTCATTTTGGTGAACCTGACATGAAGGATATGTTGACATTTGAGAGCTATGACAATCCTACCTCTCCTGATCAAGAAGAAATTATAGGACATTGGGATGTAAATATAGATAATCATGACAATCAAACCTTTCCTTCTCCTAATATCTTCTCTAGACATGAAGACGATAGTTTAGTGTTAGAAGATATCCTTATTAAGACTCATGAGAATCTTATTCCTCCCTTTCCTGATGCCCCTACCATTTGGGAAGACCTATTTGAACAAAACAATCCAATCATTAGTAACCATTAAACTCATATTTATCCTTCTCTTGATGCCTCTCCTATGTGCGATGAAGCTACTTTACAACGTCTAACCACAGAATGTGATGAACCAATTGTTTGTCACTTACCTAAAAGCTCTCCTACTAGGGTGGATATTTTAGCACAAGAGAATGAGACCTTAGATGGCATCGTGGACAAAAATAAAAGGTGGAGATAAAAGGTGATAACTAGATCACACCACAAAGAGTGGAATTTCTCCAACACACGCTTCTCTAGGTGTCCAACTCATATCTCTCTATGCATGCACAAACCTAGATGCATGATGCAAATAACTAGGTGTCACAAGTGAAAACTACAATGATTTGCATTCTTTAAGTAAGCTTAAGTAAAGTGTAATAAGTAAAATACTTATTTACACCAACACCCCCCCTTAAGTGCAACTGGGGGAATGAAGACTCAAGCTAACCATGCAAGATGGGTCCCGACAACTAGGCCATATTAGGTACCCATGTACAAATGCACAACAATCTCTCACAAGTGAGGAAAGGGAGAAAACATCATGGGAAAAAATCCCCCTCAAAAGAGAGAAGAAAACAAATGAATGTACAAATGGAGAAGGACAAAACCCTAGGATGAGGAAAAAGTCCCTCCCATGAAAGAGAATTAAGAAGTCAAGTGACTCCCCCTGCCACATCTCGCACCCCCAGGAGAGCTTGCAACTAATGGTACTTACTCTCAGTGAAAGGTTTGGTGAATATGTCGACTACCTGCTTTGTTGTCGAACAATAGCACAAGTCAGTGACCTGATCCTGAATCAACTCCTTGATGAAGTGCATATGAATCTCAATGTGCTTGGTCCTCTGATGCTGGACTAGATTTCTAGAGATCACAATAGCACTCTGAATATCACACCGAATGACTGTCAGACGTGGAATGGAAAAACCAAACTTAGAAAGAATGTGTTGAAGCCAAATGGCCTCAGTGGTGGTAGTAACAACCCCCCTATACTCAGCCTTTTTCGATGAAAGAGAAATGACATGCTACTTCTTGCTCTGCCATGAAACAGGTCCTAACCCAAGATGGAAGTTGTTGTCGGAGGTGGACTTGAGATCATCAAAATCACTAGCCTAACATGAGTTGATATAGCCTACTAAGTCAAGTTGTGCACCTGTTGCATAATGAATCCCATGTTGATGAGTACCTTGTATGTAGTGCAAGATGTGTTTTGCAGCTTTCCAATAAATCTCATGTGGTTCTTGCATAAAGCGGGAGACCATTCCAACCACATAAGAGATGTTAGGGCATGTATGAGTCAAATAGATGATACTTCCAACAAGTTGACGATACAAAGTGGCATCAACAAGTGGAGTGGAGCACTTAGCCTCAAGCTTGACTCTTGAAATAAAGGGAGTCAGAGCAAGCTTACAATCAGTCATGCGGAACTGTGAAAGAAGATCAAGAGCATACTTGGTCTGTGACAATGTAATCCCAGATGAAGACTGTAGAATCTCAATGCCAAGAAAGTAGTGAAGAAGGCCCAAGTCGGTCATGGAAATTTTTTCCTACAAAGCAGTTTTGACACTACCAATGATGGATGAGGTGCTCCCTATAATGATCAAGTTATCAACATAGAGCACAAGTATCAAATGTGCATCATTCTGCCTCAAGATGTAGACATTATGACTTGAATGACACCTGGTGAATCCTGTGGAAAGAAGGATGGAATCCATCTTGGCATACCAAGCCTGAGGGGCCTGCTTAAGGCCATAGAGGGACTTCCTCAACCTACAAACCAATAAAGTATCCTAGAGGAAACCCTATGGATGCTCCATATAGATCTCCTCATCAAGATCCCCTTGTAGAAAAGTACTCTTGAAATCCATCTGATGTACTGCCCAACCATGTGAAGCGGCAATGGCAAGTGTTAGGAAAATGGAAGTCATCTTTGCAACAAGGGAAAAGGTCTCAGTGTAGTCAATTCTTGCAACCTGTGAGAAACCCTTGGCAACAAGTCGTGCCTTGTACTTATCAACACTCCCATCCACTACATATTTGGTCTGATAGATCTACTTGCATCAAACCATCTTTCTCCCCTTAGGGAGAGGGACTGACTCCCAAGTGTTGTTTCTCATCAAACAACTATACTCTTCCTCCATAGTTGCATCCCATTCAGGAACCCCAGAGGATTCCTTAAAGGATTGTGGATCTGAAGTTGATGCAATGAGAGCATGTGGAAGAGGCCCATGCTCATGTTGTAACCTAGTCCTTCAAGTATCCAAAGGGTCCCCAACAAGTGGACATGTTGCCTCAAGAGTCTGATGAGCCCAACGAGGTCTAGTAGGGGTAGAAGGATGAGGCTCCTCAACTGGTATTGGACCCTGCAAAGGTTGAACCTTGTGAGTCAGTGAGGAAGGAGAGATATCATCATATGAATCACTATCATCGCTGTCAACTATGGAGGAAGGAGGAGGAGTAG
Source organism: Sequoiadendron giganteum (assembly GCA_007115665.2). Classification (NCBI taxonomy): domain Eukaryota; kingdom Viridiplantae; phylum Streptophyta; class Pinopsida; order Cupressales; family Cupressaceae; genus Sequoiadendron; species Sequoiadendron giganteum. Next base: position 85,188,632 of record CM021109.1, read on the forward strand.
AAGAGTCAAGGCTAGGTGTGCTTTCCTCAACATGTACACTCCTCTCATAGAAAATCTCATGAGTCTCAGGATCCATTAGTCTATATGCCTTAACACCATCTGCATATCCCACAAAGATACAAGGCCTGCTTTGTGGCTCCAATGCCCTAAATTTCTGTGGAGGAATATGAGCCCATGTTGGACTCCCAAACACTCTGAAGTGTTTCACAATGGGTTTCCTAGCAAACCAAGCTTTAAAAGGAGTGATACCCTTCAAAGCTTTATGAGGAACCCAATTCTAGATGTAGGTGGCACAACTGATTGCTTATGCCCAAAAGGCTGGATCAATAGACCTGGCATGTATCATGCAGCTTGCCATTTCCTTGAGGGTTCTATTTTTCCTTTCTGCCACACCATTATGCTAGGGTGTGTAGGCAATAGAATGTTGTAAGTCAATTCCCTCAAGTGTGCAAAATTCCTCAAGTCTATTATTCACATACTCTCTGCCATTTTTTGTACGAAGGATCTTGACTTGCTTCACAAATATCTTTTCAGCATGTGCTTTGAAGTTGAGAAACTTGTCAAATACTTCACTTTTGTGACAAAGGAAGTAGACCCAAGTGTATCGTGAAAAATCATTTATGAAAGTGAGGACATAACGAGCTTTGCCAAAGGATGGCACTAGAAATAGGCCCACTACATCACTATGAACAAGTTGAAGAAGATCCAAGGCTCTCCAAGAGTTCCCTCTATCAATCTTCTCTTCAAGATGCTTTCCCATAGAACATCCTAAACATACACCCTCAGAAAAAACCGAGTTGAGGAAGCCCCTTGACCATGTTATTGGTGTGAAGTTATTGTAGATATTGGTAGTTGAGATGTCCAAACCGCTCATGCCATATCTTACTTTGTGAGTTTAAATGATTGATCAATGTTGTAGAAGGAGCACGAGGTACCCAATGAGAGAATGAGTAAAGCCTTGCAGTGTGATTAGCTCGACCCATTGCAACCAACGCATCATTTGCATGTTCCTTTACCACAACTATGTCGGGAGTGAATTCAACTTTCTTACCATCTCCATGATGTGTAATTTGGTAGATGGAGAGAAGATTGGTGCTCAAGTTTGGAACATAGAGCACATCCTCAAATGTCCCATCACCCATCTCAATTGCACCTTTCCCCTCAACTTCCACTTGTGTATTATCACCAATGAAGATGTGAGGCATTGAAGAGGACTCCAAGGAGAAAAATTGCCCCTTTGAAGAACACATATGTCGAGTAGCCCCTGAATCAAGAATCCACTGTTGTGATGAACCTATTGTTGCCATGAAAGCTTTCTCTTTTCCCTTAGACTAAGATGAAGTAGAAGTGGAAGAAGATGAGTCCTTATTTTTATAGGCATTAGGCAAATTGATGTTCTTTTTGATGATATTGGTCAACTCATCAATTTGCTTGGCATGACAACGATGCTCCTCATGTCCAATATTTTTACAATATGCACAAGTGGGTTTCTCCTTCGTGCTTGAATTGTTCTTCTATGAAGAAGATGATGAGGAGCCTTGTTGTGAAGGAGTGGATTGTTTGTTCTCTCCTTGTGGCTTTGGTGAAGATTGCTTTTGGCCTTTCCCTTTCCATTGCTTTTTGTTTCCATGATTGACCACCAATGCTTTTGAAGTTGAAGACTTGAGAATACCCATTTTCATCAACTTATTTTTCTCAAGAATCAAAAGATCTGTGAGAGCCTCAAAAGATGGTGATGTGAAGTTTCTAATTGTCAATCATTGAGTCTGAAAACTTGAAAAAAAGGCTGCATACTCAGCTGGAAGCTTGTCCAACAAGTTGAAGACCAATTGATCATGCTCTTTCTCAATACCACAATCTTTTAGTTGTGCTCTTAGCTCATTTGCTTTAGTGACATAATCTTGAATAGTGTCAAAATTCTTAGGATCAAGGCTTAGGAGATCATTTTCAAGTTTGTATCCCTTAACCTTATCAACCTTGCCATACAAAGTAGCAAGTTTATCCCAAGCTTCCTTGGTTGTAATACATTTATCAACATGGAAAATGAGATCATTTGAAATGAACTTTCTTAGTGTACCCAATGCCATAGAAGTTTTAGTGAGGCAATCCATATATGCAGTTGGATTTGTCTTAGGATATGAAGGTGTCATGCTGAGTTCTCACCGCTTTTGCAACTTCAGGGGCTCCGAGCTTAAAATTGACGGTTATTTGACCATCACGCACTGCACTGGCCTAAAATTGGCGATCGAATGTCCGTCACTGTTGCTGTCCAATTTCATCGGAATATGCCATCGTCGACGGAATATTCTTTAATCATCGAATCTCAAAAGGACGCTGACTTTTTTGTGTAGTTGCCGATTTTTTTTTAAAACGAGGTCGGATTTTTGACGCCGGTCGGTAAAGGTGGAGCCCACAATGGCAGGTGAGTGAGGCAGAGCCGCATGGCTGCTCCTGGGCCCATGGAGGGTATGGGATACCCTACAATGATTTTATTTTTTTTCTATTTTATTTTATTTTTTTAATAGAAAAATTTTTACAATAATTTTTTTTACAAATATAAAAATTGCAAAATGAATAAATAAAAAATTGATTTTTTTTAAAAATAAATTCGTAGAAAATAATATATATTTTTTTGTCAAGAATATTAAGAAAAACTGGAAATTTTCTCAGAGAAATAAATTTTTCCAGAATTATAAAAAATTTCAAAAAATACCCAAATAGGTGATTTTTTCGATCTGGAGCTCTTGATGTCGGATTTGAGTGAAACATAAGGCTACCCTAATTGGAAACGACCTTCTAAATCAGAATTTGAGGTTAGATCTGGTCTAGGACACACCAAAATGACATTTCTCCTCATATTTTCCTCTTGACCACCTTCATACGAACGAAGACCTCCCAACAATGGTTATGTAAAGAATCTCCAACTGCTCTGATACCATGTAAGAACTTATGAAAAACAACAATAGGATCTAGAGATCAAAGATAACACAAAAGAGAGATATATAGAATGAGAGAATATGATGATCATATTCTCAATATGCATGAAGATAGTGACAAAACATGTGTGTACAAGGCTTGCTTATAAAGGCAATGTAGGACACAATGAAGGGCCATGAATGAGACAAGTGGCACAATCATGTGTAGGCTAGGTGGAGAGAAATAATAGATAATTACATAAAAATTGGATCACCCACCTAAAGTGGAATTATCATGCCACGAAAGGTGGAGATAAAAGGTGATAACTAGATCACACCACAGAGAGTGAAATTTCTCCAACACACACTTCTCTCAGTGTCCAACTCATATCTCTCTATGCATGCACAGACCTAGATGCATGATGCAAATAACTAGGTGTCACAAGTGAAAACTACAATGATTTGCATTCCCTAAGTAAGCTTAAGTAAAGTGTAATAAGTAAAATACTTATTTACACCAACAACAACAACCAAAAGTTCAAAAGAAACTTACAGTGCTCATCTTAGAACCACCTAAAAGGAAACTCGATAATGATAACATTTCACACCAACTGAGTTACAATGACATTGCTCACATATATAACAAAGTGTATACAATCAAGGAAAACCTTGAACCTGAAAGACTTATGAAGCAACTTGAGAAATTATGTAATGTTATAGAACAAGGTATACATCTTGGTTATTGTCCCTCAAAAAAAAATCCTTCATTCAATGTCAAAACTATCATAAAAGATTCTTCCAAGACAAATTTAACTTTGATGCATCTGAAACTCATAGATATCTCATTAAATATGTATCAAGTTGACACTTTGTTTACTCATCATTATAAATAACATTATTTGTTGTTCCTTACCATGTAATAGTTGTAGGATCATAGCATACTCACTATTGCATTCCATTCCATTTTTTCAAGGAGTAGCATATCATCATTCATTTTGGGCTCACCCTTGTCCTACACTAAGTGGGGGCAAGGGGTTGATAGGCTTTTTCTCGTATGTCACTTGTCGTTGTCTGTTTTGGCTAGTTGACCACCTTTCATGAACATATAAGAGCAAGGTTGGGATGTGGGAAATGTGCCTTAAGTTGGCTCACATGTGACATTTTGGGGGCAACCCTCTCTTCCTTTTTCATCTTTTGGCTACTTTAAAGTAATTGCTCACAGTATGGTGTAGCAATTTCTTTAAAGTGGGGGCATACATTGGCACTATTTTGGCATTATTTTTGCATTTATTTTTCCATGTTCCCTTATGTGATTTTCTTAATTCATACGATGTGTTTTCCTCTTTGTGGTGACATTGGGAGTGATGTCCTTCAAAAGTGTGACCTATCTTAGCATATTATATTCCCCTTAGTGGTGGTGTGACACACTACATCCCCTAAGTGGTGAATCTTTGATCCTTTGGTTGGTCCTCTCTTGGAAACGTTAGGAACGATGTCCCCTAAGAGTAAGACCTCATATGAAATAAGAAAAATCCCTTCGAACATCCCTTTTCTTGTTGCATTTTCCTTTTGTCCTTATTAAAGTCATGGAGGTATGGCTTTGATATGGACCCCCTGGAGCTCACCTAGTGAACAACTAGCTTCACTAGCTCGTGTGAGAGTGCATTTTCCTTTTGTCCTTATTAGAGTCATGGAGGTATGGCTTTGATATAGACTTCCTGGTGCTCGCCTAGTGAACAACTAGCTTCACTAGCCCGTGTGAACATGCATTTTTGTACCTTATTAAAGTCATGGAGGTATGGCTTTGATATGGTCCCCTTGGGGCTCACCTAGTGGACAACTAGTTCCCACTAGCCATCGTGAGCATTAATTTTGTTTGCATAGTGGATAGCACATTCCACTTGTAAACCCTCTTCAAGCCTAGACCCGATCCACCGCATTGGACGGCCAGTCAAAACTTGATCAATTGTAGTTTCTTTCCTTTTGTCTTTTTCTTGTCTTTGATGGTGTATGTTTGTGATATGATGCTTCATATATCATCTGCAAGCATGTTCCTTTGTGCATATGTTGGTCTTCCATAGGATCTTGATCCTGGGGGCTTGGCCACCCTCTTGATCGTTTTCATCCTATCTTACTAACATTTGTACATTTGAACCCCTCTTGATTGTGTGGTTAGCTACTTTAGTGTGAGTTTTAAGCAAGTTCATCCTCTCAATAAAATGGGGGCTAAATGTAGTGTAGTAAAATGCATACCCTTGCATTTTCACACTTTTTTGGGCCCACCTTGCTTTATTTATCCTTTTTATGTCTTAATTGATCCTATTTTGTGTCCACAAGCCCTATGAATGGCATCTTTTCTGGTTAATCCCAACATTCTCCAATGCATAACTGATTTCCTAATGACTCTAATTGGTGTGTCCCCGATTTCTAGTCAAGACTAAAATTCCACCTAGGGAATCTTTATCCCCCCGAGGTCTCGAGACCCTAATTTTGAGGTATCTTAATTGGGCCCCTTTTTGATGTTTGTGCCCCAAGTTTCATCACTTGGGACTAAGACACCACCTAGGGTGTCTTATTCCTCCTTGAGTCATTTTCAAGATTTAATTTCAATTTCTGGCGAGATTTAACCTGCTTCATTTAATGAATTCATATGTCAGCTTGTTGTGATACAATCTTGGGATATTAAGGATAGATAAGTATAAATACAAGGTTCCTTCTCTCATTTTCTCCTAACAAGAGATCTAAGCATTCTTAAGATAAATGTATGAGATCAAAAGCATCTAAGAGAAATTCATCAAGCATTTGGAGCCATCATCAAGATTCAAGCATCATGTCAAGGGTTCAGTGCAACCTTTCATGTTGTTGAGACAAGATTGTGGATGTAGCATTTAAGATCTATTTACAACCATTGTTCACATCAAATACAAGGATCCAAGATCTACATTCTTCATGGCCACAACATGGTAGATTGTAGATTTGCTTCACAAGACATTATCCAAGGTGATATCATTTACATATTTTATGTTTCATGCTTCATTTCATCATTTGGTTTAATTACCTACAAGGGGTTTGACCAAGGAAAACCCCCATTTACTAACAATCAACAAGTTTTCCCTCTCTTGTGTTTTTGTATTTGCAGATCTAGATTGAAGGCTTGAAAATCATTTGGAGTGCAAGATTGAAAAGTTACAAAAGTTGCATTTTCAAAGTTGTCATCTTCACGAAAACTCACCTACAAGCCAGATCTAGAAGTTTCAGGACCTCAGATCTGGAGAGAAGCAAGTGCAGACCTTGGAGCTTAGGACCACATTCAGACTTTTCATAAATTTAGATCAGGACTAATACGCCACTTTGGCATCTTAGCCCTCCCATGCATATTTTTCAGAGATTCTTTCAGATTTGGTTTTGAAATCCAAAGATTATGTATCTGCCCCAAAAAATAGCAGCAGGACTTATACGCCATCTTGAGCGTCTTAGTCCTCCATAGCACTTTTCGATAGCTTCTTTGCATTTTCGGAATCCTCATGCATCTCCAAACTTCCCAAGTACACATACCCTAGCTTGGTGTTACATATTTTTAGTATTTGTCTCTCTCATTTAGCTTATTTTAGGTCATTTTGTATATCGCATTGTGTTTTCCAACATTTTATTTTCCAAGCATTTGCTTGGTGGTGAACCCCTTAAAGTTGAAAAGAACCCCCTCCTATGTCCTAATTGTGAATTGACTCACCTTGTGAGGTTGTTAGTTAATCCAATTAGGGTTCTTAGGACATAATTGAATGGCCTAGATAGAATAGGAGGGAACCATCCCTTTCCTTCCCTATTTTATTTACGGTTCAACCTCATAAAGGCTCACATGACATCTAGAAATATCAACATTACTTTAGCTTTCTATGCCATACTACATAACTACTTCTTGTTGTCAATCTTGTCCAAAGTTGCTAAATTGGTATCATTATATAGTTTGACACAAGGAAAGTAATTACCCCTACCACATGCAAACTAACTAACACCAAAACTAGTTTTTATTCAAAGATCAAACTAAACTAAAAGCTTCAAGACAAACCAAACATAAATTTCTCAAATTTAACAAGATAAAATAGACAAGCTTAATTTAAATATACAAACATGAAAATAATCTAGATTAAAAAAAAAATTCATTCATCTAACAAACCTTTATTTTTTTAACAATACTAACAAACCATTTTAAATCACATAATTAAATCATATTACATATTAAATTAAACACTTAATAGTTATATTTATTATTTAATGTTTTAACATTAATTTCATACTTATCACTCTCAATTCATCTTGCTATAATATCTTTTAAGTAAATATAAATTTATTTTTAAACTAATTACATAGTTATATTCAAACCTAAATTGCTATTTTTAAACTTCTTGACTTGAAAGACCGTACTTTACTCATATATATATGTGTGTGTGTGTATATGTATATGTATATATATACATATATATAGATATCTGTATGTATGTATGTATATATATATGTGTGTGTGTATGTATATGTATGTATGTATGTATTATATATATATGTATGTATATGTATATGTATATATATTTATATATGTATGCTTCTATATATATATATATAAATTTTTAATTTCCTTATAATTCTTAAGCCAAAAAAAACAATGATCCATGCCAATATTTTTATACAAATTTAGCCTCAATAAAGTATGTTTAATTGATGTGTAACTCTCACTCCATAACTAGTTGTCATGATTATAGGATTATCAAACTACCCTAGTTTAGTCCCTTATTATAGTGAATGATTTAAAATGAGTAACACATTTGTCTTGGAATTTTGGGACAAACTTCTAAAAACAATTATAATATTTAATGATTCTTTCTATTTATAAACATTTTGTGTCAAGTTGGAATAAATAAGATATGGAATGATTTATTGATAGAACTGAAACAACTGATTATATTTAAATCAATTCATTCCTATATGTATTTATTTTAATCTAAATTAATATTTTTATTTCTTAGAACCTTTATAACTATGTTTAAATAACAATTTTAACATTATCCATAAAAAAATTAAGCTCAAATCTTATATTGCTTGCTTTGTTGACTAGTAGAGCTTGACTTGTGGATATGTTGCTTTGAAAGTCTTTCAAACTACATCATGGTGACATGCTCTTCTTATCCTCTAGGAAACTTCACTTAGATTTAAAAAATAAAAAATAGAGTAATTTATTTATAAACGTGACCCATTAAACACATGATCTATTCTTATATTTATAATTAAAAGCAAACAGAAAATAATAACCTAGATGGACCTACATTAGGTGAGCTTAAAACCTTGTTTGGGTGAGCCTAAACACCCATGGGAAAGTCACAAAGAATGCTCTTTTTTAATTTTAAAGTAGATTAAGGCTCATTGATTCCTTTCTAGTTGAAAAATAAATAAATATAAATATGTATATGTATATGTCTAAAATATTTAAGTTGTATTTTATATATTAATTGATATATAAATATTTTTTTTGAAGTTGGAAAATAACTTTATCTTAATTTATCATCATCGTCATTTATCTTTAATATTTGGATTTGATTCCATGTTTAATCATTTATTAGTCTGAATCATATTTGCACTTATAAAATTGACCTCTATATTTCTACATGTGAATATGAATCTCAAACTTTTATATTTGAATTTACTAATTGAGCTCATATTTTTATAATTATGGAAATGAACCAAACAATCACTAGTAATTTTGTTATTTTACATCAATTTGTGTGAGACTTTCATTTTCTCATAGATTAATGAATTAATTTAGACGATTAAAAATGAAATTTTGCATTGTATTCATAAATAAGTATTCTTTACAACTCTAAATCTCAAAGTTCTATTATTATTTAGTTATTGCTCTAGATATTGAATTCTTTTATTTTCGTTATATATAAATAGATATAAATGAATCCTTATATCTATGGATTTTATTGTAAATGTATAAACATTTAAAAGTATTTAATTGCAAGATGGTCTAACGATTTTTTAATGAATATAATTAGATTACATGTATATTATTATTTCTATCTTTAAATCAATTATGATATGTTGAGTAAATATACACTTATGCTATTTGGACAAAGGTGGAGAGGAAAAGGAAGAAGAATGAGGTAAAATTTAACATGCACCTCTGCTCCTATTCTAAATGTGGAGCAATGGTGTAAATTTGTGATTGGTGTTGGGTTGTTTTCATTTTATTTTATGTTAACTTGGGTTTGATGGGTTGTTTTGGGGGATTGATATTTGGACGTTTATGATGGAATGTAAAATCTCCCAAAGAAAATGGGGGTTGCTAGCAAGTCGGCTGTCAAGGGAAACTTGTATCTGGTGTATGAGGGAAAACTTGTATCTGGATCTTTGTAATGTTCTTTTTGATGATCAATAAACAAAATGTTGCCCTTTAGCAGTTATTTAACTATAAAAAAAAAATACACCTATGCTATTATTTTTTATTAAGTGATTACAATTAAAAAGATCCACTCCATCAATATTATAAAAAAATTAAACATAGATCTCATTATACCCACAAAAATTATAATTTAATAAATAAATGACATATCATCATTTTCACCAAAAATCCCAAAAAATCACTATTATTAATCAAATAATATTTAAATTGATATAATTAATTAATTGAGTTTGATAATAATCCAAATGATGTTGGCATATATGCCCTCCACCAAAAATCTTGTTTGATCATTGGCATTTTCAAATTATTTATATAATATAAAGAGTGTTTGAAGTTTGATCCATTCTTTCACTTGTCTAATATTTCCTAAGTCCAAAGCTATTTAAAATGACACGCTCTTCCACAAAATACAAAAATCACACTATATATAAAATTTGAAATAAACAATATATTACACTTTCAAAACATCTCAACGTCATATAGACTATAAAAGAAGGTTTAGAATCCATTAAATTATTAATAGTAAAAGTATTTTTATTTTTTAAGAATTTCTCATCCGTCAATTACCAGCTATATTAATATAGCATTTTCTTAATTCAACGATGTGAAGAAATCTTTTATAAATTTTATTTGGTTAAAATAATATTTTTGATATAATTTTTTAATTTTTAGTTGTTTATTTAAAAAAAAATTATATCAATTAAAAAAATGTTTCACTGCTTAATTTAAATTTCATATGATTTTTTTAATATTAATTGTCAATTTTATAACATATCAAAATTTATAGAGGTTTGAATTCGGAGTAGATTTTTTTACGAAAAAAAGATCTCACCTACAAATTGACATAATTAAAATTAGTTAATAAAAGAGAATGATGCTTCTTCGTCTTACCCTATTTGGTGGACTAAGAGATAAAAAAGTAGAAGACAATTGTTTTGGATTTGTATGAAATCCTAATCCATTCTAGTGAGGAACCTTTTAATTGCTATGATTTTGCTACCAATGTTGTGATTGATGACAAGCCTACCACTTTTTATGTTCTAAATAACCCCAAGGTGGATGAATTATTGTAGTAACTGGATAATAGGTATGAGCTTGTGTTGTTCATAGTAGGAATTAGGAAACATGCAAATATTATTTTGGATTAGATCAATTCTTATGGGGTCATCAAGCACCAATTGTTGAGAGACTTGTGCACAAAAACTTGTAAGGGCAGGTTTCTTAAATAGATGGTGTTTAAATGGTGATTTTTTTTGTGGTTATTGTGTCCTATTTGATATATTTTTTAGTTATCAATAGTCTATATGAAATGGATTTGTGACAACACAAGACATTTTTTTTTTCTTTCAGTAGAAATCATTTATATCTTAATGGATTCAACTCTTACTGGTTAATGCTTGTAGCATAAGATACACCACAAAGAAGTAGAGTTGCCTCTATTTTTGAAGAAACTTCAATCCATGGTTTGAATTTGGCTAGGACCTAAGCCAATAACGATGGTCAATAGAAGGAACTGGAAGTTTCTCCTAGTTCTTATGGTAAGAAGTTATTTTAGGTTTGTTCTTGTAGGGTTCTTTATTTTAATTTTAGTTTGAATATCTATTTATTTATTTGTTATATTTTAATAGTTTTTTCTTTCTATTATGCATGCTTGAGACTTTGTGGTTTTTAAAGCTAAAAGTAATAACATTAGGGTGATGGTAAGCAACTACATTAACTTTGGAGGGAAGAACCAATATGTAAATTGGGCTCACAATAGAGGGTAGTGTTTGATCTTTGCTGATGATTTCTTTACTAATTCAACTATCAAAGACTCCTACAAGAACTATATTAAGGTAAATACACTACATATCTACTTTTCCTCATTGTTAGTATCTAGTTGTTCTTGTGAGTTTATGTATGCAATGCATGTAGGTATTTGTGTATTGCAACATAAATGGGTTTGAATTTGTAGGTGTTATATATCGAAGTTGTGGGTATGGTGGATATCTTGTTACTCCTATGTGTGCATACCTATTGCACAATTTTCACCTTTTCTCTAATGCTTGCAAATGAACCTCTAATAACACATTAATATTTCCTACAAATAATCATGATTACTTCAAATATAACCATAGGAGTAAGCTATAAAGATGAACCCCAAAAAAAAAAAAATGAGAGCTCATGAATAATCATTGTTGTCAAAGTGATATTTTGAGAAGAACTATCAAGGCAAGGTAATGTTTTTAAGAATATATTCTAATATTTATTACAAATATTTGTTCTAGATTTTGTATATAGTAGATTTACAAGTTATTTCAAATGATATTCATTTTCTATGCATTGATTATTCTAATGAGGGAATGTTACATAATTATAATGGCTAATTAGGAGTGGATAGAAAAATGGTTGATCGTGTAAAATATAATAATGGAAACCACATTCTAGAGGTAGATCTTGAAGGATTGTACAATAACTACAAAAAATAGGTCAATTTAGGATTCTCTTTGGGGACATATTTCATTAGCAATAATCAAATCAAAGGTTATTTTTGTAAGTAGTCATTCACACCTATATAATTGGTAAGTTCTTAATACCTCTATTCAAGTCTCTAGTTTTTTTTAGGTGAAAAGGTGTGGTATCAATATACTTTTGAAGGTTTGAGTTTGTACTTTAGAATCTAGGCGCGTAATGTCTAAGCATGTTGATCTCTTGTATAGGAAAGTTCTCAATCTAGTAACTTCAATGAGTTATTTTTTTGTAATCTAGATCTATGTTCCTTTTTGGTGTGTAATTTTAAAGCACATTGATTTATTTCCCATTCAAATATTTGATATACTTCCTTCAAGGCTAAGACTAGTTTCTTTTATTTATTTATTTATGTTACTTTTTGTTGTCTTACAAGAATAGTCTTTCCATTTTTTTGGAATTATTTTTTCTATAATTGAGTCCCACTAGTTATTTACATTTCCTTTGAATGTTTCACAAAATGATCATTTAGTAAATTGTATGCATATTTTTTGTCATATGATATTTTTTCTTATTGTTATAGACCATCTCCAAATCTCCCAAATTTAAAACAACTAATTTACTATGTAAGAAATAAAGTTAAAATTTTCTAAATAGGCTTAGTTTATATATTAACTTGAAACATAAAATGCCATAAAATTTTGAAATAGATGAAATAAATAGACCAAGTTCAATAGTAAATCATTATACATGTCACAATAATATAGTTATATTCAACTCAGAATAAAGATTATAAATCAAAATGAGGAATATTGTCCCAGCAATCAACAAATGCATATCAATTTAATAAAATTATTTATATTATTTTATTACATATAAATATTCCATAGTCGAGTCATCTCATCATAGTGAGAATGAGGAAACATGCAAATATTATTTTGGATTGGATCAATTCTTATGGGGCCATCAAGCACCATTTTTTAGAAACTTGTGCATAAAAACTTGAGACAACAGGTTTCTTAAATACGTGGTGATTAAATGATGATTTTTTTGTGGTTATTGTGTCATATTTGATATTTTTTTAGTTATCAATAGTCTATAGGAAATGGGTTTGTGACAATATCATGCCCACATTTTAATGTGGATCTAACACAAACAACCCAAATTTTTTTTTGAAAACAACATAGGTTCATAACCTAACACATACACATCATACCACCATTGCACAACATGGTCCTTCTAAAGTCTAACATTATTTGATAATACTATATTGAACGAGGAACAAATCCAGGTCTAATTAGCTATAAGTTCTTGTTAATCAACTTCTTTAGTCAAGTTTTATAGATGTTCGACTTTAAATTCTTACAAATATTTTGAGGGGATAGTATTATCAATAATATTATTGCCAATAAACCTATCATGCAACTTACACCATTTGTCTTCAATTTTTTCTAAGATGCCATGGTTATCTCAACTTGGTCAAATTGATTTAATTGAAAAATAGTTGGCCCTAATATAGTTATTTTGATATTCATGTGGATTCAGATTGAGAGCCTTGATAATAATAATACTCAAATATAACCTTTTAATCATTCCTCAAAATATCTTGACAAAACTGTTGAGTTGGTTTGCTTTACTCTTCCAATATTGAGAGGCTTCGCCTCACAAATTAATTAGGTAACGATACTTAGATTAAACTCAAATTTGCATTTATAATAGCTTACTAAATTTAAATCAATCATTCTATTCAATATTTGATTTAAATACCCCATAGTTTCCATATTCCTTATAAAATAGTATTCACATGAAATAGTTATTATGTATGATTTTCATTAAACATATGATTTTAATAGCCAATAGACAAACATCCCAATCAAATAATCAACACTTCGATTGGGTAGGGGTACGATTGAGAATAATTATTAATCCTTGACTATACAATTATCACTTCTTATATACATAAACTTAAATGATTCAGTTAATGACTTTTTTATTTCTAGGTTGTACTAAGTTGGGTAGATTTAAATTTAAAAAAAAAACAATTTACACTCGAAAATAATATTCTCTTAAATATTTAAATCAAATCCCCTTTCAATCCATATTTATAAACTTAATACTCATGCAATTAGTTTCCATGAGAATTTTAATCGAGCCCTTATTTTAATGGTTAATACATATTGTATCGTTAACTCTTATCCGATTATTATAAAATTTTCAAAATACAATGCTTTAGGCTAACACAAAATTTATTTTATCCCATTTAAAATTATTTGACTTAAAGTTCACTAGTTGGAATAAAATAAATTTTAAAACATAGCCTATCTAATTTGGTGGGATATCAAGTTTAGACTTTGGTGACTTTTCAAATTTTAACTTGCAATACAAAGGTTTATTTATTAAGACCCAAAAATAAAAAGATTTAAGTTATCACTTAAATGAAAGGCTCTATTCTCATGGTCCCCACCATGGGCATAATCCTCATTAAGTGAAAATTAGATTAGACTAAATAGGATGTTAGGAAAAGAAAAAAGTTAATGGGTTGAGCATTCGATCTTATCCATTGGATGAGATTGAATCTCCACCCTTAGATATTAGGGCAACATTGAGAAACTCTAACTCACGAGGATAAACATATTAAAATATTTTCCCCTCTCATTCTCTCATTTTTCACTTGTTGCAAGTTGGAGAATTTTTACAAGAGAGGGAAGAATAAGGTTATGGTTTTTCTTGAGAGATATGTGACTCTCTCTAGTTTACACTTCATTTGTTTTGATTATATGGGAAAATCAGGTTTTGAAGGGACCTAAAACCTTGTACAACCAAAGGTATGAAATGTTGCTCATAAGATACTACAGTAGAACACCACCAGCAGCCCAAAAACCCAACATAGCCGAAGAAACAAAATGTTGCATGAAATAAAAGTCAGTAAGCTAGTAGCATCACCCAACAACAACAAAACGACAGGAAAGACACCAAGGCCCACCGACAGAAAATCACACAACTAATATACAAGTAAACACACAAGACACTATTTTAGATTGCTTAAGGTATTGGCCACCTCAAGCTCCTGGCTTCTATGCATTTCAATCATGTCCAATAACTCCTTTTTCTCAGCTTCAAAGGAATTCTTCAGGTCAGCAAACCCTCTAACAACAGGGCCTTTATCATCATCTTTCACACCTTTTTTTCCTTTACCTTTGGCCGAGTGATCCTTCTCCATTAACTCTAAAAAATACAGTTGGTCCTCCCTGAGCTCACTGATTTTACAAAATAGGTTTTCCAACGAGTCTGGACTATTCTTTACTGAAATGTGACAAGCATGGAGAAGCTTCTTTATATCCGCATTAGTGTCCAATATCTTGGCTTCTAATCCAGTCAATCATTCTTCACACAGGGATTTGAAATCATGATATGACCCCTCAAGATCCACAATTTTGTCAATAAGAATATCTGAGGTCGAGCCTCTCAAAATATTCTTCAAATTCTCCTTCAAACTCCTTATTTTAATGTTTATCTTATTAAACTCCTAAAGAGTCCATTTTGCTAATTTAAAAGTACCAGTGGCCCCTGGCCTCGCCATATCAAGCAACTCAAACATAAAGCTAGAATCATCATTGAGATAGGAAAAGTCCTCGTTTGCTATCACATTATTTTTTTATACTATTCATGCTTATTTTCTTATTTATTTTGCACAAGCAACACCTAGATTTAAATGTGTATATGCAAGTATAATGGTTGTGCTTACTCTTCCAGAAGATGAATGGTTTGGGGTTTTATCCTTTTCTCTATTTTTTCTTATTGATTCACTTACACACACACACACACACATACTCTATTGTCTTTGCTATGCAATATAGTGACTTGTGAATTATTGTTGACTATATGTTGTCATTGATGTCAAAGAAGTATTGTCCATAACATCATAAGAGCATCAATTATGCTAGTCATTTTTTTTATTGATGCGATGACATCCAAAAGATTGGAGAATGCATACTACTGTCATGTCATATTAGAGCATTTTGAGTTGTGGATGTATATGTAGATAGTTGTGGTGATGAAATTAGTTGAGGAATTTTTTTAGTATCATACTAAATCTATTCATTTTGATGGAATTGATACAGAAGTTTGATCTAGAATGTTTGAGGTAAGTCACCCAAATAGTGATATTATTCCGGTAATGTACATGTTTTGATCTGTATTTCTTCATGGATGTGAGTTATGTCCTACAGTTTGAAAGGAGAGTATGTCTACATATGTTTTCTCTTATTCCAGAGTTTTCAAAATTTATGTTCATCAGGCAAATTTTTTGAAGTGACAGAAGGGTCATTATGTTGGTTAATTAACCAGGTTGATGTTTTGGATCAATGCGGCAATGGCTTGTAGTGTATACTCTCTAGAGGTAGTGTGGGAAGGTGAAATAGGACTAGGTTAAGATCCCTAAAGGAAGCACACAACATCAAGTTTTATTGGTGGAAACAAATTTGATTTAGGACCAAACCGCTACATATTTCATACAAATTTTAATTTAGGTCCATCTTAGCCAACCTGGCTAATTATGAATGGTGTTAAGGGATCTTGACTAATATGAAATGATTTCAATGTAATGGTATGTATATAATTACTAATCATCATAGTTTATATGTGAGGGTAATAAGGGGAGAAAGTGTAATTTTGGGTGCTATAATGGGAGTTGCATCTAATAATCATGCACCATCATCAAAAGATCATAAGTTATGTAGGAGAGTGTCTGAAGGAAGATCAAATCGAGTGTAAGTTGTGTGGTCAATATTGAAGATCCATAAATATTATCAATGTAATCTGGTAGGACTGGTGTCTTACTTATTGAGTTGGTTCTCAGATATTTGTATTGGGGATTTGTGTCTCCAGTAGGTTGGTGCCTACAAATATAGTAGGGGATTGGTGTCTTTGGTAGGTTGGTTGCTACTTCATAATTGTAAATTATTCATTATTTTTGTGAGGTTGATTTGGACAGTAGATCCAAGCAACTCTTCTCATCATGGTTTTTCCCATTCCAAGTATCCACGTATATCTATTTTTCTAGCTAAGTTACCAAAGTTCTAATGAATGCATCACCATCTTCCTTCTCAAACTCAAAATTAGAATCAAATCTCTTCTTTTTCTTCTTTTATTCTTTGCAGTCCTTACATGTAACGCCCCTCCACGCAACCCTAGAGGAAGTTGCAATTAACTACTTAAATGAACTATTTTTTTTGTTTAACTACAATTAACATGCAAGTTCACTACCTATTGCCAACAACCTCTAAGTTTACGAGACATAGGTTATTTAGAACCTCAACAAAAAACATGAATTGAAACCATAACATTCATGTACTTAATAATTTAGAAATACATAAATTTCATACATGATAAATTACATCAAAACATAAGAGATACCATGTGATTTCATCTAACAATAATTAAACAATAAGATTACATCTCTCATTCCTTGAATGAGGTAAATCCAATAAGCATGATTACAAATTGCAACTTTCCACCTCAATAACATATGAGGGGTAATAAATTACAAGATCAACTGAAATGAATAAAGCATTAAGAGTAACTGGATTCCATGATCTCTCCAACTGGAAATCTCATCAACACGAACAAGAAGAAAGCCCAACGGAGTAAGGTGCATGTTCCACCCAACCAAGTGGAACCCAAAGGCCCACCCCCCGTGCTAGGAGATAGTAGCAAGGAATCCTAGCCAAGGCCATCTACCTCAAGACACTAACTAACACATCACTGAACCAAACTGACACAACCAAACACATGTACCACACAAGTACAACACGAGTATAACTCAAGTACAACTCTAACATGGTCACATTGCTTCTAGATATAAAATAGATCAAGTAAGTTTAGAAGACCATACACAGAATCAAATACCAATTGTTGTTCTAGACAGAGTGTCATCACACAGCTCATCATGAGTTACCCACTGCGGATCTTCATAGGCTCCGACTATCCTGGTGACCTCAACCGATCCCCGACTCTCATACTTACTAATGCAGAATCAAATACCTGTCATAAAGACCAGATAGATGACCTTGCCATTCCAAACCTTCCCACTCATCCCAAGCCTAAACAAGCACTTGTGTCTATGAGTGAGGCATAATTATCTTGATTAGTGAGAAGTACCACCTAATCTTCTAAGTATTGTTTTAGTTATCACTTGATTAAACTACTTCCGAAGGTTACCCAATCTTACCTCTTACGGGCTCTGGCCCCTAACTGAAGCCACTCTTCTACTTGACAACACACATTCAACCAAACTCCAAGGGTACCAAAGTGCAAACAAACAAGATAACACGACCACTCCTTTCTCAGGAGGCGACATAAGTCAAAACTCTCTCCTAAC
The DNA here is from genome assembly GCA_007115665.2 of Sequoiadendron giganteum. Classification (NCBI taxonomy): domain Eukaryota; kingdom Viridiplantae; phylum Streptophyta; class Pinopsida; order Cupressales; family Cupressaceae; genus Sequoiadendron; species Sequoiadendron giganteum. The sequence goes on from CM021109.1 coordinate 85,206,828, forward strand.
ACTGGAGGTAACAAACATAACAAAGCCACTCCTTCCAAGGAGGCACTCAACACCTAATCCACTCCTAACCCCAGGAGGCACAAAACATCCCCGTTCATGGAAACCGGGTTATTAACTGATTACGTACCATGCACTACCTAAGGGATTCAAAACGGGTTGACTACATGACACGACAACCCACATATTTAAAATGCCATTTGGAAGACTCATTAACCCCTACTGAACCTTTTTCCCCAAAGCGAAGACGAAAACAGTTCACAATCAAGATGAGCAAGGAGACAGTAATTAAATCTACTTTGGATTTACTAAATCCATTTCCTCATTAACCTTCGGTAATTTATCGCATTAAATAAACTGAATGAAATACATCCTTTCAAATAAGAGAGAAATTAACACTAATTAGCTAATTTCCTTACTTGCATTTAAATAACGATAAATTAACCAGTTTATCATATAAACCAAAATTCAATGTTATAAAATAATTATCGCCTCCTCATTTCAATATAACCATTTAAAAATAATCAACTTGTCTTGAAAACGTTTTATTTAATATCAAAACTGATTCCCCTTTAAAATAATGTTTTAAACTAAAACGATGATTTAACTAAAGTTAATATATTTTTTATTTCCCCAATTAAACTTAAACCATGCTCTCAAGAAAACATAATTTTAAAAACACATACACATAATATATATATATATATATATCCATTTTAATCATCTACATAAATATATATATAATATTATAATATTATATCATATAATATTAATTATTAATGCATACTATATTGACTATAATATATATTAATAAATTAATATTATAAATATAATAATAAATATTATAATATTAAAATATAAAATTTTATTTTATTTATTTCTTTTTTGAAAAAGGGCAACTTGTGCCTTGGTCTGCGCGCAAACCCTTAAGGTTGAGTCACAGATTTTTTGGGCCGCGTGCTAAGGTTTTTGTCGACTGTGCAAAGCACAACCAGTCGCCATTGTTGGTGGCGTTGTGCATTGCACAGCCGCCCACCAATAATGGTGGCGTCGACTATGTCCATAGCGTCACGCGGGGAGAGGGGACTGACGTGCCTCCCTCCATAAAAAAAAATTCAATAATTTATAAAAAAAAAAACAAACGTTTTTAACAAAAAACAAAGGGTTTTTTTTAAACCCTGCGGATTTTAATCCGCCAGTTGGCTTTTTCTCAAAACTTTTGCCATCATAATCCTACCATAATAAAATATATATATATATATCAATATATATATATACAACACACAAACACACACACATATATTTGTATGGTATTTTTAATTGTAATAATTAAAGTACATTTATTTAGTCTTTATTCTTATTATAATATATATATATATATGCATATGTATATATATTTACATTTGCACAACCTGAATTTGCAACCAAATTGAGAAAATAAAAATGAAATAACCAATTACAACCAAGAATATCATTTTTCTTTGAAGATATTTATTTCCAAACAGAGGTTTTTCCAAATCTTAGAAAATAAGAATTAAACTGGGTTTGTTTTGCAAATCATACAAAGGATTTAAATGTTTATCAACATGATTTTTCAACAACAAAACATATGTAATATAATTTCAAAACAACTAAATTTAAAAAAACATGAACCTGGTATTCTTGAGTTTGAGGAGATCCAGATGGTGCACAGGTTCCTGCCTTGATTCCAACTTCAACTCAACAATTTTCACAGCTTCAATCCAAAACCCACAAACAGCAAAAATTTCTTCCTCTCCTCTATTTTCAATTTTTTCATATTTGTTGAAAAAAACTCATTCCAAATCCAACAATAAAGAAAATTCCAAAATATCTCAAAAATATCTATGCAACCACCCTCATAAATTTTCAAAAACAGAATAACAAATATCTCTTTTTTTTCAATTTTTGAATTCAAAATTTTCTAAAAAGAAATGTAAATTATTTTTCTTTAATTTTTTAATTTCAACAATATATCCATAACTTCAAAATGAATAACTTAACTTATTTCAACATAATCAATTTAATTAATTAATAAAATAATCTAATCCAAGATTAAATTATTTATTAATTAAATTAAATTCATTAATAAATTAGATCACATTACTAACATAATACTAGATCAATTTAATCCACAATTTAACTAGAGAAGCATTTATTTAACCTTATAACATGTGATTAAATAATCAAAGAGAATGAACAATATAAAGCAATTAACCCGACTAAGACCCGACAACACAATATGACCAGGGTGATGACCTGGCACGAAAAACCTAGCTACTATCTCCCAATCGAATACCGTTGGGAAATGGACACACTCAAACCTGTGAAACCAGGTGGAGTCGATGTCCTGTACCTGTCAACTTGTGAACAAAGAGTATATCCACATGCATATAAATGTCATAATTAAAACACACCGTGAAAAGGAAATCACGGAATCGCAAGGCGCTCGCAAGCAAGTGATGCAATGTCATCCCCTTCACCAATACAGTGTAACTAACTGACATATCTAACATATTACTTTAATCAAAAGCATAAAACATCATTAATTCGAATATCCACTTATGCTAATTCAAAACATGCCATCATGATAACATAATAATAAAATACCATCACATCAAAATATAACATTCACATCACTTTACAGATAGCGATCAAATAGTAACCGAGTACCATAGTCAAGGTACTAACAAAAAACTAAAGTGTAACCAAGGAGAACAACACTATTCACACAACAGAGCAAAACAGAGGGGTATTACATTATAAATATGTCTAGGCTTACTATAGTTCTAGTAAATAACTTTGGACTTTCCAGGAGATTTCGATCTCCCCTTGGACTTGGATTTATCACACTTCTCATTCTTCTTTCCATTTTCCTTAGGTCTTCCATGAACATTTAGGGCCCCCTTGGCATATTGATGGATACCTTCCTCCTCATCTCTTCAGAAAGCAAAGAACCCACCACATCTCCAGTCTTCAAGATAACAAAAATACTCCCAATAGACATAACAAGAGGATCCCATGAATCAGACAAATAATAAAGTAAGATTTGGCATTTCTCCTCCTCATCCATTTTGACACCAACTGATTCCAATTGAGCCACCAACATATTGAATGCTTATAGGTGGTTTGTAATTGTTCACTAATGATTTGTCTTAATACATCTCACCAAGCTTCTTCCATAGTTTTTGTGTAGAGGTCTGTTCATGGAAATTGATTAAAATAGATTCTTCCAAGCATAATCTAATTATACCCTTTGCTTTACAGTCCATAACATCATATTGATAAGCCAAAGTAGGATCTGCAGGCCTTGAAACATTCTCATCAACAACATCCCACAAATCTCGATCTATCAACAAATCCTCCATCTTCACCTTCCACATTTAATTATTTTTAAAAAATTAACCACCTTTATTCTCCCTGATGAACTTTCCATCTAAAAATTCCTACAACAAGATCACAAAGTATCTTTTGTATAAGCTCCCACTAAAATCTGGATTAGTTCAAAAAACCCAACAAACCACAACTAAAACCAAAGGTGATCGGGCTTTGATACCTCTTGTAAGGAAGCTAACATAGTAGAACAACTTCCTACACTAATCTTGAGAGGAGGATAACACAAAAATTTATAGATGTTTACAATAGTTAAAGAAACAAACCAAATAAACATAAATATCATGCATAACACAACACAGTAATTTACATGGAGAAAACCCTTTCGGGAGAAAAACCCCACACTCCAAAATTCTCCCAATATATTATTCAAAAATCACAAATATTACAATATACTTGTAGAGCAATCTTCTCACAAGAGTATCACCAACCAAAAATTCAGAGGGAACATGATTGTTATCAAACTCTTAGAATACATCACAACACATAATTGTAATACAATTCTCTCATAAAATAGGGTTTCCTTCTAGGGCAAGTCAAGCCAACAAAATATCTACCATCATATCTGAGACCTAATGATGAACGATCAAAATTTACAATAATAAAATGTACATAAAATTTGGCTTTTGGAGGCACTGCCCCCAAGCCCCCATTGGGGCACACAACCCTCAGACCCCTTGTTGGGGGGATGATCCCCCTAGACCCCTTGCAAGTGGGTACCCCCATGTACCCCCTGCGCTTACCTACCAACAATACCTTATGCAATTTCAAGGTTGAGACACATTTTTTGAACATAATGCTTTATCAAAATGGGAGCTTGCAAAGTCTTTTTTCGGTGATTGTTATTTTTCCCATTGTGTGTAGATATCTATTACACAAAGATACACCTATAGCTATAGGAAATGGAGGATGTATTCAAATTTGATACATAAGTATTTATATATGCATTTTGTACATCAATTACAACATCTATAGAGAATATTGGTATCAAATATATGCAACACAAAAGTCAAGCACGAAAAAATGAAAAGCATAACATATTTGATAGGTAAAACAATAAATAGCCCAAATATTAAGTCACAATAGCTACATGAACATGTTTTAGATACAAATAATCAATACATTTAAATCTAAGAAGGGCATCTATCAAATCCACACAAGCATCAGATTTATTAGCAACAATGGAGTTTTATAAGATACTATAAGAATTTTAATATTTTATAAGTGTTTTACTCATGGTAAGCAATTGAATATATACATGTATTTACATAGAATTTCACACTTTGTATGATTGATATTGAATTGTCTAAAGAAAAAAGTGTATTTATTTTAATCAATGTCCTAAATCTTACTCCATGACTTGTTGGTGTTCTTTTCTAAACTAACCCTTAACCCTAAGGCTCTTACTAAGATATAGACAAGGTGAGCAAAATTTATAAAATAAGACACTTATCCTCAAACCAAGGGTTGAAAAGGGCCAACGAACAAGACGAATATAGACTTATTTTGCACTTTGAGCCCTACCAGGCTCAAGAGGGTGTTTCTAGATCCATCCTTTTTAAGATAAAATGGGTAAAATGAATCCACACATAAAGACGAATTTGTAGTCAACATAGTCATCTATATTAACATTTATTTTTGGAGGATTAATACACATAAATCACAAATCTCCTCTTTTAGGCAACTAAGTTAAATGATGCAATATAAGAAGAAACTAGCCACTAATTTGTATAGATGTATTTATTGGTATAAAATCATTAACCTAGTAACATATATCATATACCAATCCTCTAGTAATTTTATCAGTCTTAAGCTCACAACAATTTTAACAAAGATTCTCGGCCCGTTAAGGGGTCGGGTTGGGTGAATCCAACGGCTAAGGTGTCAAAAGTGAACACTTGGGAAAGACCCTTGGAGGGCTAGTGGAAAATTAATTTTGATGGGGCTTCTAAGGGGAACCCTGGTCCATCAGGGATCGGCTTTATAATTCGGGATTGGAAAGGAAAAGTGATTGCGTTAGGGGCGAAAAAGTTGGTAGATGGAACAAACAATTCAGCAGAAGCATTAGCAACCTTATTAGCAATTAAATGTGGGAGAAAGTTAGGAGCAAATAAGATATACCTAGAAGGGGATTCACAAATAATTGTGCAAGCGGTGATAAAGGGGACCATCAGTGCTTGGCATCTGCAAAATGTCATTGAGAAAATTCAAGAAGAATTAGCCTCGTGTGAATTTTTTTTGGTGAGGCACATTAGAAGGATGGGTAATACAGAGGTTGATGTTCTATCAAAATGGGCCATAAATTTTGAAGAAGTCGGTGATTTTAATTTTGAAGATTTTAGAGAGGTAAGTTTAGTGGACTTAGCTAAGTTGGAGGACGGGTACAATGCATTAAATAGGTGAGATGGTGGGAGGTGTGAGGAAGTTTTGAAAAGATAGGCTAAATGCAAGAAAGGCTAGCGAGGTCTCTTCAATACCTAGTGCATTTAATTTGGTGTGCGACATTTAAGATGGTTTTTAATTCCCCGACCATTGGGTTTGAGGAATTCATTTGCATCTTGAAGTGGTGTTGTTGGCTCTGCAAGCAACAAACAGAGGTGGCGGTATCAGCAAAGTAGAGAGCTATGGAAGCTAATTTTACTTTCCTCTCACGAAGGTAGTTAAACCCTTTTCATGGCGATGCTTTGGGGGAAAGAGTAAAGGGTTTATTCCTAATTGAGGATAGCAGGTTAGTGCAATGTGCATAAATGATAATAGGCATATATTTTGGGATCCTGAGGCACAAATACATGACCAATATGGATGTTTATTCATTGATAGTTGCATGGGGTCTTGACTTGGGAGAAATTGTTGAAACGGGGAGGAATGTGATGAAGAGGATTGTCCACGAGGATTTTATAGTGGGCATAGAGTCTATTCTCGAATGGGAAATTCCAGGGGTAGGGCTAGACATCAATGAAGGGATTATGATTGAAGAAATGGAGGAGTTTCATGGGTCGGTGGGACTGATTCCATTCATCTGCTGACCAAAAGGGAGATTCAAGGTGCAATGTCGTGAAGAAGCTCGGCTAGGATGGAAAGCTCTTGAACTTTTCATTGAACTTATGGACGTGGAGGAGATTATTGAGCAAGCGAGAGAAAAAATGCAATGTTTGGAGGTGAAAGCACGAGGCCAGAAAAAAGAAGAAAGGGAGACGCCAGAGGAAGTGAAAGTTGAAGGTCGGGCAAAGAGCGATGGCGCTGGACAGAGCAACTTGATAGAATGGGCTCGGGTGCTATTTACAGTGGTTTAATTTCTTTTTGTTGTTAATACTAGCTTTGATAGAAGTACCTAAAGTGTAGTTTTTTAAATTTTTGTAATGGGTATGATGAACGTTTAAGGGATCAAGTTTTGTGTAATTAGGATTTCTAATAGCTAAGTAGTGGTAGGGGTTGCTATTCAGTATGTTTTTTTTGTACGTTAAAGTGTTGGTGTTCTGGTGTTAATTATAAAATTGGTGTTTTTTGGATGGTAATAAAAATGGGAAAATGATCTAATCTTTATTTTCAAAGTAATACAAAAAACCTTTGTTATCGACCAAAAATATTTTTTAACAAAGATTCACAATTTTTTTTTTGATGAATAGGCATTGATCTATATTAATTCAAAGATTAAAAATACATATTCACAAAAAAAGGGTGGGTGGTAAGAAGGCACACCCTGATAGTCACAGAGGCAATGCCCAGAAAAGCCAAAAAACCAGTCACAAGGGCCTAGCCTAGAAGTCCATGATTACAAAATAGATAAAAAGGCCATTAAGCGGCCAAAGCAGTGCCAGTAGAGCCAGAAGGGTCTCGATCATCCATTTTCTTTCCTCATACATCAGTGGGGTCTGGAGCAACGTCAAGAGGAGGACCCCAACCATCATCAGCTTCATTATCTTTATCTTTATATTCCTCACGTCGAGGTGAGATTGCACGTGCAAGCCACGAGAAGCTTTTACCAAAATCTGGCCAACTAGAGCCAGAGACAGGAGTGTCAATAGAGGGCCACCTGAAACCGCCACCGCTGCTCCCCGAAGCACCACTAGAGGGCCATCCCTGGCCAGCCTGAGGTGGAGGAGAGCAGGCTCACTGAGGAGGGCGAGATCCCCACCGAAGAGGAGGCTAAGAGCGAGGGCGCACAAAACCACTCCGCTATTGGCCTCGAGAGGGCGATTGGCCACCGGAGGAAGTGGGCAAAGCAGGCACCCAAGAAACAATGCATGGGGCATTGCCCCAATGATCCAAAAGCACTTGCAGGTGAGCAACTTCAAGTGCAACTTTATTCGCCTACACCTGAATCTGTAAAAACACATAAGAACAAATAATAGCTTTAGAATATAAAGAAAAAATTTATCCATTTGAGTGTGAGAAAATATGCAAGCATTTCTGTCTTTCTAGATATTCAAGAGGATTTCCACCTTGAAAGTGTGCCAAAGCTGAGTATACTTAGCAGGAAGTCTGGGCGAGTCTCCCAGCATAACCATATGCCAAGAAAAGGGCTTTAATCTAAAAGGTCGAAAGAAGTCATGAATCCATGTCCAAAACTATTGGGCTCTAGGGAAAAACCAAAAGAGATGCTTAAAAGACTCAGCTTTCCCACAAAAAGGGCAATGAGGGTCCTAGACTCCTAGGTGGACAAGCCAAGAACCCACAAGCAAGCCTTGGAAAATAATACACCAAGCAAATTGGACAAGTTTTGGCTCCACACTTACAAACCAAGTGGGAGTAAATCTTTTACGCTAGACATGAGTGGGAGATTAAAGAAGCCACCTCTACTTCAGACCATGAATCATAGGAAAATGTGGTGAGAGCCACCTATAACCAAGCCTAGGCTTGTAATTCCTGAAAGGGGTGTCTGGGTACCACTTCCAGTCCTTCCACCAGGGCTTGGACCCACGAATACCCACCTTATGAAGCATTTTTGCAGGAATAGCATTCACCAGACCATCATAAGTTGCATGGTCCTAGTTTTGAAGCTTATACAAGGCACAAAAATATTCCCACGATATGATACGCATTGTGGGTCTATGAAACATCTATTGTAACATTTGAATACCTTTCTTTTGGAATCTGAGCACCTTAAGCCAAGGTGACTTAGCTAAAGGTTGACCATTGCTAGCAAAAAGAGGAGACCACCAAACATTCTACTGGTTGAACGAAATCCCATCACGAAAACCAGAACCAACCCATCGGAGCCAAGGCTTAACTGCCTCCCAGGCTCTCCAAATGCTTTTAGAAACAAAAGACCTCACAATTTGAACTGATTCCTTCAAGACCAAAAGGGTTTGAAAGCCAATCCCTTTACAGGCTGGTGTGTGAGCAGGAAAGCCTGATTGAATACAATGCTTGAGGAGAATTTTCCAGGCCTCATCTCTAGTAAGGGCCCATATTATCCATTTCACACACAAGGAAGTGCCTTGTCATTGGGTGGAGAGTAGCCCAAGTCCTCCAGAGTCTCTAAGAAGGCAGCAAAATTCCCAAGCGACATGGTGAAACCCTCTATGCGATTCAGCAAAATCCTAAAGAAAGTCTCATGGCAGCTTTTCAAGCCTGCCATAGGAAACTCTAGAAGGGGCCCATCAGGAAGAATAATAAACATGAGTAGCCACGAGGATTTTGGAGCACACCTTAAATTTCCCTACCAAAGAGAGAGGCTTAGTAATCCAGTAAGTGAGCTTTTGCTCAACTCTGGAAAGAACAACTTGCCATAGCTCGGTCGGAGATGCCTGGAAGGCAAAGGAAATGCCCAGGAATCAAAAAAATTCTCCTGGCCCAATCCACTTCCAACCATACTGTTGAAACCAAGGAGGAGTGGGCAGAATAGACTATCTATAGCACAAAGTTTTGTGCCATTGAATGGCAGAGTAGGAAGCAAGGCAAAAAATATTGAGACATTCTAGGGTTGCTTTGATATTATCTTCGTCCTCCAAAAGAGTGAGGAAAGAGTCATAAGAAAAATGGCCATTAACTTGCTGGGCCTGAGAGTTAGGCAAAGAAATGCCCTTGACACGCTGCTGAGAAACTGTGTTAGCCAAAAGGTAGCCAAACCCTTTAGCGGCGAGCACATACAAAGAGGGGGAAAGTGGGCATCCTTGTCAGATGGAATGAAAGATCCCAAAGGTAGAGGATTGGCGGTCATTAATGGTGATATAGGAAGAGGCATCCGCAAAGAGCATTCAAACAACCTGAATGAAATTGGGCCCAAATCCCAAAGCTTGCAACATAGAAAGAATAAAAGGCCACTCAATGAAGTCATAGGCCTTGGAAAAATAAATTTTGAGAAAAATAGCCTTCTGGATTGAGCATCTGGCCCACTCTATACCTTGCCACACGACGATAATATTATCCAAAATGAACCTGGATTTGATAAACCCTGTTTGCTTTGTGCACACAATTTGAGGTAAAAGATGGGGGATCTTTAGTGCCAAAGCTTTGGCGATAATTTTGTAGGAGACATTGAGAAGCGTAATAGGCCTCCAGTTGCAAATATCCTCAAGATCTCTGGGCTTAGGTTTAAATTTAATATTTCCTTTGTTTATTAAATTGCCCAGAGAATTAGCATGAAAAGCCTCTAAGTAAACATGACGCAAATCTTGCCCAACACAATCCCAAAGGGCCTTGTAAAATTCACAAGGAAAACCATCGATCCTCGAGGCTTTGTCATCAGCCATTGAATGAACAACTTCCTTGAGATCATCCAGTGTTAATAATTGATCACAAAAGTTTCTTTGGGCGGAGGAAAGCCTGTTTGGCACAACAACAAGACAATCCTAGAGGGCTTGTTGTTGCACAGGCGTGAAATCCTGTGTAGTGAAAACCTACTCATAATGGCACACAAAGGCCTAGAGAATGTTAGAAAGCTTAGAGAGCACCTAGAATCCATCTTTAATTTTTTTAATGCCTGGGGATGAGTGTCAGGCATACAAGGCCAAAAAAAACTCTTTAGAGGCACGATCACCAATTTTTAACTAGTGCAACCTGGCTTTGATCTAAACACCGCTTGTAACATAATTATCAACAACTTGCTTCTTGTGCTTTAAATCCATCACCCTAACTTGTAATGAAGGGGGAAATGGGTTGGCCACGAAAGCCTCGATGGTTGAGCGCAGGTCAGAAGTGGTAGCCTCATAAGACCGTCGATGAAAGATATCCAGTTGGCACCCATAAATGCACAGAAATTGAGAAGTGCAATTGATAGCATCATTCCACCAAGTAATCTAGCCTATATGATGAGTTGGCCTGCAATCCAGATTCTAGATTCTATGAATGTGGGCCAAGGTAGTTTTATGGAAGAATTGAGTTTTGTATGTGCAGGGTTGTCGTGTCTCCCATTCAATGCGAAAAGAAACAGGAAAGTGGTCCGACAGAGTCACACCCACTAACGGCTTAACCGGAAGAGAAGAGTTGTCAAAAGAGAAAAAAGATTGAGTTGAGATCATGGCATGATCAAGGCATCTAAATATCCTATCAAAACTGGCCCTATAATTACACCAAGTATGCCAGAGAGAATGAGAATGACAACAACCTATATTGGGATCAAAAAGTCCCAATTTATTGCGCATATAAAACCACGCCTCCCATTCGCTAGCTACCCACTTGAATGGAAGTGCGCCATCTTTTTCATACGTCATCTCAACCATATTGAAATCCCCATACAATAACCAAGTGGAAACTGGCAATGAATCAACAATCCAGTGCCAAAGCAAGGAGCATTCCACAACATCATTAGAAGCATAAACACTAATAATCCCAAATGAATGATTATCAATGTTGAGAAGGATCTAGACAAGCCGATGAGTGGGATCAAACCTATGGTCAACCACACAAGTGTGCTACCGTGGGGAAAAAAGGGTGACAGCTCCACCACGCCTAGCTTCATGATCAGTAACAAAATATTTTACTGGTTGGCCAAATAGAGCGACAAGCCGAAGCAAGCAAAAAACCATAAATTTTAACTTCTTGGAGACAAAGCACTTTAATACCAATGTATTTATTCAAAGTATCCCGAACCGAATACTTCCTAGAGATGTCTTTTAGACCTTAAACATTCCATGAGAGGAAATTCATGAGTGAAATCCTCCATATTGTTAGAGTCTGACCTCTTCATTAAGAGAGGAGAAGTGATTCTGTAAAAACTCTTACGGGACTGAGCTAATCTGAATAGAAGAAGAAGAGAATTTTTGCTTTTCTTGCACATGTTCACCTTCTTCCAATGGCGGAGAAGGACTGTGTGACCGCCTTTGAGCTCCCGAAGCATTTGGTTGTGCTATCATAACAGTTGTAGGTTGAGGCATAGCCTTAGGCATGGGCTACGACTGAACATTGTCAACCCCGATTGGGGCTTCCCTCCCCTTCATAGAAGGGTTTGAAATGCTTCTTATTGGTTCAAAGGCCTTGGAGGTTGACCCAGAACCATTGGACTTATTTTTCTAGTTTGAAACCGTGGTCCATTTTTCATCATGTTTGGCAACAGAATTATCTGCCTGACGAGGCTTTTCAGTATCCGCCTAACGAGGCTTTTCAGTATCTTGTGGCAGAGAAGGTGTACGAGGCACTACCAAAGGGAAGTCCTTGATCTTGTGGTCTATGGACTGACACCTATAACACGTGTTGGGAAGGTTAAAATAAGTGACCTTTTGGGTGTGTCGAAGAGCTCCAATTTGAATGTCAATGGAGTCTTTCAAATCTCTAGATAGGTTCACTTCAACACAGACCCGTTTTTGGGGTCGAGCCTGAAAAAACCTATCTGGCTCAATGCAAATAACCCTCCCCAGAGAGGACACAATATGATTTAGAAAAGGAACACATGGCAAGGGTAAACCATGAAACCCAATCCAGACCGGGACCCGCAACTTGGTGTCATCTAAGACAGAAAAGTCTCGAGTCCATGCCTGGAAAACCAACAAAGAAGACCTGACATACCAGGGACCATGGGCTAGAATAGCCTAGACATGATTGACCTCCGCAAAGCGGAACAAGAAAAAAGCCTTGGTTAAATTTTGAACCATATCAAGGCGGACCCCATGAGAGACCCAGGCCTTGCTGACCCATTCCTTAAGCACACTTTCAGAGGAAGTCCTCCCAAAAAAGTACCCAATAAGGGTGTGTTGTTCAAGCCATTGACAAGCAAAGTCAAAATCCGGTAAAGGCAAAACCATATCAGTTGGGGGGTCAGAGCACTTACCTCATGAAAGACTTTCGAAACAAATTTTCATGGTCGTTTGTTCAGAGGAGCCATTGAGCAGAGCCGTCGAACCACAAACACCAACATGAATTGTTGGGTTAGAGTCGGTTGAAGGCATATTAGAACAAAAAAAACCGTAGTAAATGTGGTCGTACACACAAGAAAAGAGGAATTTCATGCGTAGGAAGCGCAATATGATGCTAGACACCGCAAACACAACAAAACCCTAGCAGAGCTCATACACCTTCGTCCCTTGACAACTTTTCTCCGATAGGATTCACAATATTGAATTGTGCATAATGGTTGGACATTAACTACAACAAATTATTTAAGTGAGCTACATGTCATTTGATTGGTTATGTCTTCTTTCTCTCATTTTTATTAATCAAAAATAAAAATATACTAGCAAACTTAGCATAGAACAATCAATATGCCACAACCCAACTATTTTAAAAATAAATAAATTAAGATCAACTTTACAAAGTCTAATTATATTTTACATTTAAACAAATTCCTAGACATATTTATGTTAAAGGTGAATCTGATAGTATCTCTATCATAGGTAAGGATTAATAAACTCAACAAGTAAAATTTTTAAGAGTATCTTAGTTGAAAACTACTTTATTTAACTAAAACTGGGTGTTAATCTAATTTCTTCTATAGGAGATATGAACAAAATTAAAGATCTAGGAATGAATTTGGATAAATAGAGAAAATATTTTTCCATTAATTTTAAATTAAAAAAGCAATATACATAAAGTAAATCAAAGTCTAAGAACACTATCAAATGATGTGATTTTAATTTGTATCATAGTTAATGTATTAAACAATAGACAAAGGTAAATTTCATATAAAAAATTAAGCACGTAAAAGATATATTATTTTCTTAATAATTTTGTCTTTCTTTAAACATAGCTAACTTAGTAAAAATTGCTAAATGTGCTTACAATGCAATAAAAATTAATTCAAAATTGTCAATAGATTTTCGACTCAAAAGAACAAACAAACTTAATAATAATATTCCATCCAATTTACTATAACACAAATACAAACCTTCTCTTAAAACAAAAAGATGTATAATCTCATTGACAATACTTATAAATGATCCTCTACTTACTTTTACAATGTAACATATATATTATCCTTTCATACATACATCTTTTAATATATAAAAAATTAATTATTCAAAAAACTATAACATACTCTTAATATTACAAAACACTTCTTTGATCACTTGAAGATTAAATAGAATTATTATTTTAGCCAATCCCATGGTGAAGAAACGAGAGAATAAAAAAGGTAATGATGGGATGGAAAGGTTAGTTTGGCATCATTTTAACAACCTAAACAAAATGACAAGGGAAGTTTCCTTTGATAGAAGCATGAACCACAAATGTCCCCTCATACGTTACTTTCTTACTTTCATAATGCTTATGAACATCTTTTGTCTTGTTATAATGGAAATAACAACCGAGTAAGAGGATAAATACAAAGGTCCTTTCTTTATTAAAAGAGAATGGGTCCTACTAAATACATAAATTTTGTTCTTTATACCATGGACTTGGGTTAAATTTAAAAATAAAGAAGTTTGTCAATTTTAATATGGTTAGATATATATGAGTGTATGGTTCAATAGTAAAGTTGCTTTGAGTTTAGATATTAAGTGTTAATGTGAACTTGAATAATAAGTGTTCTGTTGGAGTCATAAAGATGCAATTTTTATTTGTAGTTTTATCTATTAGGTTAATTATTTTCAAGAGAATTCGTCAATATGGAGGACTAGAAAGTGTCCTTGGTTTCCCTCTTTGTTGTCTAGAGTTTAATCTGTTAGTTTTTTTGTTGTGGTTTTTTGTTTTTTCTTCATTGTTTTGTATCTTTAATTTTAATAATTTGTTGGGTTTGTGTGCCCTTTAGTTGTCTGGTCGGTTTTGTGTGTCTTCCTATTGTTTCTTTTTTTTGTCTTATGTTATTTTTAACTTATGAGATCATGGCCTTTTCTCTGCTCTTTTAATCAAAACATTTCAATTATCACTTCTTTTAAATTTACTATTTGAAAATATATTCATTATTTTGAATGTGTATGTGTGTGCGTGTGCGGATAAAAGTACAAAGTTGTGTCACACTTTCAGTCAACTTATCAACACAACTGAATTTAAGTATTTGCAACTAAAAATTAATTCTGATCAAACACTACCTAAATTCATTCTAAGTTAGATATGGGACATAACTTTTTCAAATTATCTACTATATGTAGCACTACTTTTAGGCCAATTCATCAAAAAAAAAAAATTGCTTGAAAAACTTTATCTTACAACAACTCCTACTTATGCAAATAACATTTTTTTAAATTAAAAAATACTCTTTTGTAGATCTATAAGTGTAGTTTTCAAAAATATAATTTTTTAATAATTTAATTACTATTACTATTTTTTTTTTAATCTTTTTACTAAAATTAGGCTATCAACACCAAAATATAAGGTTGATTATTTTGTCAAGAAAAAATACTAAAATTTATTAATTTAAAAAAAAAACCATGATGTACTAGAGAAAATATTTTATGTCAAGATGATATTATTTTTTTTCTATGTTGGATAAATAATTAAGACAAAATGTGAAATCTCATGGAAACAACAATGTTTTCAATACACAAATTTTAAGATTTATTGAAAAATATTATCAAAATGGAGAAAACATTAATCCATGCACTAAAGTTTTGAGTTCTAAATACACAAAAAAAAAATGAAAGAAAAAAAAAATTTACTATATAAAGTGTGATGTCCCATTTTTTTTATATTGAACCAAGCAAAAGAATATACAAGAATAAAGCTACCAGAAGTAGATGTAAAACATGACAATCCAAAAGGTCAGATAAACAATACAATATCTACAAGGGCTGAAAAAGTTCACTAAAGCAGTACAAGAGATCAACCAAAAAACACCATTACATAGACAACATTTGTATAGCATTATGATCAAGTTTATTGTCCAACTGAAACTTAACTATTTGATCTTTAATCTGCTGCAACTGATGTTTAGCCCTCTCATTATTCTTGCATATAACCTGAATCTGTGAAAAAAGAATAGCCACCTGGAAACATATGTCAAAGTAAATCCGTAAAGTCCCAACAACCTGATAAAAATTAGTAGAAAACATCACAGCACACCTATTTCTCCATGTATTTTTCAAAATAACATGTCGAATAGAATCAACAATCACATCCTTTTGCATACCAAGCCCTAAAATAACCTCTTTCCAAGATAAATCATGATTAAAAATAGCTTAGAAGTCTCTAAAAATAGTAAACCATTGCTTTTTAACATAAACACAATCCCAAAAAATGTGCCTCAAACTTTCCATACCCTTACAAAAAGGGCAATTTGCTAGTTGGACCATAATGCACTTCAATCTATCACCCACAGGTAGCTTCCAATGCAATATCCTCCAAACCAACACCTGTGAGTCAAAATCAACCTTGGAACGCCAAATTTGAGCACTTAATTTACACCAAAAATTAGTGTTGAGTCTACATCTCTGCTATTGATTCAAGCGATTAGTAATATTCCAACTAGGAAGCAACTGTAAATAAACATTTTTTAACCAAAGAGTATTAAAATGACTATGAGATAGTCATTTCCAATCTCTAAAGAAAAAGCAGTCCCGTGAAATACAAAACTTCATCATAAGATCAATCGGCACAAGAGACTTAATAAAAATTATGAATTGTTCATAACTCGAATTCAGTCCAAATTGATCCTTAATGTTGTTCCAAGGAGCCCAATCAAAAAGGTCAAAATCCCAAAGATCTTTAAATTGTCTAACTCCCTTTTTAAACAAATAATAAGCTTGCCTTGGGGAAACATAAGGCCAAAGGCAGATCATGATAAGAAATTATTTTGTTCCACAAAATTGACATAAAAACAAAGCTAAGCCCCGTCTGCAAGGAAGATCCATTCCAATTTTAAAAAATGCTAACTTTTTGCCAAGCTTTCCAAATAGATTGAAGGGGAAAAGAGGCTTCGATTCTAAAGTGAGAAGGTAAAAGAATTCTATCCAGCCAATGAACCTCTTGGCATTTCTTCTTAATAGAAGCGTCCATAATTCTTTGACGAACTAAAATCTTCCATGGTTCATCTCCGCTGGAAGCTCTTATAATCCATTTTGTAGCAAGGCAAATCCCTTGGGTTTGGGGATCAATAAGACCCAGACCACCTTTGTGTTTTGGTTGAATACAATGAGACCATGAAGAAGAAATAAAACCACCATTACCATCCCATCTAAACCACGAGAATTTATAGATTATTCTATTGAGCTCCTCATAACCTTGTTTGGAAGGCATCCAACAAGAAGAGTAGTACACATGGGAAGCAATGATAATCTTATTAGCCACGTGTATCTTACCAGCCAAGGACATAAATTTATTGCCAAAATTGAACAACTTATGTTTAATTTTGTTTAAGAACCAAGTCCACATATTAGAAAGAGAAACTCCTAAGCCAAAGGGTATACCTAGATATCTAGTAATCTCACCATGCTTAATTTTCCTCCATTCTTTTGGTATCCATTATGGCTTAGCATAAGGCCAAGTCATTAAAAATTGAGTTTTATTATAAGCAATAATGGAGCTAGATAACTCACAGTTCAAATTAACCACTCCCAAAGCATTGTTAACCTCCTCTTCAGAATTATGCAAAAATAACATACTATCATCAACAAAATAGGAGTTAATAACCACCTGGTTTTAAGGGATAGAAATCCCTTTGATAAGCTTCATTTGATGAGATTTATGCAAAAAATAACCCCCAAGGCATCAACTATAAGAACGTACAAAAAGGGAGAAAGAGGGCATCCCTACCTTATGGAACGTTGTAACTCAAAGGAGTCAGACATATTTTTATTAATGATCAAATGAGCATTAGCATCTTGAAACAATATTTGAACATGTTTCTAAATTTTAGGACCAAAACCCAACCAATGAAGCATTTTAAGGATAAAGCTCCAACGAATTCTATCGTAGGCTTTGTCAAAATCCAGCTTGACTATCAAAGCATTTTTGCTTGATTGTTGTGCCCATTCCATAGTCTCCCAAGCTAGCACAAGGTTATCAAGGATATATCTTCCTCTTAAAAAAAACTCGTCAGCTCAGCTCTCACAATCATTTGAACAATGGGTTTGATTCTAATTGCTAAAGCCTTCGCAATAATTTTATATGACATGTTTAGTAAGATAATTGGATGCCAACCAGCAATGGTATCCTCATTCTTCCTTTTAGGAATAAGTTTAATGATACCTTTGTTGATAATAGGACCCAAAGAGCCGCTTTTAAAGGCTTCCAAATATAGCATATAAAAATCATCCTTAATATGCTTCCACATAGTTTGATAAAATTCAGTAGGAAGACCATCAAATCCAGGGCTTTTATTTGGTTTCATAGAAAATAAAGCATGTTCAATTTCTTCCAAAGAAAGAATTCTATCCAAATACCTACTATAACCTGGATCAATCATATTTGGAACAAATTCTTGTATGCTATCCTCCAACACATGTTGGATATTAGTCCAGTTATTTTCTTCTTTAAACATCCTTTCATAAAAACTATGAAACAGATTAATAATTTCAGCTTGATCAATATGGTGTCCCGAGAGGATCAAGATTAAGTTTAGTTTGTGCTTGTTCTAGCTGTCCTTGGAGAGACTTTTCACTACATTTACGTTTACATGCCATTCTTCTTCCGAATGAATGAAGAAACTCAACACATTGTGAAATAGCAGAAATCCACCATCTCACCCATGAGTCTCCTTCAATAGGTTTGGGGATAGAGTTCCAAATCCCAACTAAAGCTAAAATACATTCTTTGTTTTTAAGATGAGAAATATTAAGCTTGAAAGGGAGTTGAGAAGAAGACTTGGCCTCAACATTCTTCAAAGAGGACAAGGAACACACAATTGAATAATGATTAGATAAAGTTGTGGAATAATCCACTATAACCCAAAAATCCTGAGATAACTTATCCAACCTGAGATTGAGAGATAAATAGAAATGATCCAATCTACTCAACTCCCTATCATTACCTGATATGCAATTAGACCAAGTGTACCAGTTATTGGCATGACAAGAGAATTGGTTGTGGAGAGGATCGGTAACTCCAAGCACATTCCTACAATAAAGCCATTTTTCAAATTCCTCTTGGCTGAGTTTAAAATGGTTAAACCAACTGTGATCCTCATGATGTTCCACCATATTAAAGTCTCCTCCCAACACCCAATCAGCAATAGGAAGGTTCTTAGCCATCTAGTCCCAAAGAACACCTCTTTCTCTCAGATTATTAGGAGAATAAATTGAACAGAAACCAAGAGGTTGACCATTGATAAAGGTGAGGGCCCAAACAAGTTATGGGTTGGGTCCTCGCCCTTAGCAATGACATGTTTAGAAATTGAAGCAGCTAGTCTCAGAATAGCGCCACCACTGCCCTCATTATGCAAGGTATGAACAAACATGGCATCTTTCCAAATATTGAAAAGAGACATATTTAAACGTTCCTTACCAATCTTAACTTCTTGTAGCATAAGCACCTCAGGCTTCCATTTCTCAAGAGTGTCCTTGACTTTAAATTTACAATGAGGGTGGGACAACCCTCTCACATTCCAAGATAATATATTGAACCTCATTGTGAAACATCAAGAGAATCATCCTCCTCTTATGGCAAGACTCCATAGCGGTTAGAAATAGGAACTTCTTGATCATTGATCAATTTTCCAGTTGAACCACCAAAAGGGGATCTGGACTGTTGTTGAGAATTAGGAGGGGGAGACAAAGATCTACTAGGGGATTTCAACGACCTAGACGAAGCCAGAGTAGGAAGTTCCTTAGGAGAGGAATGAGAATTAGAGGAAGGGGAAGAAGGTTCCTTTCATTTCTGAACAGTTTTCCAATCATCATTCATAATAACATCCTTGTAAGATGCATTATCCAAAACAAGGGAAGCAACAGTAGAAGGAGGGCTAGAAGAGGGGATGTTATTGTTTATTTGATGGAAAAAGGACGATGGAGTTTTGATGATTGGCTTGGATTGTAAGGCAGGAATAGCGGTAGCCTTGGCTAGGGAAGCTTGTGAAGGGGAAGAGGAGACCTTGTTTTTCCTGATAGGACAGTCTCAAATCAAATGACCCTCCTGACAACAAAAAAAAAAGCGTTGGGATTATTCAAATAAACGATTGGCTGATCAATTTCAAGTCTAGGCCCATATAATTTAATATTCTCTGGTAGAGGTTTGTTCAAGTCCACTTCTTCAGAAACTCTCGGGTGAACCCTTAGACTAGAAAAAAATTCAGAGCTCTGTTTGCACCAAATAACTTTACCTAGTTGTGCCACGATGTCCTTAAGACAGGGTAAGAAGACTAAGTTAAAAAAAGGCAACTCCAGCCACATTGGATAACGAGAATGAGAGGGACCTTCAGGGTGAAATTCAAATGTCCAGGCTTGAAGGTAGTAAATTTGCCCATAAATTATCCATGTGCCATACTGTAATACAACCTGGGCATGCTGTGCAGATTTGAACATGCAAGAGACGTAACCCTTACCTAAACCCCTTATTGTTTCAATCATCCAACCCCTGTTTTCCTAGTTTATTCTTACCCATTTGTAAAATTCTAACTCTATAGGGAATCCTCTCAAAAAGAGAAAAATCATAGTTTTACTTTGATGTTCAGCAATGAGATCTACTACATCATCAGGAAATTGAAACTCTAGAGATTTACCTTTTTCATCACTTGAAACCTCTGGACTCTTTTCTTCTCATTCAACAATTTGGGGAAAACCTTGGCCTTTGTGTTGGGCGTCTCATTTTATTCTGGTCCTCACATTTGCAATTTCTTCCTCCTCCATAGCACCATTTTCTTCCATATCACCAATACTGACAGTTGAATCTATGAAGTTATTAGCATTGGAAGCCCCAGATTGTCGTGCCACGGATTTCAACCTCATCGTTGGCTTTTTAATCTCCTCGTCAAGATTTTGTTGGTCATTGGAGGCAGAAATAGCCACAAAATAATCCACAGAGGGATTCATGTGCCGAAAAAAGAAAGCTCAAAGATGAGGAAAATGCAGGAGATTCGCAGTGGGTGGCTAGGGTTTCGTCGCTCTTTCACGCGCTCAGTTCTCTCTCCAACTTTTTTCAGCTCCGTGATGTCCCATTTAACTTCATTTTTCAATATCAACAACTAAATTATAACATCAATTTTATAAGAAACCATATTCAAATAATTTTTAATATTTTTTAAATATAAATATAAAATACACTAAAAAATATATATTTCATTAGTTTACATCATTTCAAAATTCAAAACATATGTCACTTTGTAGTGACTCAAGTCAAAAAATTGAATCAATGTCGATCGTTTCATTTATAAAAATATGACATAGCTTTGTACTTTTATCCATATATATGCATACATGTATTGTAAACCATACACCTCTATGTACTTAGATACATCTTTAAGAAACATCACTCAAATATTATTTGACAACCATAGGCGAATGTCAACTTCGGATCATTGGGTCACACATGTCGAGAAGAGATATGGATAGAAGTATCATGAATGAAATCTTTAAAACCTACATATCATTAATTTGATTCTTTTTTTCAAATTTTAAATATCGGTGAATTATTCCTCTATATCACATCAAGTTCTCATTTAATTTGAGATTCATCTTGGGCTAATATAGGTATTCTCTCATCAACATTGCTTGAATTTATTATGTTTATGGGCATCATAATATTTTCATACATTGCAACAATAAACAAAAATAAGAGCAACACTTTATATTTAGGTGTTTAATGTAATATGAGATATGTCACGAGTTTCATTGTTCTTCCAAAAAAATCAAGGTTTTTAACGAGCTCTTCTTATAATAATTATCAATGTGTAGATGTATTCATTTGAGTGATGACTTATGATAGGTCTGGTTGTCTTGAAGAGAAATAATATTGATAAACCATACATGATAATTAATGATAAGAAAATCTCAAATGCAATGGAAAGAAAATAATGTCATATTCATAATAAACATGACTATTTGTCATAAAAAAAAAACTCCAAAAAAACTAACAAAAATAACACTCATTGTATAAAATTAGATGTTCATAATACAATAATATATTTCTCACTTATGTTTAACCCTAATTCATGTGTGGTCATTTGTAGATACACCACTATAAAAAACTATTAAATGATATTATAATACAATAAGTATAAATTTGTAGACTAAAAAGAAACTTAAAAAATGTGTCCCAAAAAAAGTCAGCAAACTACTCCCCCAACCCTTGCATTGGGGGCCACTAGCCTTTCAAACCCTCTATTCAAGATGATGCCTCAAATACCACTAATTGCGAACACTATAAATTATACAAAATGTACATTACAAATCCAATACAACTTAAAATTTTCTAGAGTTATTCTTTATCCTAACTTTTACCTTCGATCTTCAAAGTAAAACAAATTTATTGGTTTTCTTAATAATCATAATTTATCAAATCATAATATAGAATCTTAAACTCAAATTATTATTATTTTAAATATGGTTTTATATTTTCTTCCTTTCAATTATATAAAATGCACTTCTCTTGAAGATTCATTATTATGTTATACAATTAATAAAAATAACATAAATTTTAATGTTCTAAAAATTTAATCAAATTGTGTGTTAAAATAATTTCTCATACTATGTGGATACAAAAAGAGATGATTTTTTATTCTTTTCATTCAAATATTAAATTGTGTTAGACAATTAATAAGGAATAACACGAATTTCAAAATTTCAAAATTTAATCAAATAATGTGTTAATGTAATGTCTCATTCCTATATGGGTATAAAAAGAGCCATGAATGTTTTATTCTTACCTTTTAAACATTACCATGTTAAACAATTAATGAAGAATATTATGAACTTTAAGTTTCAAAATGTAATCAAATAACATGCTAAAGTAATGTCCCAATACTATATGGGTATAAAAAGAGTCATGATATTTTATTCTTCTCGTTTAGGCATTATCATGTTAGAAAATGAATAAGGAATAACATTAATTTTAAAGATTCAAAATTTAATCAAATAGTATGTCAAATTAATGTCCCGATATTATATGGGCACAAAAAGGATCGTGAATGTTTTATTCTTCTCATTTATGTATTATTATATAAAAAATGAATAAGGAATAACATGAATTTAAAGTTTTAAAATTTAATCAACTAACATGTTTTAAAGTAATGTCCCAATAATTCATAGGTTAAAAAGAGTCGTGAATTTTTTATTCTTTTCATTTACATATTACCATACTAAACAATTAATAAGGAATATAGAGTCTACCTCCTAGGTCCTATTCACACTGGTTTGGTTAAGTTTACTTAAAGGATACACATAGGATATTTATCATTTTATGTATCACACCATAAGATAAAGACACTTGTCACAATATTATTCTATCCTATGTCTCACCTTGGCTTATGTAACCAAGGGTCTCTTGAATATATTATACATGTTCATTCTATTTACATTCTTTTATAGAAATATAGTTAATACTTGTCATGATTATCTTCTCATTTCTTTGTGATTTTAATTAGTCCTATAAATCTTGGGTGGCTATTTCCATAGCCAAATTTTACATACCTCAACAATATAGATTTGGTTCTATTAAATATTGTTCACTTGAAAATGTCTTGAATGATATCATGCACTCGAATAAGGTATACTAACATCATTTCATCATGAAACCTATCCTATTTTTGTTTAATTAATTAAATTAGCCTACTTATTTAATTAATTGCCTTATTTGCATCTATTAACCTCATTAATTTAATCAAATTAATTCACCCCTTTTCATGCTAACATTTTGTCTCATTAAATTAAATAAATCAAATTATTTAATTTAAAATCCCTGAATCTTCCTATTTAATTAAATAACCGTAAGTTATTTAATTAAATGTTATCACATTTTCCCCTTTCATTAAATTGTTTTATTTAATGAATATCATCTAATTCTTCTAAACCCCTAATTGTATAATTAACATTATTTAATTATCAATTACTAATTAAATCTAATTCCCCCGCTTGCAAGGGAATATTACTCCTTTGCATATTCATCCAAAAAGAATATTCACATGGAATATTCCTTCCCCCTTTTGCACATTAAAACTTTGTTTTAATTTGCCAAATATCTATTTTCTTCACCCATGAGGATATTTTAAGGAATATTTATTTTCTATCAAACTTACCTGGCTTCATATGCAAGTTAACTCAAAACTTCTTGTGCAAGTTAACTTGTGACCTCTTGTACAGGTCAAAAGTGTGTTTGTTTAAAGGAATATGAACCTTTGATTAAACTCTCATCTTTCATTCTCATCCATTGATGAGAATCCATGATCCATGCCTCCAACTTCTTCCATCCTTGACCATTGATTAGCTTCTTTTTTATCTCAACCCTCCATTTCTCATTTGCTCTCCTATAAATAGGTCACTATTTGGAGACAAATGGATCCATCATTGAACATCAAACTTATGTTGTTAAAATCACTTGCACTTGCACTCATATTTAACACATATTTAGCATCTTTTTTTAGTTTAAATTACTTGCATAATAGCTTAAATTTAATTAATGGCTTCCATAATAACATAATGCATCTATTTAGCTTATTTGTTAATTAAGGTTTGAATCTTTTAGTTTATAATCCATCTAGATTAGCTTTGCATTTGCATATCTTGACCATTTTAGCATAAAATCATGTTAAATTAGCTAGCATCATGCTCATTTAGATTAAAACCATGTTTTCATACACACACTACAACAAATCCTTGTGATTAGCTCCATTTTTTGCTTCCACCCACTGTTTTAATGTATTTTTCTCCAATTTTTTGAAAAAGTTAGCACTATTTATCAAGTTGGCTCCATTTTTGGCATTTTTTGCATCGATTGGAACAAGTAGGCGCTACTTTGTGCCAGATTTAGCACCTAATTTAGTGCCAAATTTAACGTCAGGTTTAGCATTGAGTTTAGCACCGGATTTTGCATTGGGTTTAGCACCAGGTTTAGCGTCGGGTTCAACGACAGATTTAGCACCAAATTAGCACCTAATTGTTCTGATCTAGCAAGGATTAAGAGTTAAGGGATTAGGGGTGTTAGAACAAAAAATCCTTCCTCAATATTCACTAGCCTTCAATTGCTTGCCTACATTTCACTTGCATCAAAATATCCCTCAACCCTAATCCCTAATCCCTAATCCTTAATCCCTAATCCCTAATCCCTAATCCCTCAACCTTAAACCCTAAAAACCTCAACCCTTATACCCTCTACCATATACATTAGACCCTCAACCCTAATCCTTCAACCATATACCCTCAAACCTATACCGGCCTAAATGCTCTACCCTCAACCCTTAACCATCAACCCTAAACCCTTAAGCCTTCTAACCTCAACCCTAATCCATCAACCCTATACCCTCAACCCAATACCCTAAACCATCAACATTATAGGTCCTCAACTCTAAACCAACCTCTACCCTCTACCCTCAAACCAATACCCTCTACTCTCAACCCTCAACCCTTAAACCCTTAAACCCAAGTAAACTCTCTACCCTGATCCCTCAACCCTCGACCCTTAATCCCTTAACCCTTAAACCCTCAACCCTCTACCCTCAACCCTCAACCCTTAAACCCTAATCCCTCAACCCATATACCCTCTACCCTATACATTGGACCCTCAACCCTAATCCTTCAACCATATACCCTCAAACCTATACCCTAAACCCTTAACCATCAACCCTAAACCCTTAAACCCTAAACCCTTAAACCTTCCACCCTCTACCCTCAACCCTAATCCCTCAACCTTATACGCCCTCAACCCAATACCCTAAACCATCAACCCTATAGGTCCTCAAATCTATACCCTTAATTCTCAACCCTCATATATCTTTGTCCCTCCCTCCTCTTCTAGTCTCCTCTCTATCTCACTTCTCCCTTTATCTCTCGCTCCATCCATCCCTCCCTCTCTACCCTATTCCCTCAACCCTAAACCATCAACCCTTAAACCCTTAAAAACTTAACCCTCAACCCTCAACCCTCAACCCTCAACCCTTAAACCCTTAAACCGAAGTAAACTCTCTACCTTAATCCCTCAACCCTCAACCCTTAATCCCTTAATCCCTCAACCCTTAAACCCTCAACCCTCACCCCTCTACCCTCAAGCCTTAAACCCTAATCCCTCAACCACTATACCCTCTACCCTATACATTGGACCCTCAACCCTATACCCTTGGTGTGACTGCAAGGGCATAAAAATTCAACTATATCCCTTTTGTACATTTTATGCATAATACACCTCATTTCTACATTCAATGATCTACAAAATTGCCCATGTTTAAAAATTTTGAGTAAAGGATTAAAAAAATTGTTTTTAAAGGATAATATGAAGATAATAGTATGATCTTAAACTTGAGAATTAATAGCATTTGAATTAAATAGCATTTTTATCTTCATTTCAATTAAGAATTGTAATATTTAATTTGTAAAATATTATAAAATTAATAAATAATAATTATTTTTTTATGTTGAATATTAATCATTATTTAGAATTTATTTTTCACAATAATAATATGAATGGTTTGGAAGAAATGCAAGAGGTAGATCTATTTTAATTAAAAAAAATCTTAGGGTGCAAGGAATCTAATGTAATATCACAATCACAATCACAATCACAATTTTTTTTAAAATTATAATAATTAAAATCATAATTTAATGATTAAATTATATATTTAATTCATATTCATTTTAGTTTTATTTAAATATATATATATATATATTTTAAATTAAAATTAATAATTGTTAAAGATATTTTCCATATTTTTTATTTTATATAAAATAACATCAATTGTTTTTAATTATTAATTGAACATACAAATTAATAAATTTAATAGATAGTAGTAATTTTTTATTATAAAATATATGTATTTTCTTTTCTAAATTTTTTTGACTATTAAAAGATTCAATGATTAAACATATTTGAGTTTTTTCACATCAATATTTTTGCCGTCATGATGAGTTAGAACAAAATACCCAAGCCCTAATTTTCAACTCTCATTTTCACTTGGTTTTTTCGAGCTCCCTTGCCTTGCACATGCCACCATCATTACAGTTTGAAACCTCGAGCTTTCTGAAGGAGTCTCTTTCAAATTTCTCACTGCTTTTGAGAGTTTTCTTCATATAAACTTCTATTGAGGCTGAATCAGGTAAATCTTTCATGGTTCATCATTTGTTTCCACTTATCTGAATGTGTTTTCAAAGAAATTTTCTTCTCGGATTCTCATGCATATTTCTCTTGCTTTACTCTGTCGACACCTTTCTTGTCTTGAGGTTGACATCAAAGCACTTTTGGAGCTCGCATTTCTTTGAACAAAAAGAAGTTGAGTAAGTTTCTATCCACCATTTCTATGTATCTTACCTTTGTTTTCTATCAAAACAAGCTCATTTGGACTCAATAGATATGAATGAATGGGTGTTTTGTTTCTACCATGCATCCTTATTTTGAAACCATTCTATCTTGGCTTGGCTTCTCTGGACTTCGCTCACTAGAAAAACAAATGAATCAAATCATATTCTCCATATTTGGTTTGATCAAACGATGAAAGATTTTTTTATTTCTGCATTTTTTCTCTTTGCTGGTGATAGCTTGGTTGTGGCCTCTCTAGAATATTTTTTCTATTTCCAAAAAGAACAAATTGTAAAATTTTCTTTATTATATTTTTGAGCCTCCTTCATGGCACCATGATTATGGTCGTGGGCTCTATTCAATGGCATTTTGGATTTATCTTTGATCTGGGGTATTTCGAAAACCTATGACTCCTAAAGAAAAATAAATCCTTCCACATTTGGGGCTTAGCCCAAAAACCCTAAACCATGGGTTTGTAATATTCTGCAGATCCTTCTCCTTTCTTGCAAGCATTTTACATTTTCATTTTTCAAAACCCATTTCACAAGACAATACTATTTTTTTGTATGTTCATTTTTCTTTAAACAAGACAAAAATGGAGATGATTGATGTAGAGCATGGTGGGATTCAAAGGTCTTCAAAGACACAAACACAAATTTTCGTAAGATCACTTAAACATTCACAAATTTACTTTAATGAAACATGGTTTTCCAAGCTCCAAATACACCAAAAAGAGGTTTTAAGACACCAAAATTTTACTGAACCTTCACCAAACCTTGAACATCATATAATTGACAAGGTCAAGCCAACAAAACACTCTTAGAACATTGGTTCTTTCATTATTGCATTATTCATACTCGAGAACACAAATTGCTTGTAGTGTTCCACATAGACAAAATCAGGTGTATTTTATAAACCAAATTGAATCTCCAAAAAAAAAACATTTTCAACAACCCATTTCATCCTTCTTAAACATATTAAAAAATAGAATGAAGTTTTTATGGAAAGAAACCCTCAAAAAATGACTTTCTTGTTGTCCTAGAGGCCTAATTTTGGTTCATATGCAAGAGGGTTTATTGGAAATAACAGCTCCATACCAAAAACCACTTTGAAAATGCTTCAAACACCTTATAATAGGTCTACACATTCTATCCAAACCATCTCTAACCCTTTAACATTGCATTTTTATCAAATCCCAACTTATTGCTATGCCTTCATGCTCAAAATTCACAAATTTACTTTAATGAAACATGGTTTTCCAAGCTCCAAATACACCAAAAAGATGTTTTAAGACACCAAAATCTTAATGAACCTTTACCACACCTTGAAAATCATAGAATTGATAGGATTAAGCCAACAAAACACTCTTAAAACACTGGTTCTTTCATTATTGCATTATTCATACTCAAGAAGACAAATTGCTTGGAGTGTTCCACATAGACAAAATCGAGTGTATCTTTTAAACCAAATTGAATCTCCAAAAAAAAAAACATTTTCAAGAATCCATTTCAGAATTCTTATAAATGGGTCCTTAGCTAATCCATTTTCACTCCAAAGGCCTATCAGACAAGGATGTCCTCTTGCTTTGGCCTTCTTTTTTATTGCTCCTAATGCCTACATCAAAAAAATAGAATGAGGTTGTTTTGGAAAGAAACCCTCAAACAATGACTATCCCGCTATCCTCGAGGCCTAATTTTGGCTCATATGCAAGAGGGTTTATTGGAAATAATTGCTCCAAATCACAAAGCACTTTGAAAAAACTTCAAACAACTTATAATAGGTCTACACATGCTATCCAAACCATCTCCAACCCTTTAACATTGCATTTGTAGCAAATCCCAACTTGTAGCTATGCCTTCATGCTCAAAATTGATAAAAAATCACTAGGGCAGCAATAGAACTCCTGTAACTTGACTACCCATGCACTTGAAAACACAAACAGCATTGAAAAACAACCTAAACTAACCCATTCCACCAATTTACAGAGGTCTAAATTGGTGGAATGGTGTTTTATGCTTTTGTTTAACTATCAAACCCTTAAAATGAGGGTTTATGGATTGCCCTTAGAAAAATGGCTCTAAAAAGCTTAAAACTCAACAAATGAACTCAAACCATATTTATTTGAAATCTAATTCAAATCTATATCAAACCCAACCAAAAATAAAGCTTGAGAGTATTGTACGGACCAGTACCACGCCTGAGAACAACAAGAAAGTGTTAAAATCTGCAAAATAGGGCACTTTTATTCAAAATTTATTCAAGATACAATGTACTCTCTTCTTCCACGCCTTCACAAGGATCTTTAAAGGTTTCTATAATATTTATCTAACTACCCCTTCAGTTACAATCGACCAACAACCTTCCCTTTACAAAATGACTCTTCACATTCCATTTTTTTGCATTTTGCAATTTTGTATTTTTTAGCTACAAATGACAACTTTTGTATTTTGACTTCATAGACCTCCTAGAAACCTATTAATGACTCAAATGCATTTAAAATGGTCCAAAAATGACCTTTTTACAATCACAATATGATGAAGACTCAAATTTTATAAATTTTCCCCATGGTGGCATGAAGTTACATGGTGCTCGGCACCAGGCCTGGAATTTGATGGTCTATCTGACCCTTTTTTGTATTTTGAACCGTATATTACAACCAAATTTTTTATTAAACCGTAATATTTGACTTGCTATATTTTTATAAAACCGTAAATATGACACTTAAAATTATTATTAAACTGTAAAACTTTATTGTAAGTATATATAATGTTTATGATAAAAATATAAATTAGTTTAAAATTGGAATAATTCTATCTAAATTTACTTTATATTAATATATATGATTTATTATAAATATATTTATTAATTCAAAATCTTTCAAAATTAAATATAGTTTTTTCTAATTTTTTAAATTTTTTGACATTTTTACTAATAGTTATCATTGTTTTATATTAATATATATGATTTGTAATATTTATTATAAAAATATATATTGATTCAAAATCTTTTAAAAATAGAATATAATCGTTTTTTAACTTTTTGAATATTTTAACAAGATTTATTTTCTATATGATTTTAGAAACTTCTTATTAATTGTCAGAGTAAATTTAAGATTTTTACATTTATTTCTAATTATCAATATTTTCTAATATATATAGATATCCCTATGAATAATAACATAACACAAATTTTCATTCATTGTTTTTTCAAAAGCATTTATTTTACAACATTTTGTTTACATGAAGTCAACTTTGATTTTTTGAAGATAATACTAAGCATTTATTTTATAGCATTTTGTTTACAGGGATTCAACTTTGATTCTTTTGAAGATAATACTGCCTTTGGTTTTATTGGTGAGCAAATTTTATATCTCTTACAAATAATTCATGTTTTTAGATAGATGATTCTTTTGAAAATAACATGCTTTTGGTTTTATTGGTGAGCAAATTTTATGTCTCTTACAAATAATTCATTCATGTTTTTTTTCACTATTTGTTTTACAGGCGATTTGTGAGCTTTGATTCTTTTCAAGATAATACAACAACATCTGTGTTTTTGTATAGATCAATTTAGGGATTGAACTATTTTTAATTTTATATAATTATTTCTTGCTAGATTTGAAATTGATATTTATATTTAAATGTGTTTTTAAATAATTGAATTTAAAATATATATGAAAAATAAAATCAATTTGTAATATAAAATAAATTAACTCAAATAAAAGAGTTTCAAATTGGTGGATGAATTTATGATATTTGCACAAATGAAATCAATAAATTAGTTTATATTCAATCTATTTTAATTAAATATTAAATTAAACGTTCACTCCAATTTTATAATTTTAGGAATCAATCAATAAAATAGTAATACAATTTTACAAATTAGATAATAAATATATGGAGAAAACAATCATATTGTGTAATATAATTATTCTTAAACTAATAATCTATGCATTGTCAAAATGTAAATTTTATTTATTTATACAATTTTTCATTTACCAATAAAATTTATTATATGCAATTGATTTTACTAATTGAGTGCATGCATAGTTTCTAAAATTTGTAAAGTTTCTAACATAATTATTTTATAAAATAATATTTCATAGATTACTAATATATTGATTTAATATGTAATCAATAATGTTTTAGTATAAAATATTTTATATAAAATAATATAAATTAAATATTTTTTGACAATAAATTTTTTTCATAAAACGTAAAGTGACAGGCATTTAAATGAATAAACCGTCACAAAATTTCCATATGACAGCCAGGGGTGGCCGTCAAATTCCAAGCTTGCTCGGCACTAATGATATGGTTCACAATTATGAAAATAAACATGGTTCTATTTCCTTTTGATGGATGTAACTATAATCTCATTTTTCTTGTTCTCGGAAATGAAGTTGTGTTCTCTTTCCATAATTTCATTGATCTCTTCATCATTCCCCAATATGAATAGCGCTATATAAGCATTACAAAGAGGCAGACTTAGGTATTAGATAGATGGTATGTTTCATAACACATTGCTTAGGTCATCCATTGGGGGAATGAAAATTATCCTTGTATAAGTAATGTACTGGAGGATTCAGTTCAATAATATGCTTCACCATGCACTTCATATGCCACTGGAATATAATTTTACAACATAAAATCCTATATTAAGCATACTAATTGAAACTTCAAGGTCAAGTGAATAATTTTGTATTAGATTTTTGATTTTGGAACTCGTGAATATTATGTGGTTGATAAAGCTTTTCAAGCAACTTTCTTGTGTTGTGGAGCCAAATAGTTACCATGGAATTACTTTTATGATCAAAGTTATGCATGTCTTTCGAGATTCTTGATTTATCTCTTGTGTAAGCCTTTAAGAAGCTTCTCAGGCTAGTAATTTTTAATTAGTTTGCAAGGGATTGTTTGCTCTTTCTTTGCCAATTTCCTATTTTATAGGGAGTTATGGCCTATTTATTTCCAATCACAAAGTGCATTTTAGTGAACTTGACCATTCTAAATTATTTAAATGTAGACACCATATGGTCGATGTTGAATGCTATTGCTGCTCCAAAGCACTTTGACTTCTTCCATAGACAATGAGATTCCCTCAAGACATGAATGCAGTTATCAAAGCTCTAAACACTCATTTCAGCATGAAGAATGCATCAATGTGTAGTAGAATTTGTAAAGCACTTGCCTTTGATTATGAATGTTTTAGATTGTTACATATAGTCATGGTCATATTCTCATGATAGATTCCTTTGAAACCTGTGACAGGTATGTATTTGAGGACCAAATTGAGTTTATCAAGGAATCAGTACTTGAAGGAAAATAGGTACTTTAACAAATTAGCTCATATGCTGATGTTTTGAATTTTATATCAGATATCTTCTTTTGATTTAAATAGTAATAAGATATATGTTTCTTGCTTTGGTTGATTAGACTAAACTTTAGAGAGCAAATGAAAAATATTTGGGAGTTTTATATGTATTTTTGTAATACTTTTTAACTTTACAACATAGATTATGTATTATTCACTTTTGTTTTTTTGTTAATTTTCTCATTATTGATGTTTTATACTAAATCAGGCCGAGGGTGATGATTTTGAAAAGGATTCTAGGGAAAAAACAATGTCACACAAACTCTACGTAGGATGCATTTTCTTGATGCCTGAAATGAGTGTAGCATTTAGCTATAGAAGGCACCAAAAATAATTTTGCACCATAAACTGTTTAATGTACATATATTATATGAATCAACTACTTTTAATTTTTATTTTACTCCACTGAAATTAAATGAATCCTAATTTGTAATCATCAAGCCACTGGAAGGAACATTGTTTCCTTTTATTTTATTCTTGACATAGCAACAACCAAAAAATTTCATGTTATTTTCAAAATTGTTGGTTATTTTATGCTAGCTTAACTTTTCTTGCAATGGTTGTATAGGATGAAAAAAATAGCCATACCAAATGCCTTTTTCCCAAGTCCTACTCTCTCAAGGTTAACAATCTCAATCTCACTAATAGTGATTACTATGAAAGGTAATTCCACCAACTCTACCAAACAGTTTACTATAGGAACAATAAAAGCAGACACTTTGAAAGGAACTCCATGAAATCCAAGCTCTCTAAATGGTATATCAAACTCTAGTTCAAAATATTTTAGATGAGGCTACTCCCATAGCTCTGTTATTCGCTTGACAAATCCTTGAAACTCTGCATTGATTTTATTTTTCCTTTCCCTCTCTTGTTGTTCTTCCTCAATTTCATCAGGATCATACATTGACCTTCTTGCCCCTCCTAAAGTTTGGACCACATCCATTACCTCCACATAAAACTGGACATCCTTGGTCTTCTTGGTTCACACCATGATATGGTTATGCAAATGAAAATGAAGCAAAGTAATCATCTCCTTGTCCACTAGCTGGAAGAATGCATGCTTAATATTTTGATACATGATATCAACTCTCTCTTCTACTCTCATGGTTGAATACCAAAATCCATTATGGTGGGCCTCTAGAGTTCCAGTCATCTTTCTTCCTCTTCCACCAAATGCTGGCATATTTTACAAATGTTTATTGGAATTGTTGCATGTTTTACATCATTGGAATGACATATTAGTTGTAACTTTTTTGAAATTTTATTATGGTATGTACACTTTGATATGATGTAATATGATTATGGTTTCATTTCACATGTTGTAATATTAGATATATAACAGAAAAATAAATTATTGCATGAAATAAATAATAACTTTTCATTTTAAATGTTTTTTCTTTGCAGAACACGGGTCTTCCAGAAGATCAAGATGATCCTCATGATATAGATCTAGAATATGTTGGTTCTGGTACAGATCACATGGTAGAGGATGATGATGATGTAGATACAAAATACACTGAGGACGATGACAATGATGATGATCACGATGGTGATGATGTTGATGAGGCAGTTTCTAGTAGTAGCCAATGACATTCATGATCATATAGACTGCATCATGGATCATTGTTGATATATCGTTATGATGCCTCTTTTCATGGTTACTATCATATGTATCATTTTCACAGCCTACAGTACCATATTATTGAGTTGTATCATTTTTACATGTATCATTTTGACTTATATCATTTGGAAATGTATCAATTTGACTTGTATCATTTTGAGCTATATAATTTATCATTTTTACTTATATCATTTGCACATGTATCATTTTGACTTAGTCGACTGTTGGACATGTTATTAATCTAGTGGCATATTTGACTCACTTGTTTTAATCACTTATATAGATATTTGACTCACTTGTTTTGATCTAGTTATATAGATATTTGAATCACTTGTTTTAATTATAAATGATGATCATGTTATAATAATTATCTTGTTATTTAATCATATGAGTTATTTAAGAGGCATGATATATTTAACTAATTAAATTGAAATAAAACATATTAAATTAATAAATGGAAGCAAAACAAGAAGCATTTTTAGAAGCAAAAAAGGAAGCAACAATAGAATCCAAACTATAATCAATCTTGGAAGTAAAACTTGGCGTTATCTAGGAAGAAAAAACAAAAGCAATTCAGGTAGCAAACAAAGAAGTAATAATGGAAGCAATTTTAGAAGCAACAAAAGATGCAACAATAGAAGCCATATTAGAAGCAACAAAAGATGCAAAAATGAAAGTAAAGCTAGATGCAAGAAGTGATGTTATATCGGAAGCAAAATTGGAAGTAAAATCGAAAGCAAAGTTAGAAGCAAAATCGGAAGCAAAATTGGAAGCAAAACTCGAAGCAAAATCGGAAGCAAACCTGGAAGCAAAATCGAAAGTAAAATTAGAAGCAAACGTGGAAGCAACACAAGAAGTAAAACTAGAAGAAAAATCGGAAGCCAAATTGGAAGCAACAAAAGTCGGCGCTAAATTCGGTGCTAAATCTGGCACCGAAGTGAACATACCATTTTGTGTCGAGTTTTGCACCAATAGAAGTGCCCATTTCATGAACTCAAATGCACTAAAATTTGATGCTATTTTAGGTGCTAATTGCTTTTTTTGTTGTAGTGACATCTCACAATTGTTCCATCAGTTTTCTTCAATAAATCTGACTAGAACAAGCTCATTTATCCACGAGATTGGGAAGGGGTCACCGTTCCACATCAACGTGACACCACTCCCACAATGAGATAGGTTTAAATGGATTAGATTAGGCATTCTAAAATCTTTCATAGTTTGGTATGCTTGGTTTTAATGGATGCTTGGTTTAATTTGCATTTGATTGATCCTATTGAGATTGATGTTAATGGCTTAATTATGCTTCAATTCTTCATGGATCAAGTGTAATTGACCCATACTAATCTGTCGGTCATAAATATCCCTAACACTTTTGAGGGATTGAGCTTGTCATCCCAAAACTAAAATATCATTAGAGTAATATGACGATGTTGAGGATATTTAAGATATCTAGATGAAGGCTTGCAAGTAGTTCTTAAACAAATGACCAATTTTTTAAGACTCATAAACTCATTTGAAATATTTTCTTGGATGTTTAAGTGTAGAGAGAAGAAAGATAAAGTTGGGAAGAAATAAAATGCAAATTATCATCAAAAGAACACAATACTATAGAAAGCAATGTTGGAGCAACTAAGATCTCTTGCAAAATAATAAAAACTTTCAAACTCAAGAATGTGTAAATGAGAAAAACTATCATATGTAAAATATGCACAATTGCCTTGCATATAAAGGTAAGGCTAAGGATGTGAGAAGGTAGGAGTGAAACTTTGACTACCCATCTAAGAGTGAAACAAATGTAGGACTCTATGGACAAGTATTGGGACAATTGGAATTTCCATGTGAGGTGAAAAAGCTAGTGCTACATTAAATTTGACGGTCATACGACCGTCGCAGCAAAAAAACGAGCCTAAATTTGATGGCCAAACGGCCGTCACCGTATTTCTTCAATAGGGCTTATTACAAAAATTGTTTTTTTTTTTTAAAAACAATAAAAAATTTTTTTTTAAAAAAATTAATAAAAGGCGATAGCATCCAGGAAGGCTGATCTATGCGACATCTAGCTACCCCCAATAATGTTTGGGTACCATCCCTTTCCTAAAACTTGTGGTGCCCAAAAAATTGGGCTTTTTCACTTTTTTTTTAAAAAAAAAATTGATGATTTTTTAATTTGCAGGGAAAAAATATATATATATATATTTTAAAAAAATTTGACGAAAAATAAATAAATTCCGATTTTTATTTTTATTTTACCAGGGTGCAAACAGACGACCGTACTAGTAATTTCTTTTTGACTCTCAAATCAACTTTGTCCAAAATGGACGAATGAACAATCAATTTAGGGGTTTTGGATCATTGCGGATCCAATGGTGAGGTCCATTTGGACTCAAAATGCTTTGAAATTGTAGGTGATTCTCTGGATCAAAAAAACAAACCCCAAAACTGTGAATGCCTGATCTAACCCTTGTAGCTCCAAATTCTTCAAACAAGAACAGGCATGCAACAGGAAAGCTCTTATACCATATAGAAGTTGCCAAAACCAAATTCAAACTCCAAGAACACTCACATGCAAATGGATAACTGTCACAAGGAAGAGAATGGATGGAGAAAACAAACAAGGGTTTGAAGCTTTGAAAAATGGAGAAATTATCTTATCAGAACAAAAAAGAATTATTGAATATACAATGAGATCAATCCTCAAGAAGAAGATCATGCAAACCCTAAAAGAAACCCTAATAGGAAAAACCTAAAAGAAACCTTAATAGGAAAACATTTAATAATTAATATAATTATTAAATTTCACTTTATGCAAACTAAAGTGAAATCTTAAGAAGGGAATAAAGGTAACTTAATCAACATAATTAAGTTAAAACCTTTACTCTAACAGTAAAAACATGTAA
This sequence comes from Sequoiadendron giganteum, assembly GCA_007115665.2. Classification (NCBI taxonomy): domain Eukaryota; kingdom Viridiplantae; phylum Streptophyta; class Pinopsida; order Cupressales; family Cupressaceae; genus Sequoiadendron; species Sequoiadendron giganteum. Next base: position 85,243,803 of record CM021109.1, read on the forward strand.
AATATGCACAATTTCCTTGCATATAAAGGTAAGGATAAGGATGTGAGAAGGTAGGAATGAAACTTTGACTACCCCTCCAAGAGTGAAAAATATGTAGGACTCTATGGACAAGTATTGGGACAATTGGAATTTCCATGTGAGGTGAAAAAAAAAGTGAGATGTCTCCCAAGTGAGCTTAAGAGTGGTGTGAATAATACCCTCCTAGATAAGCTAACAACTAACTAGTTTGGAAATAACTATTTTCACACTAAGACCCCCCTTAAGTGATACTTAGGGAGAAAGTTAAACATAAAAAAAGATGAGTCTTGGTAATAAGGCCTGATAGGGTACTCATGTACAAGTAAAGATCTTTCATAAATGAAGAAAAAGAGAAAACCTAGTGGGAACAAAACTCCTATCTAGAAGAGAGAAAGGGAAGGAAAGAAACCTCCTAAAAATATATCCCATGAATATAGGAACATGAAGATGAAGAACTTCAAAATCATGTAGAAGTTGTAAAATCCATTGAAGATGAATTGATGGTGTCAATTGGAATCAATGATCCTTTAATGAATTTAGATCAAGATAATAGATACAAAACACCACACGAGTGATATCAAGTACACTACTCAACCATTAATACATAGATGACACAAAGGAAAACACTCTTTGAAGTTGAGGATGTAGAAAGGACTATGATCAAGGAGCACAAAAACACTACACAAGTGACCTATAGTGCTCCACATAAGCACCATAATCTCTCAAATTATGATCAACTAAAAATTTATAAGGTTGCTCCATTTATCTATTGAAACCAAGGAAGCATTAGAATAACCATGTGATGATACCCCCTTAATACCAATGAGGGAAAGGTTTTGATACATCAACTAAAGTGTGGCACACAATTGTGCAAGAAAATGCATAAGCAACATTAGGTCTAATATGATGTACAAGCAACTAAAAGGGTGTGCAAAATCTAATGTGCATACACATGAGGTGAGAATCACTATGATTCATTGTTGTCATGAAGGGACACTCACTTAAAAGAGGTATGATAACAAAAACTAAGGTACTACACAACACCGTGGCACTTTATAACAAACTAAAAGTATAAAAGAAGAATAATAGATGTGCAAAACTCCCCCTAAGGAACATAAAATCAATTTGGCACTTTATATGAGTGCATTTATAAATATATGGTTTTTTTTGAATTCTTACAAGGTTCCTTAAAAAAGGATGATGAAACCTCCCATTATTCAATACATAAACCTCCCGACAATTTACAATGATGTGACACTTTATATTAGTGCATTTACAATTTCCACAAGATGGATTTGATGACATATGTTTACAAATACTCAAAAAGGAGGTATATTCAAATTTTATATTTTTAGAATATAGTGAAGAAAAATTAACTACACCACTACATAGTTATCAAAAAACTAGGTAGGTTTAAAAGAGGGACCCAAAAAGGAGTGTGTACATCCCCAATCAAGCCCTTTGAAGTTTAAAAAAGTATGAATTGTGGACGACGATATCTAAGTATCTCTAATTAAAAAAATCATACATCAAACTAAAAAATAGATCACACCACCAAATAGAGCATGAAAAAATACCCTAAATAAAATAATTGCACTGAAAAATGTGTTTGAATGAACAAAATATAGTTCTTCAAAGTTGTCCTCTTAAAATGAAAATATGATTGGTGAGGGGTCTATTCCCCTGGTGGGTTCTAGGTGGATATTCCAATTGAGGTGGCTCCTAAGTAGAGATAAGGTGGTGGTGGAGTAGAGTTTTATGTTTTATTAAAAAATATTTATTTATTTTTGGTTAAAAAATATTAAAAAAATATTATGGTGGGATTTTACCCCTCATACGTAACTCCCATGGGGGCCATGGAGGTGGTACCCTCCCATGCCCCTCTTAAAAGAGATGATGAGGGTTGTGGGGATCCACCCTTGTCACTTCCCTGCAATGATAGTGGGTACAAAGGTATGGGGTACCCCAATGCCCCCCAAAACATTTTTTTTATTATAAAGAAAAACAAAATTTCAGCACTAAGCTATGTTATTAAAGTGCCCATTATATATATATATTGATAATATGATGATGTGAAGAGAGGATGATAATGATATTTTCAAGGACCAATTGGAGGGTGCCCAATTTTTCTCTTCATCATGTTTTAATTGTGATTTAAAGATTTTGGCTTTGCAGGTAGTGGTCCCTTCATATGAAAGACCTCTAGTTGATTCTATCCCTCAACAACTAACATGATCGTTCATGATAAAAAAAAGGTTGGAGAAATATTTTCCTTAGATGCAATAATATTTGTAGTCCACACAATTTAGTTTAACAAGGTCATAACCCAAAAGGTATAAGAGGATTATAAAAATATTAAAAACATAGCTTGAGTTAAATTTAGAAATTAACCAATGGACTCAAAGGAAGCATACATCACTACAACAAATCCTTGTGATTTGCTCCATTTTTTGCTTCCACCAATGTTTTAATGTATTTTTTGCCATTTGTTTGAAAATTTCGGCGCTATTTTATCGCGATGGTGTTATTTTTGGCATTTATTTGCGTCGATCAGGACTAGTCGACACCAATTTAGGCGCTACTTCATGCCAAAATTATCAACGCCTTTAGCGCCGATATTGGCTTCGAGTGTGGTGCCATTGTTAGTGTCGCCTTTAGCTTTGAGTTTAGCTTCAAGTTTAGCGCCACTTTTATCTTCTGACTTTAGCTTCGGGTTTAGCACCGATTTATACACCCCTATGTCGAAGAGACTTATTTATATGTGTCATCAATGATGTAAAACAAAGAAATGTCAACAAGATACGAGCATATCGAGGAGAGAATCACTTACATCACATCAACAAGGTATATCTACAAGTGCTCGGTGAAACACAACTCTTGGATATAACGAAGTAATGTCGATGAGACATTGAGATATCGGTAAGATAAATAAGATTGTCTCATCGACACTCTTCAAGTAATGATCAAAAGCATACACCGCTAGACCGCCGATAGGGTGAGCAACAGATGTGGTAGAGTGGTATACACCGCAACCCTGCTGCAAGAAGCCTTGAGCAAGGTGGTAGTGCGGTAAACAACTGAAGAGAAGGGAAAAACACTGCCATACTGCAGCGATATCTTGAGTCTCCCCAACATGGGAAAGTTACACCGATATATAAATAAATACCACCAAAGGAAAATATCGATGAGACAATGGCATATTGGCAAGAGATATTAACTTGTCTCATCGAAATCGACAACCAACATTAGAGGAACATAAGATCTAATGTCGATGAGACATTGAGATATCGATAAGACAAAGAAGATTGTCTCATTGACACTCTTCAGGTAATGATCAAAAGCATACACCGCTATACCACCGGGAAGGTGAGCAACATATGCGGTAGAGTGGCATACACCACAACCCCACTGTAAGAATCCTTGAGCAAGGTGGTAGTGCGGTAAATAGCAGAAGGGAAGGACAAAACACTGCCATACCACAAAGGATATAATAAGAGATAGCGGTTGTACGATAATAATGGAAGCAAATCACGTCAGTCATAATCCATTTGAATAAATAATTTAAGGAATCAAGAATATAGCCCGCCAAAATACTCTAAAACTCTAATAAACATACTCTAAAAATTTTGTCGAAATCTTATTTTCAAGCATAGCCCGCCAAAATGGAGTTTTCATTTTAATAAAAATACAATAAAACCTTTGTTGAAACCTTATTTTTCATAATTAGCCCACCAAAATGGAGAAGTTTTTAAGTAAAGAATGAAAGAGAATGGTAAGGAGATGTGCGTGATAGGAGGCATAGGATTCATTATTTTTGATATTCCAACTCTAATCAACGAGGGTTACAATGTTTGTGCTACTATTTGTAATCCAGGTATTTAATTGACATATGTTTGCATAATCTCAAATTCCTTCAGATGCTTTTGAAGTATCAATGTATCCTATATAGGGTTTAGAATGACTTCTTTTAATTTTAAAAAATAAATTAGATGCTTTTGAAGTATCGATGTGTCCTATATAGGATTTAGAATAATTTATTTTAATTTAAAGAAATAAATAAATGATGTATTTTCCCATGATTAGATAATGTGGAGATCTTCTGAATCTGCCCTAGCACACTATCCTCTTTCACACTATGTTCATTACTCCAGCTGCTAGGGTTTTGCATTTGACATCTTTAATATCTTCATGATAGTGGCTTTTAAATAGATCTCAGTCTTTTCTTTAATCTTTATCATGGTAACCCTTGAGTTCCATAATCCACCTTAAATCTCTTCTAAGAACATTGTCTTAAGCTAGATTGCATAGTATGCATATAAAGCAAGTCCTTCATACCTGCCATTGTTCCAAACCACCACTCACCACCTTGCTTAAAGTGCTGCCTCCATATGCACAATAACATGTTTTAAAATCATGATTGACCATTTAGGTCACTACTTTCATCAAGATGCAATGAGATTTTTGTCTTCAAACTTAAGGCATTATGTAAGACAATGTTATGAATTGTTTATTGTGTACAATTTTATTTTCTTGCACATTTACTACTTTGCAACTGCCTTTAAGATTGGATATTGCACCATCAGCTGCAATCTCAAAAAATTCACTAACTATCACTTGAAGATTCCTTTCATGAGCATCCTTGTATAAAATCAAACTATGCCCTATACACTACCTACTTATTTACTAATATAGGGGACTCATTGTTTAATGGTATTTTGAGTTTTATTTAGAAGGGGTTAATACGTGGCATTTTTATGTGTAGGAAGAATAGATTGTGATGCAACGTTCGGGTATGGATGGTTCAAGAAAAAGTGGATTGCTATTAGTGTCATAACCAGGTTGGATTGTACCTTAAGCCAGTGTGAAACACTTCCGGGTGTTTTCGCTCTGAAGCATAACTTGAATGTAGAAATTTCCAAATATTCGAAAAAGGATGCTCCTACATTCTAAAGATAAAATCATAAATCTGCTTATCCAGTTTATGATCCAACATTACATCTTTAATATCCGATAGAGAATGTTTGTACATTCTAAAGATAAAATATTAAATTTTATTGGTCCAATTTGGGATCCAATTTCAGGTCATGAAGCCCCAATAGAGAAAGCTCCTACATTCTAAAGATAAAATCATAAATCTGTTTGGTCCAAGTTGAGGTCCAATTGTAAGGATTTGTCTTTTTAATTATACTTTTTGACATTTGTCTTGATACAAATTGTTACTTTATAATTATGGTATTTATTTTCTTTTGATATTTTCAACTCTCATTTCAGGGAAGAGCTTTGGAGATGGTTCCTTTAGATGGAGACTACATTTTTCCGCTATAGGTTCCATCTAGAAACACCAAAAGCTCAAGTACTGTCATACTCAGGTACAACAGAGTTTGAGGTTACCTTGTTCTCCTTGATACAAAATGTTGTCCTTCAATCCCTCTTAAGCAACATTCACTATTATGGACTTCATCATTGTACCTTTCATGCATTCGATTTAATTTGTTATGTGGAAACATGTTGTCTTTGTCTTTGCAAGTGATGACTATTGTGTAAGATTTTAATCTACATGACTGCCCCTCATGTTCAATTATTGTGACTATTATGATGCTTGGGGCTGCTTACTTTTAACTAGACTATTAATGAAAACTATCTTGGAATCCTTGATGATCAGTTTTGTCAAAATCATGGCTATGTTGATAGTGGAAAGTTCTTATTAATAAGGATAAATCTTTATCAATAAGGAGATTACCCCTTACCAACATACTCCAGTATCCTTGCAAAGATTGATCTTTAATGCTTCATGGATGGTTTACTTGTGATTATCCTTCTCAAATGAAACAAAGGGCAGCAGGTTGGGCCCAACCCTTATGGGAGCCACATTTCACCCCACATGTTGTAACCAGATAAACAAAACAACAACCTAATTTTATCTATACCTGGGCAATGAGAAAACATGTTAGAAAAAATCGAGCATATGATAGATATTTTTGATAACTTTCTTGTTTTCCTGGACATCTATGGTATGCAAGTTATTTGAATGCACATGATGATCAAATTATATGTTTATAGATGTATGCACATATTTTGAATTGTGATCCTTCATTGCTCTAACAACACTCTTCTCACTCAAATGCAGTGAACCTAGAAGCAGCAAGGAAGACATCAACTTGGAGGCTTAGACAAGCCAGAAGACTAAAGATGATGCAGAACAAAGCAACCGAGATTCGTCATTTCTCTTTATGTGCATTTTTCTCTTTTGTATCTATAAATATATAGTTTTTTTATTATATGCATTCAAATAGTTAGTTCCATGGCTTGTGTGGAATAACATACATTTACATTATCAATAAATACTACATTTTGGAAAGGATTGTGCAATCTTTCCTATATTATATGCATCTACATAAGTGTAATCTAGTAATCTAATCTTCTGATTTTGTTTATGCACATGAATGTAATGTAGCAGAAATAAAAATGTACCTTACTCTTCATTTGAAAATCACAAAATCTCTACCTGATTGAGCTATTAACTTTTGTGTATTCATGAACATATGTTGATACAAAATGAATGGAAGAAGCATCCAAGTAATCCTAATTTATTTTGCCAACAATTCATACCAAAGATTGAACAATTTAAGGATATTGCAATAGGTAATTTGTATCAACACAAATAATATTACTGAAGCATTTCAAAGTTTAGGCCATAAGAATCATCCTTTTTTAAACATGGATTGTGTTGTAGCCAAAATTCCATCCTAATTATTTTTGCATACTTCCATTTTCACTCATCTCTTACATCCACCATATGCATAGAATTCCTGTCATAATAACTTAAATTTAGTAAAATTCCTCACATGAGCTTCCAAATAAAACCCTTGATCACAACATCAAAGTGTATTCCTCCTTTGAAATACTCCTATGATTGCTCATAGCATATTTCCAAGACAACACCATGTCAATCAGAGTCCCTCCAAAGTCTCCTCGACATTAGCACAAAGCACAAATCAGAAATGTAGATGAGACACCCTATGTTGAAGAGACTTGTTTATATGTCTCATTGATGATGTAAAACAATGCAATGTCGAGAAGATACAGGCACATCAACAAGGTATATCTACAAGTGCTCGACGAAACACAACTCTTGGATATAATGAAGTAATTGTCGATGAGACAGTGGAATATCAACAAAGAGACATTAACTTGTCTCATCGACACTGTCAACCAACATCAGAGGAACATAAGATCTAATTTCGAAGATATATTGAGATATCGGTAAGACAAATAAGATTGTCTCATCGACACTCTTCAAGTAATGATCAAAATCATACACCGCTATACTAGCGGGAAGGTGAGCAACAGATGCGATAGATTGATATACACCGCAACCCCACAACAAGAAGCCTTGAGCAAGGCGGTAGTGCAGTAAACAACAAAAGGGAAGGGAAAAACATCACCATACCGACATATCGAAGAAACAACAGGCATTTTAATTAAAATTCTCTTCGACAGTTATGAAATGATGATTAGTCTGATTGATGTGACTAACAAAAATATTGATGAGACTATTGCTATTAATGAAGAACTTGATCATAAAGGTGGCACGATGACGTGTCCTGAAATTTCCTAAATATGGCCTCAAAGAAGTTGAAATCACTGTGAATTGTAATTGAAGGATTTGGAGAACCAACTTAGACGACGGTAGGCAGTTGGAAATTTGTAGCATTTATCCAAGTAAGTGGTCTAGACTCGGCTCAAAGTATTTTCTTAGTAATTAGATGAAAGCATTGCATGAGTAGGGTTGAGATGGAAAAAACCCCAAGCAAACAGAAAGCAAAAAGACAAAAAACTGAAGCTAGGCAATTAAATCAAGACTTAATCAATCAGTGTCCTGGGTCATGGCCAAAATCCAGAAGAATAGCATGGCTTAACCCATCGTGTGTGACATTAGAAGATAAACAAAAAAATTTGGGAGATTTATGGACTCCGTGTAGGGGTGGAGACCTCTTTATTTATCATTATAGGAAGAAATTTCGGCATAGCCCAGTGTCAAACCCGTGGAATTTGAATTTGGGTAAACTTGTAGTACCTAATGTCTTTGTGAACGTAGAGTTAATCAAGGTGTTGGAAAATAATTACAATCCAAAGATGAGAGAAATTCATTTGCCTAATGGGTCACAGTTCATGGTCATACAACCAGATTATATTTCCATGATTTTTCAACTAAACACTTCCCTAAAAAAAAAATTATGAATCAAAGACTTGTTGGAGGAATACTGCACCATGGACACAAGTTACAAGAGGTGAAAATTTCCTCTACATTGGGTTAAAGGTGTGGGTAACCAAACTATGAGGTTCTCTAGTGAAGATAAGCCCCCATGCTCTGTGACTTTGTTTGAAGAATACTTTCAATACACTTATTACTCAGTTGATCAAGTACTGGGAATTGATGTTCCTGAGAACATGACAATTGCTCCCATGGTTTCAGCCATAGAAATCAAGAGCCATAATGCCCGAACCTATGATTATGCAAAGTATTTATTGGAGGCCATCAATAATGCCCTCAAGATCATCAAGAATGGCAGTGAAGCCATTAATTTCAAGCACTATTCTCTTTTCATGCACATGATATTATACTAAGGGTAGGTGATGGGTATATGGGGTGAGGAATTAAGAATAAAAGACTTAGATAATGATGTAAATTCAAGGCCTGTACATATGTGGACATCTATGTGGGAGAGCAGGTGTGGGAGATCCCACTACCTATATTTTGAGGAATATTTTGTGAAAACACTATACAAGATGCTAGACCACAAATGTGACTACAACCTCTCCCCAAAGATCTTAATATTTCTTCGACCAAAAGATATGGGTCATGAAGCAAGGATGAATCACAATTGGGGGGACTGGTACATGTTTGGGGATTGTATTATTATCAGGGTTTATGGATTTGAAGTTGCACCTTATTTTTTGCCTAAGACTGTGCCAGACAAAGTTGCTTATTTAGAGATCATAAGGCAATTGATATTTTCAACTTTCATGCATTTAAAGAGCTATGGGAGGCAAACTTTCATGCCTTCCACTTTATGCTTTGGTGATTTCACTATTATCTCTTATTCAGGCTATGACTTGGTTAGTGGTAAACTGGATTATTATGGCTTGTCGGTTGGCAACAAAAGGGAAAAGTTTGATCTTGAACACTTCATTTGTGATGCCAAAACAATTCAGAAATTGAAAGGGTATGAGCATAGTTTCCTTTTAGAAGATGTGATCAGAAATTGTGAAGAAAAAGAAAACATGATGAGAATGAATGCCTACAACAGGGTTATGATGGCTGAGGCTTGGAAGGTGAGTAATAACCTAGGCTACATAGGGGCTTTCCCTGAGATACAAGATCCCACATAAAGAATTGAACAGTTAATCATCCATGAAGAAGAACTGATAAGAGACGTGCCACTTGTGTCATTTGAAAGAGGAAGGGGCATCGGTCCTAGGAGGCAAGTAGAAAATATTACACCACTAGATCACTTATCACCTCAGCCTACTCCTGAAGTGAGATTTTTAGTTGGTTCCCCATCCACGAAAGAAGATAACACTAAGGAGGAAGAATAAGTCTCACAGTTTAATGCTCCTATTATACCCCAATATGAGATGCCATTGGAAAGAAGTGTGATCACCTTTGAAGCCTCTTATGAGCTATCAGATGATGTGAGGCATCATGCAAGTCGAGAATTTGTTGCAGATGATACTTTTGTGCAGACCCTTGAATTTAAGTCCTTTATATATGAGTATAAAGGAAGACTAATAAGAGAAAGGTTAAAGGATATTGACCCTGAGAAAGAGGCTTATGCCTTGAAAGAGTTGCAAGATGAAGTTGATAGGTAAATTGGAAACATGACTGTTGAGAGAGGAAGAACATTATTGCAAGAAGCTGGAGTTATGCTCCTTCCTGGGTGGGATATTATTTCAACCATTGTGTTTGACAACTTTTTGAAGAGAAAGAATAAAACTTTGTAAATAACGGATGAAGCAGGTGACAAGGTCTATACAGGGCCAGGGTACAATCCTGATAATAGCACTTTGCAAATTTGGGCTCTTTACCCCCCAAGCAAGAAGCCTTCTCTCATTGACCATGATTGATTTTTGGACATCTCCTGGTGCAAAGAGTAGGGGAGACAAATCCCTTGGAGACTGGTGACTTGAATGTGAATGTAGCCAAATTCACCAAAGCCCAGATCCAAAAAATAGTAAGAGATAACCAGTGGTTGATAGAGGAAAATGACAGGTCGAAACAAGAATTAATCAGCTACAAAGATAGGTTGTCTGATTCTCCAAGGCTTTACTCTCCTTTAATTGAACATGAAAGAAAAGTGTTAGAGGCCATGTCTGAGGCTGCTCAATGGAAGCATAAATTTGAAAAGGTTCAAAAGGAATAGGAAGAATTAAAAAGAAAATTGAAGGCTACTACTTTTGAAGTAGCATCAAGGATAATTTGTATGAAATTCAAACATATGTGCCAACATGTAGATGGTGTCTGGCATGCTCATAGTGTAATGTACAAGGCCCTCGTGGAGCATGGAAGATTGCTTAATAGGATGAAGGAAATAGAATCCCATATCAAGGCAAAAGATGGAGATAATAATGCTTTGCTCCAAGAATGCCAGAGCCTCACGAATACACATGAAAACTTCCAAAATATCTTGACACAAGAATTGAGTGACTTTAGCCAGCCACTATGTATGGCCATGCCAAATTTCTTTGAAGAAACGGGTTTGAAGGATCAAGAAACTTGGAAAAATGAAATATCAAAATGTTTGCCAAGCATCCTTGATGACATCAATGATAAGGATGAGGTACTTAGGAAAATGCATAAGCAACTCGGGAGGATTACTGGATTAGAGAATGTAATGACAAACACTCTATAGAATGCAAACACTTATGCCCAAGAGAAATACATTGATCACATGTCAAAGGTTAAATTGTTCCTTGCACGATTTGTATGAGGAGGTAGTCATTATTTGGTTGTGTGGATGCATTAAGATGGTGCTTGAGCCTTGAATAGATCTTAGGTGGTCATGGGTGCTTGTTGATGATTAACGGACTGTGGTGCATCCAACAATAAACTGTTTTTAAGTTTCTATGTTATGTTAATTATTCTTTAGTTAAGAAAAGATGTAACTTTTATGAACGAACCTGAAGCTTGTTGCTTCCCATACAAATAGGGAAACCAAGGTTTTATTTTGATCATCATATCATCATAATTTAAATCCATTGGAATAGATACGAGACCATCTCATTCACTTATTCGTATCAAAAGAACTCATGTTATGTATGTTTATATTTTGAGCAATATAATGGAGCAGATACATTATAACTCTTAATCCATTTTTTAGTGTTCGATTGTTGTGTCAATTTTCATGCTTATTTATTGCTTTATTGTCTCCAAAGTGGTCTTTTCAAGTTGTTTAAATATGCAAGATTTATCAGGGCACATTTGTTGTTACTGTGTGGATGCTTTGATTGGTTTTTGGTTAGGTGTGAATTAAAGTCCTTTCAAATAATTTACTTTTACTGGTTCGTATTATGGATTAAAGACCTCTTAGAGATTGGCACCCTCTTATGGTCTAAAAACCTACGTTTTTGAGACCCAATAGATTGCAAATAACTCTAAAAATTTAGAAGTCTATGAAAGAGTGTATATATTCTATGAAACAATGTATATATTCTTGTACTTGTATATTCTATGAAACATTCCTTATTTTTATGAAACAGTGTATATATTCTTGTACTTGTAAATATTCTTTTACTGTTATGTCTATTAAAGAAAACAAAGTTTGAATAAAAAATGCTTCACCCTTTTTTGTAAGTGAGTATGTGAATTATTGTTTAAGGAAAAATCTTACAGTGTTTACATTTTCAGTTTAGTAGTTTCAAATCTTCATTTTCTATGTATATAAAATTGTATGTGCTCTTTATGTCTAATGGCATAAAATAGTCATGTCATCAAAATCAAGGTTTTCAATTTCAGCACCATCATTGTCCACACTTTTCACATCTTGTTCACTTTTAAGTAAAATCATCAAAATTTTATTATTATTTCTTTTCCTAGATAATCTTGATTCCTTTCAGCACAACACAGTAGGTTGCATGTTAAATTTCAAACATTTTCTTTGCATTTTTTTGTATATATTATTTTCTCAGTGCATCATTATGTAACAACCATTTCACTTCTAAGATATATAGTAAAAATAAATGAAAGCACATGTTTGCATTGCCAAGGGAAATGTATGGTGAATACCCTATTTCTTTCAGATAAGTGTGCAAGTGAAATAAGACATAACTGATTGAATCTGATTTTCTACTGTACAATTGTTTTTTTATGTGCTTTTTACTTTTTGCATGTGGATTGCCCTTATAAAGAGACTATTTATCTTTTCTTAAACGAAGCCTTTACATTTCCTGTCTACCAAAGCAATTTACTACTTCACAACAGGGTCGAGAACTTCATACAAATTAAGATTGGTGTAAAAGGCCATCCCTGCAAATGTTGTTTGGTCTAGAATTATAATGGAAAATAAAATAGGTTTTCAATTGTCCAAGTACAACATAATATTACTGAAGCATTTCAAAGTTTAGGCCATAAGAATCATCCTTTTTTAAACATGGATTGCAAATGATTATGAAAATTTAGAATTCTTGGTCATTAACATTATTGTTTGCTACAATGTCATCTAGTGTATCATTGTCAATGTTCATATGTTCTTTCAAGTATTTAATATTATCATCATCATTGAAATTTGACTGTAGACCATCTATATTGTTACCAGATGTATTTGGATCATCATTTTCTATACCATCCACATTCTTGTCTTCCATAACATCACCCAACTCTAGATTGTTGTCTTCTTGTGCCTGAACATAACCATCTTCAACATCATCATGGATGTCAATTTATTCGATGTTATCTAATCCCTCTCTCGCATTTTGTTGGCCATCATTGTTTTGCTCAGTATCCACTAATGCATTGTCAAATACATGCCTTAATCTTGGATCATAATGTATGACAAATATCCATTTCGGGTCCAAAATATCTTCATAGAAAAATACCTGCACATGAACGACATACATATATTAGACGTATGTTATAACAATTTTATTGATTAATAAACACATGTATATATTTGCAATAAGCTTTGAATTAATAGATTAATGATCACTACCACTTCTTGTTTGAGTTAAAGAAATACCTGCTCACAATGAATTGGTAGAACATAAGGCTCCTTATCCTCTGGTAGGAATGATAAGGAATCTATAGAAAATAATCCACTATGGGTATCATGTCTTTGTGTCCTCTCAAATGCATCATACCATCTACACTTAAAAATACAATATTTAAAAGAGCGGTAATCCAAATCAATAATTTCTTGTACTTTCCCAACATATTGTAGATTCCCTTCAATTATATTCTTATCTTTTGAGTTTGATCGACTGGATTGCTCAAAGTCAACCATGATTCCACAATCGAAGGATCATCTCTTTACATCTACACTTTCTACACGATAATGTTGACCATATGCCCACATTGCTGGATATTTCCTCGCCTGTGAAAGACCATTTATTTTAGTGAAAACACATATAATGACGAATATTAAAATAGTTAATACTATCAAAACTATAAGGAAACAATATTTTGTAAAATTCCAACTGCACCTTTCTTTCACATCCTCTAGACATGTTGATTTCATCTTCTGTTATGTTTGAATTTGTACTTGCATGTTCTATTTGATTTTGAATTTGTTCAGTAACCCATTCTAGTGTGCAATATTTGCCCCATTCCCCAAGCAAATGAGTGGGAAGTGGAGTATTCCTTGGGTTCAATCTCTTAAACTGTCTCCTTGCTTCTAACACTTCTTCTCTCTTTTTATCATATAGATCAATCCATTTGTTCATAAAGCTCATGTGGTACATAATGAACTTGTTGAGTATAGAAATTTTGTCTACACCTATTACATGTGAACATGTTTATTTCAAAATCCAAATTTCATGCTACTAATTTGACAAATAAATTACAGATTAAATTAATGATTGCAAGAAAAACAATGACATTGATCATGAATTTACTTACTAATTTCTATTTCAACACAATTAGACTGTGGTTTTTCTCCATCAATAATATTTGATGCTTGTTCTTCATCCCAGACATGTAGGCCATCTTCAAAATCCTTACCAAGGAATTCACACAAGAAGAAAAATTCTTCATTCAATACATACCCTTCAGCCATGCAACCCTCTGGATGTGCCTTTTGTCAGACATATATTTTAAGAGTTTTCATATACCTCTCAAAGAAAAGCATCCACCTCGTTGATACAACACCCACCAATTTAATGTCATCGACTACTTGTATAAGTAAATGGACCTGTAGGTCCGTGAAACTTGTATGGAGCTCCTTCTCAAATACACATACAATTTCTGCAATTTCCTTCTTCCGCTTTGGCACTTCAGATTCATGGATCTCCTTGGAGGTCACCCACCTAATATAAGAATAGTAAATTAGTATGAACCTTTAGTCATAAATTAAAATGCAATATAATATCTCTATGTCTCTCACACATGAACATTTCATATAACCACATACCTTGTAAATGCTGACAGTCAACTTATGGCATTCCTTAAGTCAACTGTAAGACAAAAATCCCCCCCTAATTTCCAATGACATGATATGCTATCAAACACATTTATGAAAAGGTCATTAGTAATTTTCTCTCACACAACAAAATATCAAAATAAATTTAGTGGTTAATTAATGTTACCAGTAAATGTTAAATGTTGATATATGATACCTTCATTAAATTATGGAAATCATGTGTTTTAAATCCTGTGATATGTCCATCAACTGTAAAAGCTTTAGCCAATGATGACCCATAGCCAGTAGGTGTCCTTATTGAACGGATGACATTTTTTAGTTGGTCTACCTCTTTTTTTTCAAAATCCATGGAGCTTTTGCATATGTTTCATTTTCCTTGTTTGGCCAGAAATGTTTTCTATCAAATTTGGTACATGAAAGAGCAATATCTCTCCTTGAAGACAAGGTGTCCTTCTCTTTGCCTGATATATGCCGAAATATAGAATCTGGGACATTTTTGAAGATGTGCGTAGGATCTAATAAGTGAGATTAATAGATCCTTCTAGTAAGGGAGCTCATAAAATATGGATTTCCTTTTCATTCCTTCTGGCATATTAACTACAACTTGTTTTGGTTATTCAATTGAATCACCTCGATCAAAAAATCCTCCCAAGCTTTCAATTCAGCATCTTCATACTTCTTAAGCCAATCACCTGGACCCATAATCATGGGAGGGCCTCTATTTTCAACTTTTCCATCAAATTGATTCTTTAGGCGATTTCTAAACCTATGATCTAGTGGTAGAAAAACCATGTTGTTTGCGTAAATAAATTTATGTAGATCTTTAGAATACCGCCCTTGAAATTGTTTTGCACATCTTGGACATGCAAATATCCCTTTTGTTTGAATCCCTGCAATTCAATAAGTAATGTTAATAACATAAAAAAAAAATAGTATAAAACTAAGTATGAAAGTTGGGATGAAAATAAATTATGAGTGTAAATACGTAAATATTTTATCTTACTAGAACAAACACCAAGTCCTAGGAAATCATGAATAGTCCAACATAGCACACCATACAACATGAAGGACCTATTTGATGGAGGACGTGATATGTCAGACATTCTTATGCCTTTCCATAACAGTTGCATCTCATCAATAAAAGGCACAAGATAAACATCCATGTTTTTAACTTGATGTTTTCCTGGAACAATGAGAGTCAGCATAAGGTGCTCCTTTCTAACACTCATCCATGGGGTAATATTGTATACTATCAATCCGATTGGATAAACACTATAATTTAAGCTCGGGAAAGAGAATGGGCACACTCCATCAATTGCAAGACCAAACCTGATACTACAGCCTCATTCATCTTTGAATTTTCTTGGCCATTTTTCTTCTATGTGTTTTATTGCTTTGGAGTCGGCCAAAATTCGCATGAATCCATCTTTACTCTTGTTCTTTGCATTCCAGTCCATCAATTATGCTAGTGAATTGCAATGAAACATTCGTTGAAGTCTAGGTATAATTGGCATGTGATGTAAAACCTTCTTTGGAATTGTAGGACCTTGTACATTTGTACGATATCTCTTCTCTTTGCATATAAGGCATTCTACCTTGTTTTGATATTCATCTTTTTATAAAATGCAATCATTTTTACATGAATGAATTTGCTTATATTCAATCCCCAACTCAACCAACAACAAACGTGCCTCTCTACAAGTTGATGGAAACACATTCTCTTCAGGGAATATTTTAGTTTTTAGTGCCCTATAAGATTGCCAGAGATTAAATCAATTGAATGTTTGACTTATGATGAACATGTTTGATATGACAATCTATACTAGGACTATCTATATATAATATATGGTTTTAAAATCTCCTTAAAGAAATATAAACAAAGTTGATGAATGTTTATGAATTATGTACACCAATTGACAATGCAAAGTAAGAAATAAATTTCAACTCACTTCAGTAGGGTAGTGAATCCTTTGTCTGATCAACCAAATAGTGACTTGACTTCGAATAATATTAATGTGCATGCCAGTTTTGAGGTTCTACTTGCACTTGATTTGAACACAGGTGTCTTCGCTGCTTGCTTGATGGAGTCTTTGATGTTGTTATCATCAACATTACGTTGGTGGTAATTACCCCTGCTATTATCATTACTATCAACCATATCATCATTATTATCATCATTGTTTCCATCCCCAAAGAAATTTGTAAGCATTTCATTCAATCCTTCTTCATGCACTACATTTTCACTATCATGATCATCATCATTAAGGCTAGGTGGCATGTTATCATTTGTATGCGACTCTCATCAGCTCTTCAAATTTCTCAAGTGGTAGTGTTCTCTTCAATCTTGCTCTTCTCACCCTAGTGTGGTTTAAAGGATGGTTTGGATCATCTCGCCCAAATCTTAATAACCCAGTTTGATCTTGGGTATTAGTACGTGTTTCATCAAAATCTTCTATCTATCAACAAACACAAGCATTATTTAATGTTTGGCAACAATTGGATAGATCATAAATGTATCAATTTCAAAGAAATATAATCAAATATGGTTTAAAAAATAAAAAATAAAAATTGTATGAACATATATACATCAATTGAATAATGGAACATTATTTTATAGACTACCTTTTTTATACAATAATTTAAATAAAACATAATTTTGACAACATAGCTTATAAAACATTAGTCCATGCTCATTTATTATTATTTAGTTTTAGTCGATTGTATGAGGCATACTACCAACTGGAAGCTCATCATAAATGTAATGGTCTTTGTAGAATCGCTCATTTGAATTATTTCTTTCCACAATATACAAAACATCCACAAACAACAATTTTCTCAAAGTATTCATCCCATGTACTGTAGTTATGACCTACCTCTTCTTCAATGCAATCATTTGTTTTATTTGCAATATCCATTGTCATATCCTCTTCCACCCATTGTTGTCTACGTGATTTAATAGTTTTAGGTCCACGTCCACGTACATATCTTCTTATTTTGCTAGTTGAACGCTCAAGCTCTGCATTTGCTCCAATCTCCATCTAAAATAATCAACAACATGCATTAATTTATGTCAAGATTGGATAATACATTATAAATTTCAATAATAATGTGAAAAAAGATGGACGTTTCACAAAATGCCATCAAATCAATTTTTGCTAAGTTAAGTCAAAATTTGAGTACCCGATGTCCCGCTTCATTTGTTGTGTCCTCATTTGATATGACATGATTTTTTGCCATGGCCTCATCTTGCCCCTATAATACACAACATAGTAAATAATGTTTAGTACACCAATCATATCATTTCAATGAGTATGCTATCCAACACAAAACCTCACTTTAGTCATATATTTGACATATTGATATTTCCTCTATGTTGTAGCATTTGTGAATTCATAAACACCTTCCTCCTTTGGTTGAGGTTGCTTGCTCTTCTTACCTCTATTGTATTTGTAGATTTCGTTGTCTCATCTATTTCCACCCACTTTCCTCTCAACGATTTAGTACTTCTACGTCGTCCACGTCCTCTCTCCATGGCCTCCTCTATGAATAAAAAATGTTGCCACACAAGCTTTCACCGCACTACTGCCGAGAAGGAAGAAGCAACTTGCAGGACCATGGTAAAAACCTCTCTACCGCACCGAGTTGATGAAGGAGCCATGGGATAGTGGTGGTCACCGCACTACTGCACGCCTTTTGGTAGAAGACTTGCAGGACTCACTGTAACAACGCCAGGAATAGAAGGAAGACTCACATGACGCCACAAAAGCTTTCACTGCACTATTGCCGAGAAGGATGAAGCACCTTGCGGGACAGCAGTAAAAATCGCTTTGTCGCACCGAGTTGATGAAGGAACCATGAGACAGTGGTGGTCACAAAAACAAGGTAGGAGTTGGAAGCATTTCCAACACTCTGGATCCTGTAATACACAACAATGAAAATAGTCACTATACAACAATGATAGGCACTCAATTAGGCACACTTGGTGCCATCTTAGGTGCCCCAAACAGATTACATTAATGACCAAAATTTGACGCTAAAGTTGGCGTGATTAGAGCACTGACTACTGAATCAAAATCGAAAATTTAAAAATTTCCCACGTGAAGGAAGAAATCACACGACAAAAAAGGGAAAAACATCGCACGAAGGAAGAGAGCAGGGCGCTACCAACAACTGATGAGAAATTAGATTTAGTTTTCGACACCATAGGTAAGGTTACAATTTAATTTTTCTTAGTTGAATTCGTGATTGTTTACTGCTCTTTGTTTTGCATTTGAATTTGTGATTGTTTACTGGTTCGTGGCCTAATTTGTCCAAGCAACCTCTAAATTGTCCCATCATTATAAATTGTAAAACCTTTGAGAAACCAACAAATTTTTTTACCCTACCCATTTGAGCTTTGGCTCAAAATATTATAGCACGAAGTCAGGATGCCTCCATATTCTTTCCCTAACCTTAAATCAAGGAAATAGTGAACTGCTTGGCAAATCTGGGAATTGGGTCAGTCACTGTTGAGCAACTACTGAAAATAAACGCAAAAACCGCTTGGTTTTGCCCAGTCGCGCCATAGTCATCGATGCCATGACAAATTCATGAGAGATTGCATTATGAAAGAGTTTTCATGATAAGGTTATCAACACTACGCAAACCCAATGAGCATATTTTCCCACAAAATAAAAATTTCATAACACAAACTAGACGAAAACTTTCATACCTGACAATGTGTACTTTGTTTGTCTCCATAGACTGGACAAAAATAATTTGCCCTAGGTCACCTCAAAATTTCAAGCAATAGAAGGAAGCGAGCAACAGACTCTGGCCACAATGAGGTAATTCATTGTCACTTTATAGATTTGTAAATGTTTCCATTGTTTCTTTGAATTTTACTTTTTACTTTTTTATTTTTAAATTTAAAAGAAGAAATATAATTATATATATATATATATATATATATATATATATATATAGGGACATGAGATTGACAAAGATAAAGAGGAATTGTAGTTTTTAGTTTTTTATTTCTAAATTTAAAAGAAGAAATATAATTTAAATATATATATATAGGGACATGAGACTAACAAAGATAAAGCGGAATTGGCTTCCATATTGGGGGTAGAGGCAGTGAACAAATTGCTTAATGTGGATTGGACAATGCTTGCCAGATACATAGAAAAATAATCTGGTAGTGCCTCTCAAACATTGCAAAAAAATCAATTGTGTGAAAGGGAATCAATTGATTCCCCAACCAATCTTGGATCAAGCAAAAGATCTAGGAGGAAATCAGTGACAGTAAACTCTAAGAATGTGGAACAGGGAAGAAAGACTTCCAATGTCCTGGCCACTCCTGGGACACAAAATTCTTCCACCACGCCATGTTATCAATCTTGCATTGGTAGCTACAATACGAAGATAGAATACGAGGTGGTTTCAAGGGAAGTCTGAATGATGGATGCTGGGAAAACATTTGTGAATACGTTGAAGGATTCATGCCTTCAATGGTTCAAAGACCATCTACATTTTCCATTCTCACAAATACCCATTCATCTGAAAAACACATTTATCCATGACATGGAGACTGAATTTGGCACAGGTTGGTTTGTAAAGAAGATAAAGCTACAAATGTTTCAAAACTGTAAGAGATTTCGGTGCAACCAAACAAAGAAGATAAAAAAAATCCCTCCTGAGCTAAGGTAGAAAAGAAGGCCAATTGATGTAAGTGTGAAAGTATGGAAAGAGCTTGTAAAAGCATATGAGAAGTCCGATGCACAGAGGAAGTCCGGTGAGGAGAGTACACAAGTATTTGAATTTTCTCATAAGATTATATCAAATTTATTAAACGATATTTAAATTTTATTTGTGCATAGTTAAATTGAATTAGTATATGTTTTAGGAGAAGGACTCGAAGGCTAGGCTTGAGAAACTTCGTGCCACACATCGCAGTGGCCAGAAAGGTTTACAGGCCTTGATCTGTACATTTGTAAGTATATTTAATATGTTAAAATTTAAATGATATATTTTTTTATTTTCTTGAAAAAAGTAAATGATTGTATATTAATTAGTTTAACTAGTCCATGTGCCATGTTTTGACAGGAGGAGAAATATGGCCGCCATCCAAAGCAATTTGAAAAGAATATGTTACAAACCAAAAAGTGGAACGATTTTGTAATCTGTATGGAGAACGAGTTATCAATAGTTGAGTTTCAATAACTTAGTTGGATATTGTTGTGTTAATATGTCAATTTGCATCTCTTGTGTTGAGTTGTTTATTGATGCGTAGGATGAGTAAATAGAGCTCAAATATTATGATTACAAGATGACCGTTTATGTGCATGAATAAATATTAGAAGGATGTGCATGAACTCGATTCATCTAACTTTATGCCTCTTGGTAGGAATTCCTCTTGAATCTCTAATATCAAGTGCCTAAGACTACCCTATAGCTTTTACCTTTCATTGCCGCCTTTCCTGATCTTCACTGTCAGAATTCATCCCATGTTTTACCTTCCTCCTCTTCAAAATATTCTTCTTCTTCTTTGTCCTCCTCTGACTCCACAAGAGATTCATCTTCTGAACCTTCCTCATCTGATTCTGATTCCTCTTCTACATCAGAGAGTTTGTATCCTTGATCCAACTCTTCTGAATTATCAGAATCAGAATCACTAGCTTCCATATTCAAAAATTCCCAACCACCATCTTCAATAAATTTATCTGGATCATCAATAATAGTCTTCAAAATTGGCCACCAGTTCAAGTTCATTATGCTTTCATAATACTTTATATCCATGGAGCTCAACCATTCCTTGATGCCATCAAGCAAAGATTGAGGAATGACGTACATGCGGAGTACATCCCATTTGAAGTCTTTGAAAATAATAGCCATATCAAATGCATTTTTCCCAAGTCCTACTCTCTTAAGGTTAACGATTCTCAATCTCACTAATAGCAATTACCAAGAAAGTTAATTCCACCAACTCCACCAAATAGTTTACTGTAGGAACAATAAAAGCAGAGGCTTTGAAAGGAACTCCATGAAAACCAATCTCTCTAAATGGTATATCAAACTCTAGTTCAAAATATTTTAGATGAGGTTGCTCCCATAGCTCTCTTACTTGCTTGAAAAATCCTTGAAACTTAGACTTCTTAACATTCAAAATATAATTGGAATGTCCTCTGAAGGGAAAATCAGACATGGATCTAGAGACCCAACAGTGCAGAATACATTCCCTTAACACTAATACAACAGAGGAGTAGAGCATAAATTAGTTCAAATAGCTTAACATAACTACTTGAGATGAATACATGCAAGTAAAATAAATATAACACAAGGAAGAGCATTCACAGTTGACTCAGGATATACGTGGGAAAACCTTTTCAAGTAAAAAATCCACCACACAAAGTTAGACTTATTGTATTATAGTAACAGAATGGTTACATACAATTTTCAGTCTTCTTTGTTCAGCTCTTAGCAGCACAGAAAACTCTCTCTCTCTCTCATAGTTCTTCCTCTCAAAGAACTTACATATCTAACTCTCTCCTTGCAATCAAAAAATTGCAATCAATTCTGTCAGACAACTGCCGTTCACTAAGTACAATCATCTCTGATTGAATCGCACCAATGAACAACCCATGTCGATCTTCTTGCATCGAACCACCCAGGCCATAACTTCCATTACCCAAATCGGGTCCTGTATTGCCACCCTGAGTTGACCTGCACTTGCTGCATTTACTTCTTTTGCCTTGAGCCAATCATCGCAAGACATTGAGCCACGTGTCCATACATAATTTGCTGTCGTTGTCAAAATTCGAGTCCAACTCAGTCAAACCAGTCGTCGGGCTCTACCGAGCTCTGAACAGTCTTTACCACGCTATCGCGGACTACCTGAGCTCCCCTAGCGGTAAGGCGGTATGCCTACCGAGCTTGCCATGTGATTTACCGCATTACCACGACCATCTCGAACAGACCCCGCGGTACCGCGGTAACCGGCTGAGCAGACCATTGGCGGTCTTATCGCGACCACCGTGGTTAGGTCTTTGGCTAGCCGCGGTAACCGCTAGGCTGAGCCGCAAGCGGCTTACCGCGGCCACCATGGTTAGCCCTTTGGTTGGCCGCGGTACCGCGGTAACCACCAGGCCGAGCCGCAGGCGGCTTAGGGCAAAAGACCGAAATAACAAAATTTTCACGCCAAGACTTTAAAGGCGGGGCTTCAAGCTGGAAGTTGAGACATTATTTCTCAACAAGCTCCCACTTGGCGAACACTTCTAGCTAACCCCAACGAAACACAAACTACTGTCTGTCATAGGCCCCAAGGCCCATCGAATTTGAGCACCATTTGAACTTGTCTGTACTCACAGGCTTTGTCAAAACGTCTGCAACATTCTTCAAGGTGTCCACCTTTTCAAAATTGACCCTGCCATCTTCAACCATGTCCCTCATGAAATGATACTGCACATCAATGTGCTTGGTCCTGGCATGAAAGGTCAGATTCTTTGCCAAACAAATGGCACTTTGACTATCACATCAAATTGTAATCTGCCCAGCATCAAAACCAATGTCTGAACACAAAGGCCTCAGCCAAACAACTTCTTTGTAGGCATGAGTTGCAGCCATATACTCTGCCTTTGTCATAGATAAAGCAACCACTGCTTATCACTTGCTCATCCAACTGATAGCTCCACCATTGAGCATGAAAGTGTATCAACTGGTGGATCGCCTGCTGTCAGTGTCCCCTGCCCAATCTGAATCAACATAACCTTAGATGCTGAGAGATTTCTATGATGCAACCATATTGCCATTGTAACACAATGCATAGTCTGAAGTCCCCTTCAAGTACCTAAAAACTCTCTTCACAACATCCAAATGTGATCTTCCTGGATTTTCTATAAAACGGCTTAGAACTCCCTCTGCTTGGGCAATGTCTGGTCTTGTACAGACCATAACATACATTAAACTTTCAATAGCACTTGCATAGGGCACACTGGTCATGTCCTCCATCTCAGTAGCAGATTTAGGATAGTCTTCAACTGACAACTTAGTTCCATGCATGATTGGAACAACAAGCTGCTTGCAGTCATCCATGCTAAACCTCTCCAGAACTGTCTTCACATACTTACCCTGACCGAGCCAAAAAGTTTTGCTTGTTCTATCCCTAGTAATCTCCATTCCAAGAATGTACCTATCTGCACCAAGTTTTTTCATCTCGAACTTTGCAGACAACTGAGATTTAAGGTTAGAAATCAAAGTCTTGCTATTTCCAATAAATAACATATCATCCACATACAGGGTGATAACAAGTACACGATCATTCTTAGATTTAGAATAAATGCAATGATCAGACTTTGATCTCACAAACCCAATTGACAACACAAATGTGTCAAATTTCTGGTACCACATTCTAGGAGATTGTTTTAAACCATAGAGAGATTTATTCAACTTACAGACCAGATTTTGTTTACCTCTTTTAACAAAATGCTCAGGTTGGGACATGTAGATTTCTTCTTCCAGCTCACCATGGAGAAATGTTGTCTTCACATCCATCTGCTCAATTTTCAAATCATATACAACTGCTAAAGACAAAAGGAATCTGATGGATGTTAGCTTTGCTACAGGGGAAAAGATCTCTCCATAATCTATTCCCTCTATTTGAGAAAATCCTTTTACAACCAGTCTAACCTTATATTTATCAATACTTCCATCAAGACCTGTCTTCTTTTTGAATATCCACTTGCAGCCAACAGGCTTTTGCTCCTTAGGCAGTGGCACCAAGTTCCAGGTGTCATTCTTTTTCAAAGAATCCATTTCTTCATTCATGGCTTCCAGCCAAGACTTAGAATCAACCATGCCAATTGCTTCTTTAATAGTCCTAGGCTTATCATTGCTAGTAATTAAAGCATAGGCACAGTTAGAATCTAGCATAGAGAAACCATACCTATCAAGTTGCCTTCTTTCTCGTGTAGATCTTTTCATAGGCTGAGGTTGTTCTTCATCATCAGAACTTTCAGAGCTGCTTGAGCTCTCCTCAGTCTCAAGGATACCATGTAGCTCTTCCCTTTCAAGAGTTTGGGGAATCTCAACTGCATCCTTCTTGTCACTCTGATTTGTCCCAAGTTGCTGATCACTAACTGAAGGTTTTAGCTCACAGAATATCACGCTTCTGCTATACAGAACCTTTTCATTATCAGGATTGCAAAGCTTGTATCCTTTCACACCAACTCCATAGCCGATGAGGATACACTTAACAACCTTGCTATCCAATTTAGATCTCTTTTCATTTGGCACATAAACATATGCCTTACAACCAAACACACAAACATGCCTCAGAGAGAGCTTCTTCCCATACCATGCTTCCAAAGGTGGCTTGTCAACAAGAGTTGAACAAGGAGATCTGTTTATCAAATAACATGTTGTAGCAACAACTTCTGCTCTAGACCAACACTACTAAGCATACTCCTTGCCTTTTCCATCAGTGTCCTATTTAACCTTTCAGCAACTCCATTTTGCTGTGGAGTATAAGGCGTTGTCTTGTGCCTTTTAATCCCATGATCAGTGCAGTACCTTTCAAAATCTGCAGAACAAAACTCACCTCTATTGTCTGTCCTTAAACACTTTATTTTCCTTCCAGTCTAATTTTCTACCAGAGATTTAAATTCTTTAAACTGACTGAACAATTCTGATTTACTTTTCATGAAGTATACAAATGCCCTTCTCGGACAGTCATCAATAAAAGAAACATAATATCTAGACTTTGATAATGAAGGAACACTAACTGGACCAAACACATCAGAATGAACATAATCCAATATACCAGAAGATTTGTGAGGACTAGAGGAGAAAGAAGCACGGTGTTGCTTTCCATAGATACAATGTTCACATAAATTGAACTCAAGGTTGCAATCATCAAGCCCTTCTACAAGGTTTTTGTTCTTCAAAGTTTTTAAACCTTTCTCACCAATGCGACCAAGTCTGTGATGCCACAACATAGTCTTCTTAGCTGGAATTTTTACCTCCATAGCATTTGCAACATGAGAAGAGTCTTCATCTTTCTCTATAGGTGTAGAATTACATGTCTTTATAGAGGCATTGTTACAAAGAACAGGACGTGCATCCAACTTGTACAGAGTGCCAGTACGAACACCCTTAGCCAACACCATTGCACCTCTAGCCATTTTACACCCCTTACTAGAAAAATAAACTTTTACACCAGCATCATTTAACTTACTGACAGAGAGAAGATTTTGAGCCAAACCTGGTATGTGTAGTATGCCACCAATACCTTTGATTCTCCCATCAGGAAACTGAATTTTAACTTTCCCTCTTCCAACTATCTCCAACGTTGAATCACTTGCCAAATACACCTTTCCACCATCATACTCTTCATATTTGGAGAACCATTCTCTATTGGATGTCATGTGAAAAGATGCACCTGAGTCAACCAAACAGACATCATAAGATGCCTGAGTTGTCAAGGCTGCTGCAATGAAGGCGTCTGCATCACTTTGAGAAGATTCATTGTCATAATTCTTCTTCTTCTTCTTCTCCTTACAGTCCTTCCTGATATGACCAGGTTGCCCACAGTTCCAACACCTTACTTTGAACTTTTTACCAGGAGACTTTGATCTCCCTACAAATTTGGATTTTGACTTCTTGTCTTTTTTCTTGCCTTTCTCCTTTGGTCTACCTCGAACATCAAGGGCCTCTTTGGCCATGTCTGAAGACTTCCTCCGCATCTCTTCAAATAGCAATGAGGCAACAACATCTTCCATCTTGAAATCAGAAGTAGTGCTTCTAATGGCCATCACAAGATGATCCCAACTGCCAGGTAATGAACACAACAGGAGCATGCAACGATCCTCCTCCTCTATCTTTACATCTATAGATGCCAGTTGAGTAACACTCATATTAAATGAGTTCAGATGGTCTACAACAGATGCACCTTCGTCCATCTTCAAAGAGTACAACTTCTTTCTCAGGAATAACTTATTTACTAGGGACTTTCCCTGATAAATATCACCAAGCTTCTTCCACAAAGAAGCTGCAAACTGTTCCTCATGAACGTTTAGGAGAACAAAATTAGCTAGACTTAGACTTATCAAACCTCTTTCTTTTCTATCAGCAAGATCCCAATCTTCTTGCGTTGTATTTTGTGGCTTAGTTCTAGAGACAGCTATCCAAAGGTCTCTATCCACAAGCAAGTCTTTTATCTTGAGTTTCCATAACTCAAAGTTACTGCCATTGAATTTTTCAATATCTATTCTACCAGATGTACTCACCATCTCAAACAAAAACAAGTTTCAACAATGCAAGACTCCCACTGAAACAATATTAGCACAAAAAACTAATCTTTCATACAAGGATAACACAACTGGCCAAGCTTTGATACCAATTGAATGGAAAATCAGACATGGATCTAGAGACCCAATAGTGCAGAATACATTCCCTTAACACTAATACAACAGAGGAGTAGAGCATAAATTAGTTCAAATAGCTTAACATAACTACTTGAGATGAATACATGCAAGTAAAATAAATATAACACAAGGAAGAGCATTCACAGTTGACTTAGGATATACGTGGGAAATCTTTTTCAGGTAAAAAACCCACCACACAAAGTCAGACTTATTGTATTACAGTAACAGAACGGTTACATATAATTTTCAGTCTTCTTTGTTCAGCTCTTAGCAGCACAAAAAACCTCTTTTTTTTTCATAGTTCTTCCTCTCAAAGAACTTACATATCTAACTCTCTCCTTGCAATAAAAAAATTGCAATCAATTCTGTTAGACAACCGCCGTTCATTAAGTACAATCATCTCTGATCGAATCGCACCAATGAACAACCCATGTCGATCTTCCTGCATCGAGCCACCCAGGCCATAACTGCCATTACCCAAATTGGGTCTTGTATCACCACCCTGAGTTGACCTGCACCTACTGCATTTACTTCATTTGCCTTGAGCCAATCATCGCAAGACACTGAGCCACGTGTCCATACATAATTCGTTGTCCTTATCAAAATCTGAGTCCAACTTTGTCAAACTAGTCATCGAGCTCTACCGAGCTTTGAACAGTCTTTATCGCGCTACCGCGGACTACCCGAGCTCCCCTAGCGGTAAGGCGGTATGCCTACCAAGCTTGCCATGTGATTTACCGCGTTACCACGGCCATCCCGAATAGACCCTGCGGTACTGTGGTAACCGACCGAGCAGACCGCTAGTGGTCTTACCGCAGCCACTGCGGTCAGGCCTTTGGCTAGTCGCAGTACCGTGGTAACCTCTAGGCCGAGCCGCAGGCGGCTTACTGTGGCCACCGCGGTAACCGCCAGGCCGAGCCGCAGGCGGCTTACCGCGACCATCGTGGTAACTGCCAGGCCGAGCTGCAGGCGGCTAAGGGCAAAAGGCTGAAATAACAAAATTTTCACGCTAAGACTTTAAAGGTGGGGCTTCAAGCTGGAAGTTGAGACATTATTTCTCAACATCCTCAACACCCAGTAGAGCTATCCAAAAAAGCTAATTGAAAACACAAACGTGCTCCCACACACACTAGCCTAATGGCTGGTTGTCATAGAAGTCAAACTACTGAAGTACAAACACTGATAGAGTTAACATATATGCATAATTTGCATAAACAACTAAAATGCGTAACAAATGTTAATCAATACATTGAATTTTGAGATGCCTTGAAATAATTAAAAAAACATGTTTTGGGGAAAATATTAGCAACGTGGGGGAAGAAAGGATTAACCCTAATAAAAGAATTTTCTGTTGTTTTTGATACGCCATCTATAAGTTTTCCTTGGATGACAGTACTGAATTTCTATATGTTGTACCCCTTAAATGTCCTACATGTTACAAATATGGAATAACAATGCACAACTTTGTATTGAGTCCAAAGACCAAGGCATTCTGAATAAGGGTAGCCAAACTTGATAAGGATCCAGTCACTATTACATGTATTGACAATCCAAATTAGTCATGTAAAGATAAATGCCTATGAAAACCATAATCAATCAAATTATGCACATTAAATCTAAGTTTGAAAGCTTGCATTTTAGTCCATGCATCTAAGTCCTTGTTGAAGATCGAGGGTGTCAACAACAAAGCTAGAATAACTCTCCTTAAACCATAACTAGTTCTAAAGTGCAGTATTTCCAAATTCAAATCCACTTCTCAGCTAAGCAAAGGAGGTAGGATTGTCAGGTGCTACCTCAAACAGAGAAGGCCATATAAACATTGAAATAGAAGATCCATTATGTGAGACGACATAGCTGTAGACCATAGATAATCAAAATTCTTGCAATGCATATATGCTTGTGATACAAACAAAAGGTGCTTACACATTGGTTGAATATATCCTCATCAAAATGACTAGATTTTTTTTCAAAGTTGTAAGTAAACTCTGACAGTCAAGAAAAACAATCATAAAAATTGGAAGTAAACTTTGGAAAACATGTAGGTGAACTTAATTCATTTGACTTTATGCCTCTTGGCAGGCATCAAGATCTCCCTTCCTAAAGTTTGGACCACATCCATTACCTCCACATAAAACTGGACATCCTTGGTCTTCTTGGTTCCCACGCCATGATATGGTTATGGAAATGAAAATGAATAAGTAATCATATCCTTCTCCGCTGGCTGGAATTCTGCATGCTTAATGTTTTGATACATGATATCAACTCTCTCTTATGCTCTCATGGTTGAATACCGAAATCCATTATGGTGGGCCTCCAGAGTTCCAACCATATTTCGTCCTCTTCCACCAAATGCTAGCCTGATCCACACGTCTACCAACCTAATTGGCTTTGTTTTTGAAAGTTGAAGTTTCTCCTGAGTCACCAGTGTAGCTCTCTCTGCCTTTTCAAACTCTTTCATTGCTACAAATCATTTATGGGATTTAATCATTTGTACCACATGGTTGATGTGCTTTGAATCCTTGCATCTAAAGGAAAATTCCTTAACATAAATACTACTAGGGAATTTCAATTTTGCCATTGTGGTTGGCATTAAAGATGGTACCTGCAACATTGAAAATTATCCTTATATAAGAATTCCCTCCATCTTGTTGGCTTGTAACACTCTTGACGGTGGCTACATGAAATCTGATTCTGATTCCTCTTCTACATCAGAGGGTTCATACTCCATATCCTTGACCTAACTCTTTTGAATTATCAGAATCAGAATCACTAGCCTCCATATTCAAAAATTCCCAACCATTGGCACTGCTTTGGCCTTGTAATGATCTGTTTATTTTATTTCCTGCTTTTAGACTTCTTGGCTAGGCCCATGTGATATGTTACTTTGGATTTTCTGGGCTCTGCCCATGTGACTTTCGGGGTGTGCCTTCTTACCACCCGCCCCTTTTTTTGTGAATATGTATTATTATCTTTAAATTAATATAGATATCTACCTATTCATCAAAACAAATAAAAATTCCCAACCACCATCTTCAATAAATTTATTTGGATCATCAGTAATAGTCTTCAAAATTGGCCGCCCGTTCAAGTTCATTTTGCTTTCATAATACTTTATATCCATGGAGTTCAGCCATTCCTTGATTCCATCAAGTGAAGATTGAGGAATGGCATCAATACGGAGTACATACCATGTGAAGTCTTTGAAAACAATAGCCATTATATCAAATGCTTTGCCCAAGTCTTACTCTCTCAAGGTTTCCAATCTCAATCTCACTAATACTGATTACTAAGAAAGGTAATTACACCAACTCTACCAAACAATTTACCGTAGGAACAATAAAAGTAGAGGCTTTGAAAGGAACTCCATCAAAACCAAGCTCTCTAAATGGTATATCGAAATCTAGTTCAAAATATTTTAGATGAGGTTGCTCCCATAACTCTCTTACTCGCTTGACAAATCCTGAAACTCTGTATTGATTTTATTTTTCCTGTCCCTCTCTTGCTATTCTTCCTCAATTTCATCATGATCATATATTGACCTTCTTGCCCCTCCTAAATTTTGGACAACATCCATTACCTCCACATAAAACTGGACATCCTTGGTCTTCTTGGTTCCCACACCGTGATATGGTTATGCAAATGAAGATGAAGCAAAGTAATCATCACCTTCTCCACTGGCTAGAAGAATGCATGCTTAATTTTTTGATACATGATATCAACTCTCTCTTTTGCTCTCATGGTTGAATACTGAAATCCATTATAGTGGCCCTCCAGAGTTCCAGTCATCTTTATTCCTCTTCCGCCAAATGTTGGCCTAATCCACAAGTCTACCAGCCTAATTGGCTTTGTATTTGAAAGCTGAAGTTTCTCATGGCTCACCAGTATTAGCTGTAACTTTTTTGAAATTTTATTATGGTATGTGCACTTTGATATGATGTAATATGATTATGATTTCATCTCATTTATTGTAATATTAGATATATAACGGAAAAATAAATTATTGCATGAAATAAATAATAAATTTTCATGTTAAATATTTTTTTTTGTAGAACATGGGTCTTCCAGAAGATCAAGATGATCCTCAACATGATATAGATCCACAAAATATTGGTTCTACCAGTACAGATCACATGGTAGAGGATGATGACGACGCAGATACAAAAGACACTGAGGTCGATGACAATAATGATGAAGACAACGACGATGATGATCACGATGGTGATGATGATGATGATGATGATGGTGATGATGATGATGAGACAGTTGGTGATAGTAACTAGTGACATTCATGATCATATAGTCTACATCATGGATCATTGCTGATATATCGTTATGATGACTCTTTTCATGGTTAGTATCATATGTATCATTTTCACGGTCTACAGTACTATATTGCTGAGTTGTATCATATTGATGTGTATCATTTTCACTATATCATTTGGACATGTATCATCTTGATTTGTAACAATTTGAGTTACATAATTTATCAATTTTATTTATATCATTTGTACATGTATTATTTTCACTTATGTCGACTATTGGACATGTATCATTTTGACATGTTTTTGATGACTGGCATATTTGACTTTCACTTGTTTTAGTTATATATGATGATGATCTTATCGATATCGACTTGTCAATTTATATATATTAAAAGTGGTTGATGATTTTTGGATGGATATTTATTAAGTACGATGATTTTAATTTACTGCTCAA
Organism: Sequoiadendron giganteum; assembly: GCA_007115665.2. NCBI lineage: Eukaryota > Viridiplantae > Streptophyta > Pinopsida > Cupressales > Cupressaceae > Sequoiadendron > Sequoiadendron giganteum. The sequence continues at coordinate 85,275,571 of CM021109.1, forward strand.
GATGGATGTTGTCAAATTCAATTAAATTATAGATATTTGACTCACTTGTTTTAATTATAGATGATGATCATGTTACAATAATTATATTGTTATTTAATCATATGAGTTAAATAATTAAATTACTTACTCTATAATCATATGAGTTATTTAAGAGGCACGACATATTTAACTAATTAAATTGAAATAAAACATATTAAATTAATAAATGGAAGCAAAACAAGAAGCATTTTTAGAAGCAAAAAAGGAAGCAACAATGGAAGCCAAACTAGAAGGAAACCAGAAGCAAAACCAGAAGCAAAACTAGAAGCAAAACTAGAAACACAACTAGTAGCAAAACTAGAAGCACAACTAGAAGCAAAATTGAAAGCACACCTGGAAGCAAAACCGGAAGCAAAATCGAAAGCAAAATTGGAAGCAAATTTGAAAGCAAAACTGAAAGCAAAATCATAAGCAAAACTGGAAGCAAACTTGGAAGCAAAACTAGAAGCAAAATCGGAAGCAAACTTGGAAGCAAAACCAAAAGAAAAACTAGAAGGAAAACCATAAGCAAATCTGGAAGCAAACCTGGAAGCAAAATCAGAAGCAAAACTGGAAGCAAAACTAGAAGCAAAAATGGGAGTAGACATGGAAGAAAAATCAGAAGCAAACTTGGAAGCAAAACCAGAAGCAAAACCGAAAGCAAAATCGAAAGCAAAATTGGAAGAAAATTTGGAAGCAAACTTGGAAGAAAACTTGGAAGCAAAATCGAAAGCAAAACTGGAAGCCAAATTGGGCACCTATTTCAACATAATTTCCGAGGTTTCTTCCCGGCGCTAACAAGGGCGTTGTGATTTTTCGACGCTAAAGTCAACGCTCAATTTAGCTCTAAATCCGATGGCACAAAAATCGATACCGAACTTACCATGCCTGTTTGCATCAGGTTGAGCGCCAACCAAATTGTTCAATTCATGAACTCAAATACACTAAAATCCGGCGCAAAAGTCGGCACTAATTACCTGTTGTGCTGTTGTGCATTAAAATGAAGGATTGAATGTAGGATCCTATCCAAAAGGTTTGTCATCTTGTCCCTATGTTCCAACATTGAATCCATCTATAGATGAGAAAGAGGAGATAAAGAAGGGATTGAAGGAGCCAAAAGTTTTGTTTTAAGAGGCTAGGAGGAAAAGAGTGAGGCAAAGTTAGAGGTAATTTAGACCCTTAGGGTTAGCTCGCTTAGACTCAATTGCCACTTTAGGTAGCCCAAGTCATGGGTTGAACTCTTGACTTTCCTGAGATGTGGATGAGGGTCTATTGCACATCGTTTGAGAGGTTATAGGGGGGCTCACCCTATAAAGAGCTAAGCTCTAGGTCGCTAGGCTAAGCTCCAGGTCGCTAGGCTAAGCTCTAGGTCGCTAGGCTAAGCTCTGGATTCCTCTTGGTAAAAACAAATAGAAGCAATTTATTATAAATCAAAGTTGATAGATGTGGTCTAGGGATCTTTCACCATAGGATCCAAATATTTTATAGGTAATGTAATGGTTTGTAAAAATCTTTTGATAAAATTAGTAAGGTAATAATCACATGCGCTAAGGAATATAAATAAATTTCAAAGACAAAAGTTACATGGTTTTCTAGAATCCATTAGATGGATGAAGTCTTCTTCAAAACAAAACATGCATAGAATTAAGTTCCCAAAATCATAACACGTGATATATGTAAGCTTATAACTAATACTACATTTATTGATTTTATGGGGAATGGTTTGAAGAATAATTTCTAATAATACAATATTTCGATCAAATCTAAGGTGCTTGAACTAAAGGATGAATAGGATAATTTTAAGGAGCTAAAGACTTGGAAAGTTGAGTTTATAGCCTTGCTACATCACTTTTTAGACCCCTAATTCAAGACGAATAGTTAAATTCTACCAAGTTTCATAAAGCCCTTGAGAATATTTTGGCATTAGAGGCACAAATTAATATATCTATCAAGGAGATTAAGATATTGTTAGATGCTAGGCAGAATAACACCTCGACAAATGTAAACATGATGGTCAATGCTTATCTTACAACTAATCAAGAGTGTGATTACTAGAATTAAAAATATGGGGATCAATTCTCTAATTCATTTTCTCTTTTAAAATTAAGTGTCTTCTTTATATCTTGTCATGTTATATTGCATTCAAAATTAGTTGAATGTATAACAAGATATTAGTGATATTTCAAAAGCATTTTGGATCTATTTTTAGTTTTGTTAAAAGGATGTAAGAATTGGACAAATAATGATCGATCAAAATTTCAAGAATTATTAAAAAAATTCATATATTTTTAGATTTGTTAAAGGATGTAAGAATTGGACAAATAATAATTAATCAAAATTTTAGAAATTATTAAAAAAATTCATTTAAAATTAATTAATCAACCAAATTAAATAGATGAATAAAACACATCAAATAATACAACATATTTATTATTATCATATAAATAAATATTCATTTTTGTATTACCAAAATTTGTGCAACCAAAATTATAAGAACAAAGTGTCATGTAGTGGCGAGTACTTGCCTTTGCAGTATTGTAATTAGAGGTTTGTAGAGTCAAAATAAAATATATGTAAATTTAATGAAGGTGAATAAAATTAAATGTATTTTTTTTTAATTATTGTATTTTAGTTTGTCTTTTGTCTTTTTGTTTTGTTTGTTTAGTAGTGATCATTGTTTTTATTTATTTTTGGTTATGTAATGTAAATATCTTGTTTAATGTTAAATATTTAAAATAAAAATAAACTAGTATATATGTTTGTTGTTTGATGTTATTTTTTTTTAATAAAATAAAATAGAATAAATTTTAACTTTATAAATTAAACATGAATGTAGAATCTATGATATATCATTTTTGAATATCAGTGACTGTTTATATAGGAAATGGTATATATGTATATTCTACTAATGTTGAATCTAAGTGATTTGGGATTCTTTTTGATACCATGTATGGGGGGTTTGATAGAACTGATTCAATGATAGTATCTTGGATCCTTTTAAGCTTTGTAATGGGGATTTTTTTAATCATTGTAATGGGGGATACTACTATATGGGTGTAGGACATAACTGATCCAATGGTAGTATAATTATATAATCAATACAAAAAAAATATATTTGTATATTTATATAATTATATAATTATATAATATCTTATAATATAATAATTTAATTACTTTTAACATAATTATCTGTTTTTTAATAATCACTTATATATGAAACTATTATACTTGTCATTTTGTTTGGTTGATCTCAAATCTTTATAACATTTATTTTTAAAATATCAAAAAATCTTGTATATTTTAAATAACTTTTTTTACAAATAAATATATTCTAATGTAGTATAAATATAAATATAAAATAATTTAAATATCATATAATATTACATTAACAAAACTTAAAGTAATAATAACATCATATTAATAAAAATATTATATAATTTAAATATTATATAATCTAAATTTCATAATAAAAATATAATATCAATAAAAATAAATTATATTATATATTAAAATTTTAAATATTATAAAGATGTTATAAATATCAAACTAAATAAAAAATAATCAAATGATTGTACAAAAATGATAATTATATAAATATAAAATTTATGCAGCTCCTAAGATCAAATATATATAAAAATAAATAAATGTATTAAGAAGTTTGACAAAATTAGAAAAGACTTACATACTATATTTTAGGTTAATGGAATAAATTAATTCACAATAATAACAATATATAATTTTTTTTTATTATTATTATTTAATTTATTACAAAACTACCATGTTCCTCCTCCATTTCATCATATTACATTCAATTTTATTTATATTATTTACACTAAAATATAAACCAAAAATAAATAAAAACCAAAAATTACAAAAAATAAATAAATATAAACCTAAAAAGGTCAAAGGTGTTATTTATTTCACTGAAGTGTCCCTCAAGAATTTCATGGAGGGCATTCAAAGCATTACACGATTATATCCAGACATATAATATGGTAACTACATTTATCATCTACCAGGGACATTGACATATTATATCAAAAATAAAATGAAAAAGCAGAAACTATAAATCTCGGGAAACAAAATTAAAAAAAGAAAAAGACACTATTTCTACCTCAACTTTATCAGGCAATCATCGTCTTAAAATGTACAAAATAACATGGCTATTAATAACACGAATTTGTGTCGAGTTTGGTTTTCACAGTTTGAGAAAAAAACATTAGACAAGATAATAGTTCAAATGTAAAATAATAGTTCAAATTTCTGAAAAATAGACAAAATAATAGTTAATTTTCACTTTTTTTTTGAAAATTTGTCAATAACACACAAAATCTTTTAACCAATCATATTGAGAAAAAATAATTTTTATAATTTATAAAATTAAATATTTTACAAGTTCACTTTATAAAATTGAATTTTGTTTTTTTAGAAAATAAATTATTGTTTTTGATTGATTGAAAATTAACTTATTAATAACTAATTAACTTAAAAAAAACAAAACTCATTGCAATAATATTACTTAATGACAATACTAATAAGGAAGAAAGTTCATATAATAGATAAATTAATAGATAAATAATGATTAACGGCCAAAACAATTCCCTTATTGGCAACTGGCCGGTTTCCCTCCTCCGAGCCATTTCAAAAATTCCTACATAAAATAAGAAGGATTCATTCCTCAGCAATTTATCTTTCACGACAGATTAAAGATCGAACAGCCATAGCAGCAAAATCCAACCAGCATCAAAATGCAGGACCCATCGTATATATTCTGTAATCAACTTCGCAGTTTCTGTGAGCATCTTCAAAAAATGTGTAGCAATCTCAAGAGTTCCATGAACCAGCGCCCAATCCCAATAGGTAAAAAAATATCTACTTTTTCATCAATGGTCAAATGCATGCGTTCTATGCAGTCGGGCATATCCTCGATCACATCCACTTTTTTTTCTGTATTCAGATTCATCATTGAATCCGTTTGTGGAAGGACTCAGCTGCCGAGCAACATCAACGATTAAGGAAGTTGAGGCCTTGGAATCAATGACGATTGATACGATATCATTTCGGGAGCTTCTGGGCTACTGCAATGAACTCTACAAGCAGAATGAGAACGCCGTTAATGTTATTGAGGATCGACTCAAAGAATATGGCTACGAACCAGGTAAGCTAAATCGTAAACCCTAACCCTAAATATCCGGTTTCTCTACAATTAAATGATTTTTCAGCAGATTGTACTTTAAAAGAAATTTGGTAAATTCCTCCTATTCTTCTCCCTTTGGGCAACAGCCGCCTTAGATGCGGCCACCGACGGCTATCCCTTCCTGTCAAAATTTCTTGAGGGAGAAGCTTGATATGGTAATGTTTTTGTCTTTCTTTCTTTCTTCAAATTCAAATTTGTTTATTAGACCAAGGAATTTCTTACATGCCACTGCTGAGGGAATGAATGAATGAAGGAAGATTTTTAATAATGTCCACGAGGCCAAACAGCCTATGCGACCCACAAATCGGCAGCAAAACGGAACAACCCAAAAAAAAGAAACCACAACCCAGCAATTACTTGATCTCCATTTCCTTTTGAATTTTGGATCTTCTAGTATGAATTTTTATCAAGTAGTCAACGTTTTTTGATATTCTCTCTTCCTTGAATAAGCTATATAAAGTGTCCACATTTAGAATCTTGATATAATTGACCCGAATATCCATATAGGCTGGACATTCCATTATGAAATGCTACTCTGTCTCTACAAGCCCTAACGAACAAAACTTGCATATCCTATCGGCCCAATCTTCTTTAGGTGTCATCCATCTACCGGTTTCACATCTCAACTGGTGCGAACGAGTTCTTAGTTGAGCTATTAACATTTTCGCTTTCCATTTTATTTCCGCACCTATATATGTTTTTTGAGTATGATCATATGAGGGATTAAAGTGCTTGATGTAATACTCCCTTTTCTTTGATAACTCCCTAGCTCACATGCTTTCTTTAACTTTTTGTTGCACGTACATTTTGATTGCCTTAATGTTATTTGGGCAATTATCTATGTTGATACCCCACTTACTCAACCACTTGTTATTTTGCTTCATCCACGTGCTCTTCCTTCTATTTAATTTCTCTGCTGCTGCCATTTTGGGCCAACGGGACACCTCCATGTTCTCTAGCCTCTTTAGATAACTTAGTAAGCGAATCATAGCCGATGTCTCCACAGGTAAGGCTCCAGCCTCAGCTAGGACAATCTCATAGGGAACAAACAATTTTATTTTGAGGCTACTTGTGATTAAATGTTTTTGCAGTCTTTCAATTTGCCTCCACTTCATTGCTGAAGTATTGCCATCCCAAATTTCACACCCATAGAGAACCAACGACACCACTAACAATCCAAAGAGAGTTTTCTTAGTTTTCCAGTCCCATAATTCAGCACTCCTACATCTGTTTTTCAAAGAGTATAAAGCTTTCCATCCGCCTTGAATCCTTTTTGCTCTACATGTCTCTCAACTAAGCCTATAGTGAAAATCAAGGCCAAGGTACTTATAGTCACTAACCACTTGCAAGGGATTGCCTTCGAAGACAAATTCTATAGCTTCCTTCTTTCTTTTCAAGATAAATATCATAACCTTAGTTTTGCTGGTGTTCAATTGCATCTCAACCTCCTGTCAAAATAACTCAAGAGCTTTCAAGTGATCCTTCAAATCATGCGCTATTTTTGCCATTAGAATAAGATCATCAGCATAGAGCAGCAATTTGATTACATAATTGCTCAGGTCAACTCCTCCCCCACCAAAATTGTCCAACCATTCCTCTAATTTGTCAATATACAACCCAAATAATGTAGGTGAGAGAGGGCAGCTTTGTTTGATGCCAATGTCACTTCCAAAACATTTCGACATTCCCTGTTTAGTTCTGATCTTAGCTTGAACCTGCTCATATAACCTATGAACAACAGCCTTGTGCTTTTTAGGAATTCCCAACTCTTCCATTCTAGACCATAACTTGTTTCTGGGGACTATGTCAAACGCTTTCTTGAAGTCTACGAAGCAACAAAAGACCTCACTACCCTGCTTATCCCAAACTTTCTCAATCAAGTACCTGAGTGTAATGCAGTGATCAATGGTAGAGTACTTTGGTCTAAAGCCCGTTTGACTTTTTGCTCTCTTTCCCTTTTTTTCTGCCCAACTACTAATCCGACGCTCAACCATGCTCCCAAAGAGTTTACCGAAGAGCGGGTTAATCATTATAGCGCGGTAATTTGAGGGGTTGTTGATATCTCCACTTTTGCGCAAGGGGATGACAACACTGGTTGTCCAATTTGTTGGAAATCCATATTGAATAACCCTATTGAATATTCTTTTGATGTGGTGTGAGGGCATCCACACCTCATTTTAAATATTTCGATTGTAAGCCCTCTATGTCACGTGCTTTGCCCCCCGCAAGCCTTTTAACTCCTTCTTTGATGTCTCTTGTGGAGAAGAGTTTAGCCCCTTGAATTAATCATAGGAGGAACATCTTTGTCTTGCACCCTCTCATATAACAGTTTTGCATATTCCAGCCATTGTGAGTTTGTGATATTGTTTTCTTTGACTGTGTTTTTTTGTTGTAATTCTTTCCATAACCCTCTCGGATTGTGCCTACCCATGGAAATCAGCTTTTTCTGTCTTGTTTTCATGTAAAACTCTTTTTTCAGTCACACAAGTTTTTCATACTTCTTTTTATTTCCCTCAAATTTAGCTATTCTTTTCGATGCCTTGCATTCTTCGTCATACCACGGATTCGTTGGAAAGCTATTTTTGTTGCCTTTCTTAGGTCTAGATCTTTTGCACCAACTAAGAGCTTTGAGGATTATTGAAGTCAGATTATTGCTGCATATTGTTTTTCTGTTTATATTGGTCATCTCAGTACCACCCACCTCTTGTATCTGTTTTTCAAGATTTGTTCGAAAAATTTCTTGGTTTTCTCGTGTCAAGAGGATTGTTCCATGAAAAGGCTCCTTTTGATTTGGTTGTAGCCTAGCCTGATAATAAGTGTCTTGTTGCATGCTGATTTTTCCATATATAGGGTTGTGATTTGATTTCATTTCCATGGGACATTCCCTCACCTCCACCTCAACCAACCTTGCCATAAGGTTTTTTGAACAAATAAGATAGTCCACCACGCTTTGCCCATTGTAAGTGTGACAGGTAATGTTCCCTGAACTCGGCCAACCATTTATCCCATTGCATATAACCAAACCATACACATTGCATATCCCTTTAGTTGTATTTTCTAAATAGTTATTTGTCATGTTGTCCTTTATTCATGACCGATGTGTGTCTTCTTCCACAAGTTCACCCGGTTTGCTGTACCCAACATGTTAGGCATGTTTGGATGATATTTTACTCATTTATAAACTCTCGACTTGGTAAAATTAGGCAGATTCAATTTTGATTAGACCTGGCCACTTGGCAAAAACTCAATAAATTAAAAAATACTTCAAAATTAAATATAAATTTCATGTAAAATATAGTTAAAAAGCACATGGAATGAGTCTGTAAAATGCTAGAAAGGTGTTTTCTATTAGATATGAATTAAAAAAATAAATATTGCAATAACATGTGAATACAACAATATTGTAAAGGAAAATAAGTTTCTCTTATGCTTAGTCTGGGCTAATCCAATAATGTGCATACACATAAGCACAATCAACCTAGACTATTGATGAGTGGAAATTTGTGGGCAAATGTATTCCGCCAAGAGTTCTCCTTGTAGGTTTGATGCCAATTCCAAAGAGTAGGGGTAGTGGACAGGAACAAGGAGTTGCGGGCAATGTGGGGTCATGTGGGCTCAAAGTGGGGGACATCTTCAATCTCGTGTGCCCTACACACTTCTCAACAACTTTGATGCCAACTCCAAAGAGCGGGGGCAGTAGACAAGAACAAGGAGTTGTGGGCAATGTGGGGTTGTGTGGGTTCAAAGTGGAGGACATCTTTAGTCTCTTGGGCTGTGCACACTTCTCAATAGGTTTTTCTCTAGTCCCCTTTTCTTCCTTCTTTTTGTTTGTTGGAATCTTTTCTCAGTTTTTTGTCACATTCTCAAAATGGCAAACCAGAGTTGGGCAAGCTGTAGTTAAGATTCACATAGTATATGATTTTTTGTAAAAATCGGATAAAAAAAAAACGTAAAATTTTATAGAACAAGAGATAAAAACTATTTTGTTTGAAATTGAAAGGCATTTCCATAGCATGAGATATAGAGAGCAAATAAAATAAAGAGTTTAACTAATGAATAGTAAAAAATAGTTTTTTGTAGTTTATATTCATATCTTTGATTGCATTGCATTGCACATCTTTCAAACTCAAAGCATTACTTCACATTGCATAACTAATAACTAGATGCTAATAGATGACAAAATTTCAATTACAATATAGTTTTTACAATGTCAACCTAAGCAGTTATGCAATTACTTCACATTGCATAACTAATAACTAGGAGTAGTTGCCAATTGCATTTGCTTGTCATGGCATTCCATGAGACCACATTTCTTTCAGGCGTTTTTTCAAACAGTTCATTGCCTTGTCTATGCTACCACATATTTCATACATGCCTACCAAAGCATTTTATCAAACAGTTCATTGCTTTGTTGCTATGGCAAAAAGTTTTGCTTGTCATGGCACTCCATCACCATGAGACCACATTTCTTTTAGGCATTTTTTCAAACAGTTCACTGCCTTGTTCATGCTATTGCTTACTATTATGCTTTGATAGATTTATTCCGTAGTTGTCGGGAGACGCGTCTCCTACCCCTTGAGACACATTTCAGAGACAAAGACGCGTCTCCGGTACTTGAGATGTCTCTTGAGATGCCTCCAACAGTGTTGAGATGCGGGCGAAGTCTCCCAACGTCTCTTGAAGTCTCCCACTCAGGAAAGTGCCATCTCCCGCGCGCCTCCCGCGCTTGTCCTGAAGTCTCCCACTTAGGAAAGTTCAATGTCATGATATTTTCTATAAATTATTATTATTTATATTAAAAAAAAGATGGCGTCTCCAAGTACCCTCGTCTCCTATTAAAAAAAAAAACTGTACCAGTACCAGTCTCCTGGCAACTATGATTTTTTCCAAGCATCCATAGCTTGTTCAAAAGCACCAGTTTTACTTGTCATGGCATTCCATCACCATGAGACCACATTTCTTTGAGGCATTTTTTTGAACAATTCACTGCCTTGTCTATGCTATTGCTTATTATTATGCTTTGATAGATTTTTTCAAGCATCCATAGCTTGTTCGAAAGCACCTGTTTTAGGCTTTTAGACATAGCATCAAGGCGGTGAATTGTTTGATAAAATGCTTTGGTAGACATGTATGAAAAATGTGACAGACAAGGCAATGAATTGTTTGAAAAAATGCCTCAATGAAATGTGGTCTCATGGTGATGGAATGCCATGACAAACCATAGACATGGCAGTGAACTATTTGAAAAAATGCCTCAAAGAAATGTAGTCTCATGGTGATGTAATGGCATGACAATCGATAAACAAGGCAGTGAACTCTTTGACAAAATGCCTCAAAGAAATGCGGTCCGATGGTGATGGAATGCCATGACAATCAAAAATGAAATTGTTATTTGATTGTCATGGCATTCCATCACCATGAGACCACATTTCTTTGAGGCATTTTTTCAAAGAGTTCATTGCCTTGTCTATGTTACCACATTTTTCATGCATGTCTACCAAAGCATTTTATCAAACAGTTCATTGCCTTGCTGCTATGGCTAAAAGTCTAAAATAGGTGCTTTTGAACAAGCTATGGATTATGATATTGCTATGAGGATTCAACCATGTAGTTTTTGAGTCAAACTCATTGACCCATGTTTCATGAGTAGTGGTTCATAAGAACCCATCTCTCATGATAATGAATGGTCACCTTAGCACTCATTGCATCTAGGTGATGCTCACAAAGGTGAAGCACTGGGCCATCCCGGGAGGTCACCCATCCCAATACTGCTCCAGCTCAAGCGTGCTTAACCACAGAGTTTTCCCCAAGGTTAAGTCCACTTAGCTTGCAACCTCATTTGCAAAACCTTTAGCAAGTGTTGTGCCTTATGAACCATTCATTATAAAGCCCCTTTAGCTCATCAATTGATAAGTTGGAAAAAATCTATCAAAGCATAATAGTAAGCAATAACATAGACAAGGCAATGAATTGTTTGAAAAAAATGCCTCAAAGAAATGTGGTCTCATGGTGATGGAATGCCAAAGCATTTTATCAAACAGTTCACTGCCTTGCTGCTATGGCTAAAAGCCTAAAACAGGTGCTTTTGAACAAGCTGTGGATGCTTGGAAAAAATCTATCAACGCATAATAGTAAGCAATAGCATAGACAAGGCAATGAACTGTTCGAAAAAATGCCTCAAAGAAATGTGGTCTCAATATGCTTTTCATGGCATTCCATCACTATGAGACCACATTTCTTTGAGGCATTTTTTCAAATAGTTCATTGCTTTGTCCATGCTACCACATTTTTCATACATGTCTACCAAAGCATTTTATCAAACAGTTCATTGCCTTGCTGCTATGGCTAAAAGCCTAAAACAAGTGCTTTCAAACAAGGTATGGATGCTTGGAAAAAATCTATCAAAGCATAATAGTAAGCAACAAGCTATGGTCTCATGGTTGTTTTTTGCGTGAAAATTAGTGTGATTTTATTTGCATTTTTTGCAAGTTTTAAACGCATTTTTTTGACAATTTTGCAGTTTGAAATGGGATAAAATCGTCTAGCCTGCAGATTTTTTAAAAATCTGAATTAATTGGGATTTTTTGCAGATTATTGCTTCTATGGTTAAGAATACTTTGTTTTGTAAACCATGGTTAAGCATGAGGAAAACTCTCAGGTTATCATAGTTAGGGAAAATCAAGGGCTTATAGGTGTAAAAACTCCCTTTTCAATAAAAACTGCACACCCATTGAGCCTAGGGCTAGTAGAGTTTGCAAATTCATTCTTAAACTCTCAAGTTGGGGATATAGTTGGGCCTTGGAATTCTTTCTATCCAAGGTACCATCAAGTTTTTTTAGATGGCACAAAGGAGAAGTTGGCTTTTGTGAATGCAAAACAGTATAAAGGGATTTTAGGGCGTAGGAAAAGCAAAAAGTTGAAGCAGTCATGGAAAGAAAGCTCATTATGATTTTACCAAAAGCAACTAAGAACAATGCAATTGTCACTATTAAAATGCTTCATTTAGTAGGTGACCAAAAAGAGCAAGAAGAAGATAAAGGTAAAAAGAAAGAGATTTTGTTATCTCAAGAGGTTTCTAGGCCAATTCAAAACAAAACAAAAAGTTTCATAGTAGGCAAAGGGGATGCTGTGGAAGGGTTTCAAGATAGTATGGACCCTTACAGCCCTACGACCACTGCTTTGCTGTGGTCATCAGAGCTCTATGTAAACGAGCTCATGAACATGAAAAAGAGGATCGAATTTTGAAAAGTAAAGGGGCAGCATGAAGATTCCAAGCTAAAAGAAATTTTAGAAGCTAGTTGGAACCATGCAAAGGAAAACAAGCTGCTCAAAGAGCAAGTAATAAGCTTGCAAAGTAGGATGAAAGAGGTCAGGAGGAATTGATCACTTTAAGCAAGGTTTAGAACAAGCAAAAACAATAGGAAAAAAGAGCTCAGAGGCAATGGAAGTAAGCGACACAACACAGCTAGAAGCAATTCAATCAGCAATCACAAACATGTAAACAAGTGAAAGCAAGCTAAGAAACCAAATAGAAGAGGCCAAATCTTGGGCACAAGTAAATGGATTGTCAACTACACAAAAATAAATCATAGAGAAACATATCAAGAGACAAATAAGAGAAGAGAAAGACAAGCAAGACAAAGCTATAAATATCATCATCAAAGGTTTGAAGGACTTTGGGGAGAAGGAGAGGATTGATATTTTAACAAGGGATTTTCTTAAGGTCAAGCTAAAGTGGGTAGGCTGTATTTAGCGAGCAAACAAGATTGGAAATAAAACAAAAGAAGGGAGGAATTTGCATGTAAGAGTTATCTTAAGGAGCATGGAAGACAAGAATGCGGTCCTAAAAAATAGGGGGATGCTTAAAGGTACTCATATCTATTTGGATGAAGACTTAATATTTGGACTACAAGAAGAGCGAAGGAAGGAGTGGGAGAAAGCGAAATCAGCAAGGGATGCAATAAAATGGGCATGGTTGAAAAATGGGAAAACTCAAATCAGCGAGTGTTTACCACACAAGAAATAGGGATTTATGGCCCCACGGGAGTATTTACATATAGTAAGTTGGAATTGTAGAGGTTACTTGTGGAGGAGAGTATCGGGGTTGGGGCCCATAGTAGAGGGGAAAGGCATTATTATTCTTATGGAAATGCATGAGCATGATGGTTGCAAGGTTCCAGACTTTGAAGGATACAATAAAATCTCAATTTGGAATAAAGGGATTGAAATAGGTAAAGGGCATGGGGGGATTACAGTGCTAATAAAAGAAACATGGAGCGAGATGATAAAATTTGAAAAAGAGGACCCAAATAAGCAATTCATATGGCTGAAAATAACAAAAAATGAGGTAACAATTTGGTTGGTTGCTTGTTATTTTGCTCCAAAAAACCCAAAGGTCTACAAGAAGAGAAAGTTGGATAGCAAGGATCCGTATCTGACATTAAAAAAAGACATTTCCATTTTCAGCACTTCAAGAGAAAGTGTTAATGGGGGACTTTAATGCAAGGATTGCCAACAATCAGTCTATATAGTTGGGCAGCAGTGAAAGGGGGGACAACAATCCTCTATGGCTAGAGGAAGATGGGGTTCAGCCTTGGGAAAGGGCCTTGCAAGATGGTAATGGAAGTGTGTCACACTTTGGAATGGAGTTACTAGGTCTATGTAGCTTGTATGGCATGGTTATTTGTACTGGTATGGAAACTTGGCCAGGATCAGGTGGTATTACTTGTAGAACCTACAATGGGCAAAGTGTGGTGGACTATGTGATATGTTCTCAAAATTCTATATCTAGGCTGCTCAGGTTCAATATTGGGAGCTGCCCTATTGGGTTAAAATCTGATGATTTTTCCTCTTCTTGTTAAGTTTAGCATCCATGTTGGCAACCAACAAGAAGGGCAGATGCAACACTTGGAAGTCCATTCACAAGGTAAAATCCTTGTGAATCAAGAAAATTAGGAACTCTTTGCTGTTGCATTGGAACATCATCTTCAAGTGGAAAAAAACAACATAACATGCAATGAAAACAATGAAAAAAATGACTACATTGGCAACAATATATTGATTCCTCTAATTCACAAGGCTCTTGGGGTGTGCAAGAGATCTTTAACTAAGAGGGGGATTTCAAATGCTTTCCTAGGTAATCCATGGTATGATGAAGATTGCAAATCTACAAAAAGATTGGTCAAAAAGAATGAGTCTAACAAAGAAAGCAAGGTAAAATATGAGAAGTTGGTAAAATCTAAAAAAACAAACTATGTGAATTCAAGAAGGAAGGAGTTAATTTCTTTGAGTAAACACAACCCTAAAAGCTTTTGGAGAGAGTTGTAGCAAAAGAAAAAACAAATAGAAAGTAATATCACGGATGGGCATTGGTTAGCTTATGCGAAGCTCCTTTATGAACGACTGCTAGTGAAAAGCAAGCCTCTTATAATTAGTGCTCCAAGTGATCTTCTTGAAGGAAGAATCAAGCAAGGTATAATTTTTTTGGCAAGCGGTAAAGCTGAAGACATTGATGGGCTGTAAGCTGAATTTTGAAAGTGGGAATCGGGCTCCTTGCTCCTCAAATCAAATTTCTTTTTAATAACATCACTCAAAGTGGTTTTTCGGTAGAATGGACAATTAGTGTGGTCATTCCTTTACACAAAAGTGGGGATATCAATAATCTTTCTAACTACTAAACTATCATGATCAATCCTCTTCATGGAAAACTATATGGGAGCATGTTAGAACATAGAATCAATAGTTGGGTTGAAAAAGAAGGAAAAAGGGCAAAAGGAAAGTTGGCTTCAGGCCAAGGGACTCTACCATAGATCACTACATCATGCTTCGACACTTCATTGAAAAAGTTTGGGACACTCAAGGGGGAAAAACTTTTTGTTGCTTTGTTGATTTCTAAAAAGCCATTGACATTGTGCCTAGGGACAAACGTTGGAACAAAATGGAGGAACTAGGGATTCCTAATGAATTTAGAGCGTTGGTGCATAAACTTTATGAGTAGGTCAGAGCTAAAATCAGAACCAAAGATGGTATGTCTGAATGCTTTGGTGGTGACATTGGGGTCAAACAGGGATGTCCCCTATCTCCCACTTTGTTTGGTTTATATATTGATAAACTTGAAAATGGTTAAACAAAACTACTGGGGAGGGTATTCAACTTGCTAGTTATGTGGTGAAGTTACTTTTATATGTAGATGATCTTATGCTAATTGCTAAAACTGTCCTTGGTTTGAGAGAACATTTAAAGGCTCATGAGCTCTTTTGCCATGAGGTTGGGATGCAAGTTAACACCAGCAAAACCAAAGTCATGATTTTCTCTCTGAAAATGAAGAAACAACAGGTTAATTTCATTTTTGAGGGGAGCTCTTTAGAGGTGGTGGAAGAATACAAGTACTTGGGAATTGATTTTCACAATAGGCTTAGCCGGGAGACATGTAGAACGAAAAGGATTCAAGGAGGATGGAGAGCTTCTTACTTGCTGCAAAACAGATGTAGGAAAGTAGAGTTATGGGATTGGAAAACCAAGAAAACCCTTTTTGGTTTGTTGGTTATGTTGGTTGTCCTCTATGGTTGTGATGTTTGGGGGAGTAGCATGTCAAACCACAAGTGGAGGCAGGTTGAAAGAATTCAAAAGCACTTTAATCACTGCTAGTATTAAAGTCAAATCTTCGATTCCCTATGAGATTCTTTTGGTTGATCCTGGAACGTTTCCAATGGAGGCATCACCGATAATTCATTTAATAAGTTATTTAAAAAAAGTTGAAAACATGGTTACGCATTGCTGACCCAAAATTGTTGTTAAGGAGGAGCTAAACCATGGGAATAAGGCTTGGATGAAACAAAATCACAAGTGGATAAGCAAGTGGGACATTAAGTTGCATGAATGTCCTAACACTAATGGAGAGATAAAAAAGTCTGTGTTAGAAAAGTTTAGGATTGCTATGTGGACAAAACAACTTGGTCGTAAAAAGACGCATTATATGAAAGAGTTCAACCCCACGTGGGAGCATGATGAAAAAGACTACCTAAGTGTTACAATTAAAGGAAAGACTAGGCTTCTAGTTGCACAGCTAAGGATTGGGTCTCATCATCTTAGATGTGAGGCAGGTAGATGGATTGTCCTCAAGGAAGATTGGGAACAAAAAGCTTGTATTTTTTGCAACAAAGGGGTGGTTGAAACTGAATGGCACTTCATCATTGAATGTGTTGCTTATGAAGATATTCGTATCCAATATGAAAACAATTTGAAGGTGGATAATCTAAATGAGTTTTTAAAGGAGGCAAGCCTTCTCAAGATTGTTGGCTTCTTGATCAAGATTCATAATAGGAGAGCTAACATTTAAAGGAACTTGAAAATGGTTAAAGATTGGACTCTCAGTCCCATAGGCTAATGATCTAGTGGATGCCATTAAAAGTCATTCATTCATTCAACAATAAATGTTAAAAGTCTAGATATAAATGTGGAAAATAAATGCACTTAAATTTTTGACTGAAGAGTGAATGCAATGTGGTATGGTATTGAAATCTGACTGCCTTGGGGTTTGGCATGGAATGTCCTAGTCTATTATTTGTTTGAATATCATAAAATTCCCTTTGCTTTGCAATTGCAGAAATGTCTTGCACTTGCATACATGATTTAGTATTTTGTACAACTCTGCTTTTTGTTTCTCCTAATTTGCCTTTTTTGATATTTAGGGATTTGGTAGTGTTTAAGAGTATCTTTGCAACATAGCTGTAACTGTTGCAAGGGGGCACATTGTCTTACGTTTGCTTCTATAAAAATTGAGTAAAGAATAGAAGACTACACTCTTTAGTCATGCATATGCTCATAATATTATTGTGTAGATCTAGAGTTCTTTTATTGCACCAATTGAAATGTTTTTGATTAGGGGGAAAACAGGTTTTGATGGGCCCCGAAACCCAATACAAGACAGTTTTGAAGGGACCGGTAACCCTATCTAAGGAGAACAAGCTGCATCACAGAAAAACATATACCGACAACAACCAAACAGCAATAGCCAAATAACAGCAACATAAATAATATAGCAAGACAAACAAACTGCACAAAGAAAGGCAAGGGCCAAAACTCTTAACAAAAAACAAACAGGGTTTGCCTGGGACCTCAAACCCAAAGGTTTTGAAGGGACCTTAAACCCTCAACTTGGCTTTTCTCGGACCAAGAACCCAAGATAGAAGCTATCAACATAGCTCCCAAACCCAACAAGTTGAACTCAACAAAGACAAACCAGTTGAAAGTCAGCACCCAAATAGCATAACTCCTTACCGCCTCAATATGAAGGAGACCCACCACCATAGGAACTGAAGGGAAACAGACCTCAAACTGAACTGACCAGACACCGTTCAACCTCACCAAGCAACACCTCCCCACTTCTTCGTCAAGAACCATCTCCACCTAAATAGAAGATAGCTCCACCTCATGACTTTCCAAAGAAGACCAAGGAAGCTGAAACAAAAAAACATCCCTACCCGGCCAAGAACTCTCAACCTCAATATGAAAGATCCTAACTAGGTCATTAAAAACACTGCACATAAAGGAACAAAGGATCGACCCAATGGATCCCATAGAAGCACGAACAGGGGTCATGGAGAAAACCCACCAAAAAGAGTCCCCAACAACAGCGCTCTGACTCCTCGGGCCACCTTTGCAAATCTTCAGGCTAATATTCCAGCTCTTGCACATCTTCAAACCAATGCACTCCTTCTTTTGAGCATCAAAGACCAAGGCAAGAAACCCCTCACCAAGAAAAACGTTCAGACCACCAAAGGCCAAGAGGGGATCAAGAAAACTCCTATCGAAAAGGATAGACAGCCACCATAAACAGCACAAGAACCACCACACAGACAGTGGAAGAGGTCCAAGGCCACGCACGAGTAGAAGAAAACTACCCAGCATCAAGGATGCCATCAGCCATCTTGAACCAAAGAGAGCACCACAGATCGCTTCCTGCAAGGAATAACCATCCAACAAGGTATAGGAAAAGAGGCCCAGCAATAGGGGTAGTGGAGAGAGAACCCAACATTGCAAAATTCCATTTTGCCTAACATGCCAGTCCAAGCTTAAGAAAGGGCAACTCACCACAAACACCCTCGCCCCAAGCCTCCCAACAACCATACCCAGCATCCAGGGCCAAGCCTCACCGAAGCACAGCGCCAAACAATCAGCAACAAAAATCCCTAAACAATGAACACTGGAGCTTGCACAGAGCAAGTCAAGGTAAGGAACACTTGACAATAGAGGAGCAGGAGAGGAGGCAAGACAATGAAGAACACCGTCCGATCCCACATTCTAGTGAGGATCTGAAACAAGCCAAAGACTCTCCGTAAACAACTCCACAACAGGCGGGCCAAAGACCATCCCCAGCATCAAGGAAGGAACAAAGCTGAAGCAAACAAACTCAGGCCGAACCACGATTCGAGTACCAAAGACATGATACCCAGGCGGAATACCCCAACCATCCGGCTCATCATCATCCTCAACAACACTCCCAAAAGTTAAAAACCAGTCAACACAGCTAAAGCACGGGAGCAAGAGGTTGAGGCTAAGACAACCCAGCAAGAACAGGGACAGAACCGCCAAAGCGTCCGCAACCAAAAGGAAGTTGGGATCACACCACAAGCCCCCTGAAAATAAGGTTCCTACAAAGGTTTAAGAGTATGTTTCTTTAAATGAAATTACAGTTAGAGTCCTAATAATGCGCACATTAAGGTTTTATCATTACGGTATCCTTTAACGTACGTACTTAAGTGTATATCCGCACCAATTGAAATGTTGTAATGTAAATGATTTGCAGAAAAAGAAGAAAACATATATCCTCTTGCACAACCTTTGAAGGTTGTACTTGTGGTGAGTGGTTTCACTAAAGATGACCATTCTTTAGATCACCTTGCTGTGAGGGGTTCTAATTTGATCAGTCAAGTGTAGAATTTGGTGGATGTGAACATGGTTGGCACTTTGCTGGTTTCACTCTCCAAATGCAAGGAAAAAAAAATTTCGCCTTTCGATGAGAGGTCTCTTGATTTGAGAGTGACAATAAAAAAGAGCAAAGTTGTTAATGAGAAATCAAGCATTAATGATTCTTTGGTTGAGCATGTGGTCGTATTAAAAGCTCTTTGGAGCATTTTGGCATCCGGTCACCATGATTTGGTGAGTTTCTTGTTTTCTTTTGGCCCTTAGTTGACATTTTGTCCTTGTTGGACTGTTCTTTAGTTATTGCTGCTTGTTTCAAGCCTTCAAACTTTTAGTTCCTTATGATCCCCCGTTCCGGTGCTAGGTGTCATTACTATATCTTTTCTGTTTTGTGTAAAAGGTTTTGCCCTTTCAAAATCCTCTTTTTACCCCTATCAAAAAAAGAGTGTAGCACATGAATTCTAAATTTTAGACGAGTTAATGAACCCATGATAAATGGAGCTTAAAACCCTAGAACTTATTCCTTGTTAATTACTTTCACTTTAATGTTTGTATTCCAGGTACAAATCTATAACAGCCTAGGGAAGTGACAAATGATCTGTTTTTTAGATGAGCAAATCACATAAGGAGATTTATAAGTCATTTTGATTACACAATGTAGGGTGATACAACATTATTACAATTAATTGTTTGCTATTTCTCCAAATTTGGACAGATTATGTAGTTGTTATGCTTCTCATGGGTTGAAGCAAAAAGCTTGTCATATAATGGAATTGGATCAAATTATGTATGTGAACTTTGATGATGACTTATACTTCCCTGATTTCATTTGAAAGCATGGGCTAAAACATTTAAAATATTTACTCAGTCTTTAGTTTTCAATAAAACATAACACACCCAATTCCGAGTTGCAAGTACAAAGTTATGACCTTTTAAGTGAGATCATAAAATGACAACTTGCATATTTGAAAGCACAATAATTATAAATATGGCAACTTACATATTTGAAAGTAAAATTGTATTGGATATGATAAAAGGAATTTTTTTGTCTCTAAACATATAGATTTATGTGCTATCAATGAAAGTGCATTGGTTGATATGTAATCTTAGGTGAAGTTCAACTAGTTCGCTAGAGGTAAAAAGAGAGCCTTAAATTTTCTTTTTGTCATGTTACCAAACTACAATTGAGATACCGAAACAAAACTTACCCTTAAAAATAGTAGACATTGCTAAAGAACAAAGCCAAAAAGTAGTGGTGGGAGTTGTTGATGTTATAGCAGCTTAGGGCTGCACTTCCTTCGCACAATTCACAAGAAGAAGTACATGAATTAAATGAGTAGCCTTCGGCTATTTAATTCATGATTACAATATTTACTAATGAAGAGGGCCGACCCTATTTAGTTCGCATGCTTTGGTTACTACTTGGGTCGACCTTATTGTGGTTATTATTTATTATGTTTCTTTTAAGTGGGCCGACCTATCTTGAAGAGGCGCCTCACTTATATAAATACAAGGTCATATTTGTCATTGTAACACATTCATTATTCAGGTCAAGTTCGCTATTAAGAGCAGAGCAGCAGTTCGCATTTCCTTAGCAGCAGTCCGATTTCAAGGAAGAACATATTCATTTGTGTCTAGTGCATCTAGGAGAGGTGCGACTTTATCGTATCCATTGTTGGCCATTGTTGGGCCTGAGTTGTAAGCAGATTTTTGCTCTCGTGCTACATTATATAAGAGATTCATTTGCTGGGTTTTTCTCCCTCAAGAGGAGGGTTTTCCCAGGGTATCTTGTTGTGTTCATTGTCTTATGTGTTGCAATATTTCTAAGTGCTTTCATTGTTTAATCTGATCTAAGAAACACTAACATGGTTTCAGAGCAGGTGTGAAAAAGATCGTGATCAGATTTAGTTTGCTACACTCACTTTATTCTTTTTCAGTCTATTTTCTAAATTTCTCAAGATGGTGAATGGTCTGAAAATCGAGGATAGACTCGAAGGAGTTTCTAACTACACATCATGGAGGTTCAGGATCATGCTCACATTGGAAGAGAATGATTTGGCTGAGTTTGTGAAAACAAAAGTTCTCGAACCTGAGGAGGAAGAAGAGAAGTTGCAGTGGAGGAAGAAAGATACTAGGGCAAAGAAAGTGTTGGTTGATTCGTCAAAGATCATATTGTTCCGATTGTCTTCAAGTTGGATACTGCAAGGGAGATGTTCAAAACATTGGAAGAGATGTACGAAATCAACAACACCAGTCGTGCCCTAACCTTGAAGCAACAACTACTTCACATTAAGATGGTGGAAGAAGAGTTTGTCATCACCTACTTCATGAAGATTTCCGAATTGAGAGATCAACTCTCTACCATTGGTCATATTGTTGATGACAAGGATTTGACCATGATTGCTCTCAATGGTCTTCCGCTTTCATGGGAGTCGTTTATTCAAGGAATTAGTGCAAGATCTAAACTTCCCAAGTTTGATCGATTGAGGATTGACTGCATTCAAGAGGAGTCGAGACTAACGGCAAGGGGCATTGGTCAAAGTTCAAAGAATGAAGATTTACATGTTCTCGCCTCTCATTCATCGAAGAAAGGAAAAGTTTGGAAGAAAGGATTCTTTAAAAGGAATCGAGATAATGGGTCAGATGGTGCTCTTGCATTCAAGAAGAAGTGGGACCTCTCTCGTGTTCAATGCTTTAAATGTAACAAATTTGGTCACTATGGGAAGGAATGTCCTACCAGGCCTAATCAACATGCTTCATTTGCGGATGTGATTGAGATCTCTCCCCAAAATGATTCTAGTGAATTTCTATTCTAGTCATGGGCCTATGTTCAAGCTGTGAAGGTTGTGTACTAAGCGCAAGAGCAACATATCATACGGTGTCCACCCTTCAGAATATTTAAGAGATAAGTATTTTTTGCTTTTGATTGTATTTACTATTCTAGGCTAAAATTCAATTTGTTGAGTTATGCAAATCTAACATTATTTACTTAGGATTATGTGTGACTAGTAAATAGTGATCACTGTGATAAGATTCTTTAGATTTATTCATTGCAAGTAGGATCATGCTAATTTGTGAAGATTGTCTTTTGTTTTGCTGAGATTAGCTCT
This sequence comes from Sequoiadendron giganteum, assembly GCA_007115665.2. NCBI lineage: Eukaryota > Viridiplantae > Streptophyta > Pinopsida > Cupressales > Cupressaceae > Sequoiadendron > Sequoiadendron giganteum. The sequence continues at coordinate 85,297,819 of CM021109.1, forward strand.
TCTATGAAATTGAAAGAAAGACATGTCATGATTGATGAATTAATTATCTATTACTCAGGAGATTTTGAAATCCATGAGATAAGTATTGCATGGTTGAATAATGTTCATGAATTGTTTTTGTAATTATTAATTCATGCTATAACATTGAGATAGCCTGAGCATCAAGCAATCTGCATCTGGAAAGATTGGATATCGAAGTCTTACCGAATGAAGAAATGATCAAGCTTGGAGTCATAGCTTGCAATCATTGGACTACATTGATGGTTGGAGATATCTCTTGAAGTCAATGTACCTTTCAGGTCGTCATTGTGTTCAAACTGTGAAGGGTACGGATTGATTTGAGCTCAAGTACAACATATCACACTATGTCCAGCAATTGGACCTATCAGAATAGTTAAAAAGATAAGTATTCTTTGGTTGTTGAGTTATATCATTTATTTATTCTTTGGATCTTGTAATTAAGAGAGATAGTAGATTCTCTTGAATTGTGTTGTGTTCACTAGCATAAGATCTTTGGAAAAATTTCATTCATGATATAACTTGTACGATTCTAATCTTGATATTTCTTTGGATAATTATGGACTGTTAGTACTCTATCTAAAATGCTTCCTGGACAGGTTTAGGGGGAAGAAGATGATAAGAGATTACTTAGTGATGAAAAGCTTGAGGCATCTTGTGAAGAAGTCATGTCAACCAAGGAAATGATCAAGAGGGAGTAAACACTAGAGGGACTGAGTTGGTGGCTAGAGGGAGTACATCTCCAGAAGTCTTCTTTGCAATCTCTGAAGCCAGGATCGAGAGGGAGTCTCAGTATCAGTGTTCCTTTGTTTAATGAGTTCTTCCTTGAGAGAAGTTCGAGGTGAAATCCCTTGATAATGCAATTCTCTATTGAGAGAGAGTTGAGGTGCAAGCCCTTGATAATGCAATTCTCTATTGAGAGAGATTTGAGGTGAAAGCCCTTGTTTCCACCCTCTGGGAGAGCCATGGTGGATGTCATGTGTGTGACTCCATGACAGCATCACGTGAGGGAATCCGTGATGATTTTTTAATGCATTTTTCTTTGAGATTTGAGGTGAAAGCCCTTGTTTCCAGCCTCTGGGAGAGCCATGGTGGATGTCATGTGTGTGACTCCATGACAACATCACGTGAGGGAATCCATGATGATTTATTTGTGCTTGTGTATCACCCTTTGGGAGAGCCATGGTGAAAGTCACATTGAGGTGACAACATCACATTAAGTGATGAGCACTTGTTCATACCATTTGTGGAGGTAGCCACAATGGTTGATATCACGATGAGGTGATATTCTTTTGTTTTCATTTTGATACGATGTGTCTTGTGCAAGTGGAAGTTCATCCCTAGCCGAGAGGGAGTGTTGATGTTATAGCAGCTTAGGGCTGCACTTCCTTCGCACAATTCACAAGAAGAAGTACATGAATTAAATGAGTAGCCTTCGGCTATTTAATTCATGATTAAAATATTTACTAATGAAGAGGGCTGACCCTATTTAGTTCGCATGCTTTGGTTACTACTTGGGCCGACCTTATTGTGGTTATTATTTATTATGTTTCTTTTAAATGGGCTGACCTATCTTGAAGAGGCGCCTCACTTATATAAATACAAGGTCATATTTGTCATTGTAACACATTCATTATTCAAGTCAAGTTCGCTATTAAGAGCAGAGCAGCAGTTTGCATTTCCTTAGCAGCAGTCCAATTTCAAGGAAGAACATATTCATTTGTATCTAGTGCATCTAGGAGAGGTGCAACTTTATTGTATCCATTGTTGGCCATTGTTGGGCCTGAGTTGTAAGCAGATTTCTGCTCTCGTGCTACATTATATAAGAGATTCATTTGCTGGGTTTTTCTCCCTCAAGAGGAGGGTTTTCCCAGGGTATCTTGTTGTGTTCATTGTCTTATGTGTTGCAATATTTCTAAGTGCTTTCATTGTTTAATCTGATCTAAGAAACACTAACAGGAGTTTGCTCCAAGACAAATCAAAAGAGCTGAAATTGTTGAAATGGAGTAAGAGCCTATGAAGTTGTTGAATGTGTGGGTAAGAGACTTCAAATTTATTGAAGTTGCAAGAGCCAAATAAATGCAAAATCAAAGAATTGAAACATCTCTAAAAAGTACAAACTTGTTGAAACCAAGTTACCAAGAAACGGGTATTGGTATGGGTAAAGGAGATGAATACTAATATGTTATGCCATTTTAAAAAATAGGAGACAACTACTTGGAGGTGTCGCATAATCTACTTGAAAATAATATTTCAAGTATATAAATAATAAAATATTAAATAGACACCGATTAAAAATTAAAATTAAATACCATATCTTTAAAACATTAAAAAGTAAAATAAAAAAGGTAACATGCATTTTTTTTTTTTATGGATTTAAAATTCAATTTTTTGAACTTTTAAAAATAAATATTAATTATGATAGTATTTAACTATTAATTAATAATGATGCATGTTTATTAAATTTGAGTGTATTGATTGTTTAGTGCGGAACATAAGATCTAGGCATAATGTCGTGCCCAAAAAATTCCAAAGTTTTTGATACTCTCGTATACTCCTCTTCGAAATTTGTGTTCTATAGCATTAACAATAGTGGCTTGTTAAATGAGAATTATATGAATGGCATGGAATGGCACTTACTAGCCTCAATTACTCACAACCCCCATCCTATGACTTGGGTGCATGAATTTGTTTCAACCCCAATCACTTACAACTACCATCCTTTGACTTGGGTGCATCGATTCCCTTTGGCTTTCTCCTTCGTGCACATCATTGATGTTGGCTTCTAAGCCATGCCTCATTGTGCCTCCCAACCCTAATGGCTTTAAACTCTCATAAATTGTTGGATACTTGTATGGGTGACATGAGTGAGGGGTTGTGGTGAAATTGGTATGGGATCTCTCTCGATTTGGCTGCTTCACAAGTGGGACTCAATGGTTTTGTAAGAAACTTTGACTCCTTGATGATTCAAATTGTCTCGAACAATATGCCCCTTGTAGGTGTTACATACTTATTTTATTCAAGATGTGACTTTGGGGGGAAGGTCATGAAATCACTTGGGACTTCCGTGATCTTCGATCAATAGGAGGCGTATGAATTGTTTGGAACGACCCCTCCTATAGTCTAGTGTGGGTATAAATCCATAGTCGAACTTGGCCATGATGTCTAAGTGTATGGAGGATTACACATAGAAGATATGCTCAATTATTTGTTTTACAACTTTTTGCCAAGTTTGATGGAGCATAATGAGTGGATTCTAAACAATTAGTAGCATCTATTGGAAGGTAAAATTTGCATTGACCCTTGTGCTACATGCTCCTTTTATTTGAGTTGTGAAATTCTTGAGGATAGAGCTTTGTTGCTTTAGCTAGGTCTGCAGGTCTAGGACAAATCCTACTTGGGCATGAAATCATGGTACCTAGGTTTCAACCCCTTCATAAATATTTTCACTACTCTTGTCTAGGTGAGACTCCCTTATATGTTGCTACACTTCTAAGGTCCCTTTTGCCTTCATCTCATCGAAAAGTTTATCTTAGGGCTTGCATCTTTTGAAACTCAATCCTCTTTGATGTAGGAGCATTTGGTAAACCCACAATCTTATGTTACGCAAAAGCAACGGTGCTCAAGTTTTTGGTTTTGCTCAATAATCTTTTGTGTTTCAGGTTTTAATTTTATTGTTAGTTGTCATGGTGGGGTTCACCTCTAAGGGCATGGCAAATTGTTGGATGTTTTCACTAAGGTCATGTGATTTTATCCCTATTCATTCCAAGTTAGAATTGCAATTTGTTCTCACCTATGTGGCATCTTTTTCCTATTGTTTTGAGTTGTTACTAGGGCTTGCATGGTAGACATTTCATCTTATCTCTAGGCAATCCTAGTAAGGTTGTGGGAGTAGTACCTACAATGCCTCTATGGTGGGTGTTTTAATAATGAAGTTGTGGTATTTTACACATGCTGTCTTTGATTGGTGCTTACCATTCTTTGCCAAGTGTTTTCTCAATTGCTCGTTCCAAGTTGTGGTATTATCAACTGTTGCAACTTTTTGACAATGTCTTACCTTCACCTATTCTTGATTGATGTTGAGCCTTTATGGTTGGTAAGGGCTACATTTGTTGGAGGTGGATATCTTCTATGGAAAATCGAAAAATATGTGGGAAACATAGGTAACAAGATTCATGAGAGAAAAGAAGTAGAGGATTAAATTTTTGTTGGTTTGTGTGGGATTTTGACTACCAAGCATAGTAGTTAAAAAATGTACGAGTTCACTGTATTGCCTTATGGTTGGGCTGCATGCTTGTAAGTTGTAGTTTGAATTCTGGTTTGTGCTCCCTTCCTGCCTTTGTAGCTTGGTTTTGCATGTAGAGCTGCTAGGATCGGCCACCTTTCATTGGGCACCCAATCTTTGTTTGTATCAAGTGCTATCAAAGCTAGTCTTGGAAAGCTCTAAGAAGTTGTTGTAGGTGTGAGCATCCAATGATTATAATAAATCACAGTGGAAAACATGGCTCATAGAAATAGACCAAGAGGTCAGAGAAATGCACTAGTATGGCAAAAATGCTAAGAGCAATGACAACAAGAATGAAATTAGTAGAGTGAGCACAAAGAAGTGGTGTACATATTGAAGATGTGAGTGAAGATGATTAAGAAGAATTAGATCAAGGAGGAATGCAAGACTACATGAATGAATCATTCTTGAGAGCTATCTCCAACATAGGAAACCCTATGATGGATACTCCATGTTACAGTAGGAGCTTGAGCCTTGAGGAGTCCATAGATTGGATTTTAAAAATGGAAAAATATTTTGATTTTGAGTCAATAGAAGACATGAACCATATAAAATTTCTCCAATATTAAATTGAAAGGTCATGCAACTTGATGGTGGGATCATGTGTAGATGGATAGACAAAGGAGAGTAAAGGAGAAGATTTGATCATGGGAATGAACAGTTACAAAATTGAAGGCAAAATTCTTATTGGTGCATTAACAATTGAATTTATTGAAGCAATTACAAAATTCGAAACAAAGGGAGATGTCTGTAAAGCCCTACACAAAGGAGTTCTACAAGCTCAATATTTGAGCCAAACATGTAGATGATGTTGAGGGAAAGATTGCAAGATACATCAATAGGCTCTAAATGTCAATCCAAGATAACATCAACATGATCCAAGTAAGATTGGTGGAGGAGGCTTATCAATATGCCTTAAAGGTAGAGAGACATTGGCCAATAAACAAGATAGTAACTCAAGAGGAAGAGCGAGATCCTCCAAGTGAAAAGGACAATTCAATGATGATAAAAGAGAATGTAATGCCCCTAATCCTAAGTAGAGAGTGAGTCACTTTTTTGCTTTGGGCGACATTTTGAACTTTTGCATACTTGCATCCCTTTCCTTAATTCCACTTGCCCCCACAACTTGCATCTTTCTCTCTCGTGGGCCTTCAAAATTTTGTCTCCCCATTCACTTGGCAACTTACTTCCCCAACCCTCGCTTCTTCAACAGACATTCTTTTTCAAACCTTTTTGGAAGTGTCGATGGGGTATTTTGACCCCTAAATCCCCACTCCCCCACCTTATTGCTTTTGTTAGCATGAGAATCCTCAAACCCTCGTCATATTGCATCATGGCATGTTGGATTCCCATTTCTTGAACCCTCGACGTTGGGCCTACGAAGTATAATTTGATCCTTTTGTTGGTAACCATTTCCTTGGATCCTCATCTTTTGACATGTGCTTTCACAAAACCTTGCCATTCGAATAGAGAAATTCATTGATCTTCAAGGCCAAATAGGGATGTCATTAATGGGCCCAAATTTGAATGTAAATGGTGGAAAACTCTCAAAATGACTTATAATGTTTGGGCCCACACTAGGCCTTCAACTCTTATATAATGCAACCAATTTCATTAATTTGGATAATCCTTTATCATCACACAAACAAGCCTCAACACTAGTTCGAGCACTTGTGTTCAACTATTGGATCTAAAGACAAAAACCCTTGGATTGGAGATCAAAGGACAAAAACCCTTGGATTTGGAGATCAGAGGACAAAAGTTCTTTTTGAGCACTTGTGTTCAACTATTGGTTCTAAGGACAAAAACCCTTGGATTTGGAGATTGGAGGACAAAAGCCCTTTGGCTTTTGGAGGGCAACTTTATATAGAGTTTGCATCAATGCTTCATCCGGGATGTCGACAACAACATTTGGATATTTTAACAACTTTGTCATTTTTAGAATATTTGTGTACTCATTATAGTCTTGATTATTGGCAATTAGTTGTAGCAACAAACCTATGCCATCATTTGAATGAAATGTGTGATTGAATTACTTCGCTTCTACCATTTTATATATTTGGATTTGTTTATTTAATGTAGATGTTTCGAATCTAAGTATTTTGTATGAGTGTTTTGGTTGATTTTCATTGCATTTTTTCAAATATGAGTAATTTATATGAATGTTTTAGTTAGGGGTCGTTATAGAGAACATACAAATGAGAGGGAATCTAGCACCTCTTGAAGTGAGAATTTCAATCAAGATACAAGAGGAAAAGGATACTATGGAAGAGGAGAAGGTAGAGGATTCATCTATTACAGATCTGGGGAGGTTAGTCATAGAGTCTTCAAATGTCCACAATCATAGTAGGGTTGTGTAAGAATGAGTGAGATAAGAAATCATGTTGCCGAAGTTGATGAGAAGAGTGTAGCATCACCCTAGCATAGAAATAGATTTGAAGCGAGGAGTGTTAGTGTTTTAATGATCAGATAATACAATTGAAAGCACTCAGAAAATGCAACACATAAGACAATAAACACAGCAAGATACCCTAGGAAAACCCTCCTCTTGAGGGAGAAAAACCCAACAAATATGTCTCTTATATAATGAAGGAATAAGAGCAGAAATCTGCTTACAACTCAGGCCTAGCTCATGGCCGAATTTGATACAATGAATAATAGCACCTTTCCTAGATGCAAAGATACAATCGAATATGCTTCTCCTTGAAATTGGCCTGCTGCTGCAAGATGAAGCGCTGCTGCTCAAATGCGAACTTTTGCTTGGAATGCGAATTATGCTGGATGAACTTGATTGAAGAAATGAACAAACATCGCCTTGTATTTATACAAAATAAGGTGACTCTTCAAGGAGGTCGGCCTCTCTTGAAAATAATAAATTACAAAATAATATCAAGGAAGGTCGGCCTCATCCATGTAAATCAAATGAGTATAAATTAAATAGCCATAGACTATCATTTAATTTATTACAACTTAATGTGATCGCTGGAAGAAACAACCCAATGCTACTAATAACATCAACACTCCCTCTCAACTAGGGATGATACTTCCAGTTGCACAAAACATATCACCTCATCGTGATATCAACCATCATGGCAACCTCCATAGATGGTATGTATAAGTGCACATCACTCAATGTGATGTCACCTCACCGTGACTTTCACCATGGCTCTCCCAGAGGGTGAAACATAAGTACAAGAAAATCATCATGGACTCCCTCACGTGATGCTGTCATGGAGTCACACACATGACATCCACCATGGCTCTCTCAGAGGGTGGAAACAAGGGATTTCACCTCAAACTTCTCTTGAGAGAAGAACTCATAGCCAAGGGATTTCACCTCAAACTTCTCTTAGAGAATAACTCATCATCAAGGGATTTCACCTCGAACTTCTCTTAGAGAATAACTCATTATCAAGGGATTTCACCTCGAACTTCTCTCACAGAGAAGAACTCATTATAGAGGATCACTGATATTGAGACTCCTTCTTAGTCAAGGTTGCATTCTCCACCATACCAAACTTTTCTCAAAAGTACACAAACTTTATCTTGGAGAGGGGCTTGGTGAGAATGACTGCCTTCTGCTCATCAGTGCTTATATACCTCAATTATATAGCTTTCTTCAATACCACATCTCTGATATAATGGTACTTGATCTCAACATGCTTTGTTCTGTCATGAAACACAGGATTGACAGAAAGCTTCACACAACTCTGGTTATCACAATTAATGATAGTAGGCTCCATTGATTGTCCAAACAATCTAGCAAGGAGCTTACGAAGCCACATTGCTTCACGAGCTGCCACACAAGCTGCAATATACTCTGCCTCGGCTATACTCAATGCTATTGAAGATTGCTTCTTGCTGCACCAAGATATCATGGCAGATCCCAAACTGAAGCAACAACCAGAGGTACTCTTCCGATCTATGACACACCCTGCTCAATCAGAATTAGTAAAACCATGCAGCTCCAAATCCAAACCTGTAGAATATCTCAACCCATATCCAACTGTGCCATGCAAGTATCTCAGGATATGTTTAGCTGCAACAAGATGTATCTGCCTTGGTTCACACATAAATTGACTAAGTGCACTCACTGCATAACAGATATCAGGTCTAGTGTTAACTAGATACATCAATCATATCAAACCTCTTCAAAATGTCAATAGTATACTTGCCTTGACTTAGAATCATCTCATCTGGCTTTTGCCAAACTTCTAAGCCAAGAAAGTAATGCATGAGACCAAGATTCTTCATCTCAAACTCAAAAGCTAACTCCTTCTTACATTTTAGAATTAGGTGTTCTTCTCCAGTGATAATCAAATCATCAACATACAAAACCAAAATCAAGGCTTCACCATTTATTACCTTAAAGTAGAGGTTAGAATCTGCATCATTCTTTGAGAAACCCAAACTCAATAGGTAATGATCAATCCTTTCGTACCAAGCACGAGGAGCCTGCTTAAGACCATACAAGGCCTTCTTCAGCCTGCAAACATGAGACTCCTTGCCATGTACCTCAAATCCATCGGGTTGCTCAATGTAAACCTCTTCTTCTATGACACCATTCAGAAAGGCTGTCTTTACATCCATTTGGCGAATCTTCCATCCCCTAGATGCTGAAATAGCAATAATGGTTCCGACAGAAGTATAACGAGCCACAGGAGCAAAGGTTTCTTCATAGTCAACTCCCTCTTTTTGTGAGAACCTTCTAGCCACGAATCTTGCCTTGTACTTCTCAATGCTCCCATCAGCCGCATGCTTGATCTTGAAGAGCCATTTAGAAGACACCACAAATTTGCCTTCGGGTCTAGGAACTATGTCCCAACATCATTCTTAAGTATGGATTGATACTCTTCAGTCATAGCATCTTTCCAAATGTGTTGACTAGAAGCTTCTTCAACACTTGAAGGTTCTGACTCAATGATCTGACTCATTAGAGCTACATAACTGGAGAATTTATTAGTTCTCTTGCTTTCTCTAAAAGTTCCTCTTGGGGCTGCAAAATTTTTTGCCTCCTGCATTGTCCTTCGGGCCCAAAGAGGTCTTTTCCTTCCAATCACGATATCTGTAGGCCCATCAGTAGGCTCCAAGTGTTCAGCTGGATCATCATCTTCTTTAGGTTCAGGAACCTCCCTTTGATTCTTAGGAACATGGTCAACTTCCATATCCTGAGGAGGCTCTTCTTCATCGATCTCCATGTGAGTGCCCTTGGATCTTTTGAATGCAACATCTTCCTCAAATGTGACATCTCGACTGATCTCAATAGACTTCTGACCCAGAATGTAGATTCTGTAGGCTTTTGATGTCCCACTGTAGCCTACCAAAATTCCCTTCTTGCCTGAAGGTTCCAACTTTGTACTCTTTTCCTTTGGAATATGAACATACACTAGACATCCAAAGATCCTCAAATGACTGAGTTCAGGCTTCACCCCTGAGAATGCTTCTTTAGGAGTTATATTCACCAAGATTTTGTGGGGATTTCTGTTCTGAACATAGACGGCTGTCCCAGATGCCTGAGCCCAAAGTGAGGTTTGCAGGTCTTGATCATGTATCATTGCTTTGACTGCTTCCACAATAGACTTGTTCTTTCTTTCAACAACACCGTTTTGTTGAGGATTATAAGGAACACTTAACTCCCTCTTAATCCCTGCTTCAATACAGAAATCACGGAAGATACCGAAAGTGTACTCTCCTCCGTTATCGGATCTCAAAACCTTGATCTTTTTCTCGGACAAATTTTCCACCTGTGCTTTGAATTCTTTGAATCTTTCTAATACCTCCTTAGATTCTTTAGATCTCAAGAAATAAATCCAAGTCTTTCTAGAGTAGTCATCAATAAAAATAATGCAATACAAGAAACCACTAGAAGATGCAACTGACATTGGACCACATAAATCAGAATGAATGAGATCAAGAATACATTTAGATCTACTTTCTCTACTATGAAATGTACCTTTTGTATTCTTACCTAAGGCACAACCTGTGCATGTACCTTCATGTTCTTGGTTGAATTTCAGAGGGCTAGTGACCATCTTCTCCATGATAGGTAACGCTCGAAAGTGAATGTGAGCCAATCTTCGATGCCAAAGGTCATACACATTAGAAGAATCATGCACTAGAGCCTGAAGGGGGCGAGTGCATAGCCTGTAGAGACACTCATGTCTAACTCCAATTACCCGAGCAGACTTGATGTTGTAGTTCTTTGTCCATATAAGAACTTTGCCTTCTGAAAAGACAACTTGATAACCCTTGTCTTCCAAGGCTGAAATGGAAACAAGATTTCTCTTGATGCCTGGAACAAATAGCACATCATTTAACTCCAAAGAAATGCCGGAATCCAAGTGAAGAGTGGAGTTCCCAACTCCTTTCACAGAGTAACTAGCATCATCTCCAATAATGGCTTGTTCACTGGAATCTAATCTCACCAAATCAGATAGATGCTCCCTAAATCCGGTGATGTGGCGAGAGGCACCACTATCTATCAACCAAGTGTTGGTGTTGGTGGTCACATTGCTTGACAAGGCTGAATAGAACATGTATTCACTTGTATCCTTCTGCAAGGAGGCTTCATCAACATTAGCAATGACAATCTGCTGCTTAGGCCTGGAAGGACATTCCTTTGCAAAGTGACCATACTTGTCACATCGGAAACATTGGACTTTGGATAAGTCTCTCTTCTTCTTGAATGCGGGAGCACCATCATTTCCATTATCTCGATTCCTCTTGAAGAATCCTTTCTTCCCATCTCTTCCTTTCTTCTTCGTTGAGTGAGAGGCAAGAACATGAATATCTTCATTAGTTGAGCTTTGACCTACGCCTCTAGCCACCAACCTTGACTCCTCTTGAATGCAATCGGCCCTCAACCGATCAAACTTGGGAAGTTTAGATCTTGCACTAATTCCCTGAATATAGGACTCCCATGATAACGAAAGACCATTGAGGGCAAGCATGGTCAAGTCTTTGTCATCAATTATGTGACCAATTGTAGAGAGCTGGTCTCTCAATTCTGAAATCCTCATGAAATAAGCAATCACTGTTTCTCCTTTCGCCATCTTCACATGGTGTAGTTGTTGCTTCAGTGCAAGTGCTCGGCTAGTGTTGTTTATTTCGTACATCTCTCCCAATGTTTTGAACATGTCCCTTGCCGTCTTCAACTTGGAGACAATCGGAACAATATGGTCTTTAACGGAATCAACAAACATCTTCTTTGCCTTGATGTCTTTCTTTCTCCACTGCAACTTCTTTTTTTCCTCCTCTGGTTCGGGAACTTTGGTTTCCACAAACTCAGCCAAATCATTCTCTTCCAAGGTGAGCATGATTCTTAACCTCCATGATCTGTAGTTGGAAGCTCCCTCGAGTCTATCCTCATTTTTCAGACCATTTACCATCTTGACTAAAATAGAGATAGACAGAAAAAGAGATTAGGGAGAATGCTGCAAAACAGATCTGATCACGATCTTCTTGAAACCCGCTTTGATACCATGTTAGTGTTTTAATGATCAGATAATACAACTGAAAGCACTCAGAAAATGCAACACATAAGACAATAAACACAACAAGATACCCTGGGAAAACCCTCCTCTCGAGGGAGAAAAACCCAGCAAATATGTCTCTTATATAATGAAGGAATAAGAGTAGAAATCTGCTTACAACTCAGGCCTAGCTCATGGACGGATTTTATACAATGAATAATAGCACCTTTCCTAGATGCAAAGATACAATCGAATATGCTTCTCCTTGAAATCGGCTTGCTGCTGCAAGATGAAGCGTTGTTGCTCAAGTGCGAACTTCTGCTTGGAATGCGAATTATGTTGGATGAACTTGATTGAAGAAATGAACAAACATCGCCTTGTATTTATACAAAATAAGGTGACTCTTTAAGGAGGTCGGCCTCTCTTGAAAATAATAAATTACAAAATAATATCAAGGAAAGTCAGCCTCATCCATGCAAATAAAATGAGTATAAATTAAATAGCCATAGGTTATCATTTAATTTATTACAACTTAATGTGATCGTTGGAAGAAGCAGCCCGATGCTGCTAATAACATCAACAAGGAGATCCTCTCATAATGAAGAGACTCTTATTAAAATCAAAGATGGAAGAGCATGAGCCCACATAGAGGAAGAATCTATTCAGGATCATATGCAAGGTCAAAGGAAAATGTTGTAGAGTTGTTGACAATGGAAGTGCAAACAATTTGGTGTCCAAGGAGATGGTGGTGAGGCTCAAGCTAAAGAAGTCAAACATCCTAGGCCATATCTCATGGTTGCAAAAGGAGGATCAACTCTTGGTGATTGAATAATGTTTACTAGATTTTCAGATTGGTGCATATAATGAAGAATTATTTTGTGGTATTATGCCCATGGATGCTTGTTATGTTTTGTGGGGGAGAGCATGGCAATATGATAAGAATGTTGTACATGATGGCAAGATGAACACCTACAGCACTGTAAAGGATGGGAAATAATTTACATTGAGCCCATTGAATGATAGGGGAGAGGAAACAAACAACAATCCAAAGGTATGCTTGGTTTGAGGATTTGTTTTTGTAACATACCAAAATTCACCCAACAATTTTCACCTAAGTTTTAACTCAGAAAGTAAATAACACAAGTTCTCAAATACATGGACATAAAATATTTTCCTTTTCAATATCATAAATGCACATTGCATATTAATTTACACATACCATTACATGAATGGAATAATCATTACGTAATTTCCAATAAATGGAATTCATCTTTCAAATACATTTTACAATTGATTCAAGATCATAATCATATACATATCATATCTCACAAGAGTTCAGTGGTTCAGTGGTTAAGGTGTTTAGCTATGGATCACACTTCTTTTGTTTCGTAAGACTCAACAGTCGATTGCAGGAGGGAGAGCATCATCCAAGTGCTTTTCCTCCAACCATTGACATAAGTGGTCCCTCGCACATCTTCTTACTTCGTAAGATGGTCCTACCCTTCAACGAAGAGTTTGGTATGGAAACCACAATAATGCACATATGAGTATTTGGTGTTGTGTCTTACATATCTAGTATGGCCATAGAATGGATACCCTCCAACTACGCATGACTCTGTTGACTAGTATGCAACCTTGGAGCATAGTGAACCGACTAAGTTTAAGCAGTGGCTTCTACACCTACTCTGGCCAGAGATTTCATATATATAACAAATCCACTTTCTAGGAAGTGGTGTTGTATGTTCACCCACCCTTACTCAACTTGGAAACTATAATGAGCACTGTGTTGTACCCAAACCAATTTTTTTGCTTCATTAAGGCATTTTGTTTAAAATGGTCTAAACCTTGTAAAAATGGGGTCAAAACTCAGTTTTTGGGCAAATCAAGTGTGGGCTTTTAGTTAGTGTGATGTTAGGAAGATATTGGCAAAATTTGAAAAAATTGAAAATTAGGGTTTTTGAACTCTATTTCTAGGTCAAAACCCTAAAAATAAGAATTTGTTAGAATTGGCTGAAATTAATTTTGATTGGCTTATTTCACATCACGATCATAGTGGTGAAGTCAGTTTTAGTTAAAAGTCAATTTAAGCCTGGTGGGTAGTTTTCACTTTTTCAAGAGGAAAGTTAGGACCTCCGAGGTCGTCAATGGCAGTTGGCCAGTACCAGGTATCAAAATCTAAGCCTGAAACTCAAAGCAAAACATTCTATGATGAAAGATGCTGAAAAAGATGCTTCTTGACAGAGGGGATTTTCAGATTGGCAAAAAGTGCTAAAATATTCTAAGTCTGGAAGCTTTTCACTATGAAACGTGGGAGACGCTTGCGCAATCAACATGCAAATCAATTTTACGCGTCTGTACATGTGAAAATAGTGAGATGTAGTCATATACACATGTCCGCAGTGGTGATATCTAGACATGGGCAACATTCAATAGCTTATGTTGTGTTTACAGAGTACGAAATGATGGAAAGTATGAAGTTCAGAGCAAATCTGCGCCCCTATAGGCCAGGGGCGCCCTTCCATTTGAAGGTCAAGATTCAACTGCTTTGGGTTGCGAATACATTCATTCTCTTCAGTTTTTAATCAGCTTTCTGACTAGCTATGGAGCTAGTCCGTCTGAATTGTAGAACTTTGAAGAACGAAGGCAGAAGCAGGCAGAACGAGGAATATACACATGGAGGCAGTCAAAGAAAGCAGATCTGCACCCTTGTAGCCCAGGGACGCCCTTCTTTTTGAAGGCTCAGTTCTGAATGCATGTGCTTGCTAATAGTTTCAGTCTCTTCAGAATTAGTTTGGCTTTTCAATAAGCTATCAAGCGAGGACGTACATAGTGCAGAGCTCTGGTTATCAAGGTCAGAAGTAGAGACTGCAAGCAGTATGCTTGTCACAAGAAATTGCCAGTTGATGGTTTGAGCACCCCTGTAGCTTAGGGGCGCCCTTGAATATGACTCACCAGATGAATGAATTTGTAGTTGAGGTCTTCCTAAGATCTTTTCCGTTTCAGTTTTGCTTTGCAACGCATCAGTTCGCAAGACAATTCGACTTTCCGAGTGACCGTGACAGAGGTTCTACCGAGCACATAAAATAGAGGATGGAAAAACGTAGCTACACACAATTGCACATTTGCAGGCTAGGGGCGCCCAGCCTTTAAGCTTGTCAAATGGGGTTATTTGCATTTGTAGTCTTCACGAGACTTGTGCGCAATTACTCCAGCTATCCAACGAGTCTGATCGTCAGCCTCCGGGATTTGGTGAACGCTTGTACGTGCAAGGTCAAGGTGGTGATGCTGAAAAGTGAGAGTGATCGGAGACAACCAAAAAATGGCCAAGTATGGCGAGTACACATCTCCTTGAAAAAGGCGCCCTTCTCTTTGAGGCCTTAGAAGCAGTTTTTTGGCTTCGTCGTCTCCAGAGACATCTCTTGTATGTTGATCCAACTATGCAGAGAGACATACGACACACGAATCGGAGCACTCCAACTCCTGGTATTAGGAGTCAAATTATGGTGTTCAGACGAAAGTCACACTTTTGTCAAAATGGTATTTGTGCCTTCACAGGCCAGGGGCGCCCATCTTTTTGGGGTTCCTGATACAGCTTTCAAATACCTTACATACATCCATTGGATGCAAAGTACTTCCAATCACACAATGAATCTACTATTCAGTAACAGGGTTCATCATTCACCATTAGTGGCCGTTTGAAGCGTCAAAAGGCAATATAGAGAAATGGCTAAGTCTGGAATTAGTGCATCAATTTAATCAAAGGCGCCTAATTTTCTAAGGTGTCAGATGTTGATTTTAGCAGATGTAGCTCCCAACAGAAATTTCATCCTTGCTATACAGGCTTCGCAGTGGATATCTCAGATCAGTCGTAGATTCACTTAGTCACCCGAAAATCAGAGCTCAATATGGCCAGATGTAACTTTGCAGTCAGCTATAAAGTAGGAGATACTCAAAAATCTCATAATTCTTGCAAATGGATGCCTAGAAGGTCAAATTTGGACTTTTTTGGAATTAGTAAAGTTTGCTGAGCATATCCAGATGCTATTTTTGGCGAAATGATTAAAATAATATTTTTTGCATGCAAAGCTTTAAAATGGCGAATTTCTTCGAGAGTTAAATTTGGTGCCTCTTTTTAATTTGCATGTTTTAAATAAAATGCTATTTTTAATCAAAGACTTAGAGTCAATGGCAGTTCAGCTGGTGAAGGGCCAATCGAATTCTTTCTTCCAGTTAGGGTTTCAGCATGCAATCATGCATAATGGTACGACTTTGTTTATTTAACCAAGTATGGCACCATTTCTCATTCACACAACTTATAGAATTCAAATTTCTTCAAGAGATTGGTCAATTTTCATCAGACAATCAAGTTCGAAGGCGACATAAATGTTCTTTTGCAGGTACAAATCCAGATTTAGCAGCAAATTTGAAGCAAAGTAGTGATTTTTGAAAGAAGATAAAAATAATAAAAAACGTCTTTCTTCTCTTATAAAATTACTCCATTTTCTCATCTAGATTTCTCTCACATGTTCGAAGAATTGGCAAATTTTGGCAAAACAAAATAGCTAGATTGATTCAAAACGATCTTCTCAGCAAAACCCACGTGCTAGAATTTTTCAAGAAAATTTGTTCCAGAACATCAGTTCTCGAAGCTTTAATTTTCTCAACCGAAATTCTTTTGCATGGCTGAGTAGAGGTCGAATTTTTACATTTTTGACGTTCTGGGTTGTCTTAGAATCACTTTCTGGACAAAACCCATATCTCAGAATTTTCCGTAAAAATTTACTTCCGACGAGCTATTTTTAGCTTTCCAAAAAAGTAGTCAGAATATAGCCGTGTTCACAGTCAACAGGCGAGATTTTCATAATGCAGTTCACCTAGCTTGAATTCAAGACCAAGTCAGTCTTGACTCATGACTTCATTGGAACAATTGTTACGAATCTACATAAGGTGCTTCCAAAAGTAGTTTTGGATCCACTCAAGATCAAAGATTCGATAATCAAGAACATTTAGCAGTCCGGGTTACTTGAGGCCGCTTCCATACCTATCTCAGTTCATTGCGTAGAGTTTCTAATGTCTTTTATTAAGCATTACAATTTTGTTGCATGAGAGATACAATCAGTAGATGGGCATGTCATATGCAGTCTCAAATCCCTTGACATCGAGCGAAGTTTGGGTATTCCTCAACATCTAGATGGGTTGGTCATTTCCATGAATCAGAGCGAGCAAGCATTCAATGCTGAATTGGATAAGTGTCAGAGTAAGATGACGGAGAGGTGGCTGAAACAGAAAAAGACCAAGTTGCCAAACAACGTAGGTCGTGGCGAGTTCAAGGATGAGTATGGTATTTTGATTACACTGCTTAATCGTGTCTCAGGTCATGCAGATGCAAACAAATTTCACCCATGGATGTACTACATCATTGGTCGAATCGTCTCTGGGCAAGAGCATTATGATTGGGCATCCTTCATCAGCGATGCTATTCACGAGCAAATCACCGGTTTCCTAGTTGCACACCAGTTTCATATGTGTTCCTACCTTGTGTACTTGATCGCCTATCAAGGTCAGTTTAACGGGTTGAACACGGTGGGCATCCTCAGTGCACAGAAGGTCTATCGTTATTATGATCAGCTTGAGTTCACGAAGGCTGAAAGTCATTTCAAAGTGTGCAAGAGGCTTTCTTGACTTATACAGTGAGGAACTTGGACCGGGAGTTGCACATTCGTATAACGACAGTTGCTAGAGCAGCAATGGAAGGTTGGGTAGATTGGTACATTCAGTTCCCTACATACACTTACATCCGTGTCTATGGATACATAGGAAATCCAGCTATGCTACCATGTTATCCTTCGGTTAAGACAATATTCATGGAGTTCTTGAGGTAGCTGTATGAGGTTCACAAACGTTTGCGCCACAAGCGTAAACAGGTTGCCAACTTTCCTTTGCAGTTCGGGATATATTGGTGCAAGACAACAGTTGATGCTAAAGCTGTAGGATAGGAGTTGGAGAATCGCAAACTCAAGTACCTGGTTGACACACGCACATATGATCCTTGGGGTCATTACGCAACGTGCCTTGGTAGTCGCTCTTATCACAAACCTACATTGGAGGACTACTGGGTGAATTGCGAGGATGACTTCGAGGTATGCAGATGCAGCTATAGCAGGTTCTCTCTTCCATAGATATCTGTCTTCTTGGTAGAAGAGGTGGAAGGTTTGTCAGAAGATGAGGGAGATGCACTTCCTCAATTTTATAGAGAGCAGGTTGATGGACAACCACTGTCGTTAGTGAATTGGTATGCCAAAGAATTCTCATCGGTGAAGGAGAGGTCGAGCAGAGTCATCCAGAATAGTATGCTTTATCTAGAAAGCAGAAGGACTAGAAGGATATCCATGCCTAGAGCAAAGCCGCCACCAGTGGGAGTTGTGCTACCTTCCTCGTCAAAACCTAAGCAGAAGAAGAGGAGTAACCCTCCTAGAAAGAATCTAGCGCGTAATAACTCAAAGGGAAAAGCACCTGTTGCTGTTTCACATGTGGAGCCTGTCAAAGAAGTTGTTCAGAGTTCACCACAGCTTGAGGTTCAGCCATGTATGCCGTCACCAACACCAGAGCAGCCTCCAATTCCAATTCACATTGATTTGGACGTGGACTCACCACCTCGCAGTAACGCCTCTACACATTCACTTTCATCAGATCCTCCTATGACTAGTACAGATCATTCCAGCGGGATTACTCGGGATTCGTCTTGGCTTGAGAGTCAGCTAGGGAGAAAGAGGAGACAACCATCTTGTGTTCTTGATCATTCAAATTTCGATCATGGTATAGATGTGCCTGATAAAAGGATCAAGAAACAGGTTCATATTGAGAGGAATGCAGGTAAGGAGATTGTTGTTGAGACTGCTGCACCTCTAGAGGATAAGAGTCTGGACGAGATGGAAGCTCAAGACTTTGAAGTGATCACAGTCAATTTCGGTAGAAGTACTCGTCATACGAACATTGACCTCCTACAGGTTGCTACAGATAGCGCGAGAGATAGAATGGTGAAGGATGGAGAAGATAAGTCAGCCCTCAAGGCTGAAATATAGCAACTTTGCCAGTATATTTCTAGCCTTGTACACAGGACAGGGGATGCTGTCGCCGCACTTCCACATATGTTAGAACCATCAGTAGAACAGGGTCAGCTTGATCACTTGGTTGCATATGGCAAGCGGTTAGATGAGTGGGAGGAGGAGTTTGTTACTAGAGGTCGCCTTGTACTTTTAGAGTTATACCAGTTGCGGTACAATGCACGTGAGCTTCGTCTAGAACTTCAAGATGAGGAGCGTGACTTGGCTATTAGTATACCCAGGAATGAGATCCTAATTGCTAACTTGGGGTTGTCATTTGACTCAATCACAGATGCACAAGATAAAGAGGATGTCTATACTTGGAGAACACAGTTGATCTGCAAGGCTAAGATAGAAGAAACAATAGCATCAGAGTTAGCTGAGAGTAGAGAGCATGTTACTAGTGCACTCCGCTAAATAAGAAACTTTGTGTCTTAACTACCATGTTAGTATCAGCATGTGGGTGGTGACTATGTCAAGCTTGTTGACGTTCAGTCAGAGTTCGAACGCTTATTCATGTTCAGTCAGAGCTCCAAGATGAATCAGCTTACAGTCATGTCAACATTGTTTGATGAGGCGACCAGGAGTAAAGGCGAGTTTCAGTGTCAGATCACTAGTGGAGAAGACATGCTGCATAGACATGGGATACTTCGTCGAAGCTTCAGTTCCCCAGAAGGTGATGCAATCGATGACTTCGTGGATGGGTTGATTGCTCGAGATCAGGGCCAGTAGACTTCAGTTCCAGCCTTTCAAGATAGACTTCATGCATGGTAGTTAACTTGATGCTTCTTTCCAAGTTAACTCGCTGTTTCACATCTCACGCATGTCTATCTTGGAAGTATCTACATTCACTTGGAGTTTATTTTTAGGGTTTACGTTAACTGATGGTAGTATTCCAGTTAACTTGCTTTCAATAAGGACGTGCATACTTGCACATTGTCCACTTAGATTAGATGTTTCGGTTAATTGATGGTATCTTGCCAGTTAACTGTATAGTTTCCATTATTAGGGTTTAGCCATAAGATCTTGCATGCACTGCAGGACTGTAGTTGACCCAAGGTGATTTTAGGGTTGCCTACACCTTGATGTCTATAAATAAGAGCATTCAGCTCATTTGTAAATAATTTTGCACGAGAGAGTAATATATGCTGTGCCACTTTGCCTGTAATATTGCCTATTTTGTATCTGTTCAAGAGTATTTATTGTGATGATGAAATGTTATGCCACTTGGGTTTCATGCAGTTATTATGGTGAATGCTCATCTTAGTTAAATGGGGTTGCTGGTTTGATCGTTGTTGTATGCGTCTCGTCTATGCAATACACTATCCCAGTTGCTTAACTTGTGTTTTGTGTTCAATAAGCCTATTCAGATTGAGAAGATAGTCGTGCCACCTTGCCTTCAAGTTTAGAATCTGTACCTATAGCTTATCGTTTGATGTGTGTTATAATAAACTTCTACCCAGCCAAGCAAATAGTTGTGCCACCTTGCCTTCACGTTGTGAATCTAACCAGAAGTTTATCGTGTAATCACATTCCTGCTCCATTTCCTCATGCTCTGTTTACTTGAGGAGATTGGATAGATTTAAAGTAGTTAGCTTAGTTGTAGTTAAATGATCTGCGAAACCAGAAAATCCTTAGCTGCAACGTTCTAGGTTTTCTTAACCTTGTGCCTCTTCCAGCTGAGATAAAAAGATAGGATTTAGAGTAGTTTACTTTTCCAAGCATATCAGCAAAAGAGGGAGCTTCCCCTCCTAATTTGAAGAGCACTCATTATGCAGTGTGCGTAGCTGTCCGTTTTGTACTAACACTCCAGAGGTGTTAGTTATTATGCCAACACACTGAACCTCAAAGGTTACATTCATAAATAAGGTTTAACAAAAGTGATATACACTAATAATGACATCATAGACCTTAAAGGTTTAACACAATCACTTGTACATCTCGATACATACTTGCAACATTTGGGTTCAAGCAATTGCCTCTTTTCAAGTATTTACCCCAACCCTAGGGAATAACTTACCCTTTTCATATAAGGAATATAACCAGTGTTCCATGGGGACGGGTCCGCCCCCAAAATCTAGCCATCCCCTTGATCCAGACGTTTCAGAGACTTGGGGACGGCTGAGAAACGTCCCCCCGCCGTTCCCCCACTGCCGCCGGGACTTGGGAGACTCTGAGGAAACGGCGGGGAATCCTGGACGTCCCCGAGACGTCTCGAGGACTTCTAGCCGTCCCTCAAGCGTCTCGGAGACGCCCAAAAGTCCCCACATTGGGATGTGCAAAAAAGCAATTTAAACAAAAAAATCTTACTTTTCTAGGAATGTGAGCCTTGGGCCAAACCTTAAAGGTTTGTGGGACCCTTCTAAAAGCCTCTTAGCTAAACAAAACACTCTCATTCTTCATCTGTTTGCTCACATATGCCATTTGATGTTTTGCAACTCATTTTATCATCTTTATGATATGATATTATGATTTTTCATTTTTGCATTTTGTACTTATTTTGATATCAATGTATCATGCTACTCATTGTAATCATCTTTATGATATGATATTATGATGTGACAAGGCATATTTTTGATATTCATATAATAGAAATCTCAAATTCGACAATTTTAGTTGTCAAATTTTTATATTTTATTTACTTTTAGTCTTTTAGTAATAGTATTCAAGTATTTAAAATGTTAGTATTTGCAATTTTACTAATTTTCCAAAGTTTAATTTGAAATGTTATTCTTAAACATCTTTTTATAACTAGTTATTCAAGTACCATATTTATATCAGCATCGCCCCCCTGCCGCCCACCTGCCGCCGTCCCCCCGCCGTCCCCAAACTTAGACCCTTTGTCCCCCCGTCCCCAAGACACGTCCCTGTCAGGAAACTCCGTGGAACACTGAATATAACCATTTGAGAACATAAGTTATCTGCCCAAAACAATCTAAACATCACATAGGTATTCATATCATAATATCATCCAACATATTCCCATTACAACTCTAATCCATTTTCTTGTAACAACATAATCATTCAAATATTTCATATTCAATATTATATTATTATCAATAATTATTTTTATTAATTCTTCAATAGCTTCACTTTTCAAACTTATATAATCATGATAAACTCATATCACGCTCTATAGAATCCCTAATTCAGTTTGTATAAATGGAAACTCATACATTCATAACTATCTAGCAACAAGAGAATGCATATAATGATTGCACAAGCATTTCCAAACAGCACTCAATTTAATTTCAGAATAAAAAGAGAGAAAAGAAGTAATTATATCAAGCACGCCTAGAAAACATAGCTTCCAATGAAAGACTTGCAACTCTTGCTCAAATGCGAATGGCTCTCCTTATTGCCTCCTATGTTCTCAGCTCCACAATCAGCTTCTTCTCAGTCAAGCAATACTCCAAACTCACAAAATCACACTACAATGTTGCTCTCAACTCACTCAACAATCTGCTTTCAAACTCACAAAATGAACTCTACGAAAGCACTCAAATGAAAACAGCAGAATAAACTCAGCAAAAATGAACACCCAAATACTAAGATGCTGCTCTCTATTTATAGAGAATTTGAGAGAAAACAGTTGCTACAAAAAAGCTACATGATTCACCACCTTTCTTACTAACTACCACCTCTCTAACTGAAAATAAGAACTCAAAACCAAATTTACAACCCTGCAGGTCGACTAAGGAAGCTGGGCGCTACATTTCTTCATTGTTGGCAGTTTAAGGTTGCAGAAAAAATCAGCTATTTGACACATACAAAGTCCAAAATGAAAACAGTTTACAACTCTTTGGCTGAGTCGTGAAAATCAGTTGGCACATGCTCATTTACCAAGTCAAAAATCCTCATAATAATGTTACACAATAAAGCTTATATTTCCTGTTTTCACTTTGCCTTTTAACGTGGCATTTTGGTACACTTATTCGTTGCAAACCACACGCCTATGGTTGGTGACTTGGCAGATGTCATAACAGCTAGAAAATGATATAGATATCTATGCCATGCATGGCATATTATCTAACCGCTATGCATGGTTTACCTTTGCCAAAACTTGGCTACCATCGCAGCCTCTTTAACATATATTTAATATGCTATGATACATTTACTTCCAACGCATTACTTTCTTTAACAAAAGTATGCGTATACCTTCACTTATATATATATATATATATATATATATATATATATATATATATATATATATATATATATAATGGTGCGTATATGCATATACAATAGATATATGTTTATATATACGAATGATCACATACATATTACGTATCTGTGTATGGTATATGTAGACATTTCTGTCTACGCATGTTTATATGCACATATGATCATATGTGTGTGCCATCTCACACACACATACACACTCACACACACATATATACAAGCACCTATATATATGTATATCCAATACACAATATATAAATATCTCAAGCTCATCAAAAGGATTTTAACACTTTGATTCAAATCGAGAAAACAATTAAAAGGAATCATAGACAATAACCCTAACATACCTATCAACCCAAAAGGATAACAACATGGTTCATCTCATATCGACACTGACTCATCAAGGTTACTCCACCCGGTGAAGTAGGTGTGTGCATTTACTCAGATGGTCATGACAATGGTTTCCATGCCAACTTCCTCTCCTAGGTGATACTCTCCCTCCCCCTTTGGAGGGTTCGATTGTTTCCTGCATACAACTTAGTGTAACATGAATGAAGTTAGCTGATGTTGGTGTTATAGCAGCTATGGTCTGTACTTCCTTCGCACAAATCCCAAGAAGAAGCACATGAATTAAATGAAGTAGCCTTCGGCTATTTAATTCATGATTACATTATTTAGTAAATGCAAAAGGCCGACCCTTTATGGTTCGCATGTCTTAGTCTTTACTTGGGCCGACCTTATTATGATTGTTCTTTTATGTGGGCCGACCTATCTTGAAGAGGCGCCACACTTGTATAAATGCAAGGTCTTATTTGGCATTGTAACACATTCATTTATTCAAGCAAGTTCTCATTTCCTTAAGAGCAGAATTCGCACTTCATAGCAGCAGATCCGATTTCAAGGAAGAACATATTCATTTGTATCTTGTGCATCTAGGAGAGGTGCGACCTCATTGTATTCATTGTTGGCCATTGCTGGGCCTGAGTTGTAAGCAGATTTTTGCTCTTGTGCTACATTATATAAGAGATTCATTTGCTGGGTTTTTCTCCCTCAAGAGGAGGGTTTTCCCAGGGTATCTTGTTGTGTTCATTGTCTTATGTGTTGCAATATTTCTAAGTGCTTTCATTGTTTAATCTGATGTAAGAAACACTAACAGCTGATAATATGCAAATCATATTCATCATATTTCATATACATTATTAAAGCATTTAAAAAGCAATCACATCATAATGCATATTCATACATCTCATTCATTAAAACATAATCATGTATTAAAACATATTTACTCATAAAAGTAATAGTATGTGGTTAAACAAACAACACTGTGCAACATTTTTTAAAAGATATAAAAGCGGAAAGAATGTGTTATTCATTTATTCTTGAACCATATCAATTCAGCAATTTAAAAGAAAAACTAACTTTTTGATTTTTTAACATTAATTAATTTTTTAATGCAAAATACAACTACAAAATGTATCAAATGAGTTTGGTGGGGGTTTGGGGGCAACTACCCCAATGGGGTTGAGGGGCAACACACACTATTTTTATAGTTTTTTAAAAGACAAAAAACGTTGCTTATAAAGACAAAAAAATAGAGTTTTTGGAGTATTTAACCCATGTTTTTTTCCTCTATTTTGATGTGTTGCTAGCATGGTGAGTAAAGTGGAAAAAATTGTTGAGTTTTTGTTAAGTCTTGGATGCTTGCCAAAAACTCGACAAAAAAAACTTGGCGGGTAAACCTTGTGAGTACTCGCAGAGCAAAAAAACTTGAGTACTTGGTGACTCATTGAGTTTGCGAATTATGCTTGAACTTGTTAAAGTTAGGACAGCAAGGGAAGAAGATGAAGTTTCGCCAGAAGTGGAGAAACTATTGGAAGAATATGTTGAAACTCTGTTATAAAATAACTTGCACAATAGAAGAATATAATGGGAAATATGTTGCGAATACTTGATAATAATATGCCACTTTGAGGGGGCAACCTCCCAATCTATTCAAGGGGGATCCTCCAATATTCTTTACCAAGAACATAATACTCAACATGTTGATAATAACCTGCCTATACCTCCTATATATACCCTACTTATGCCTAGGATATCACCCAAGACGACCTAGATAACACTCTATAAGCCTTAGACCGACTTATATAACTAAATAACAATATAATAATGATAATATGACTTAATTAAGAGTTAAGGTAGATACAAGACGACTACTCATAACACTATACACACTATAGGGTTAGGGGCATAACATTGCCCTCCTCTTTACAAAAGCATTGTCCTCAATGCTAACTTTTTCTTTTTCTTCTTCATGTTCTTTTTTACTTCCGCTTCATTTTCTACTGTTGCTTCTTGTTCTTCTTGTTCTTGCTCTTTCTCTTCTATTTGCTCTTGTTCTTTCTATTTCTCTTGCTTTTGCTCTTTTTCTTTTTCTTATTTTTTGTGGCTACCTTTTGTTGTGAAAAAGTTCTAGAAAGATAATTTTGTAATAAATCACATAAATGAAATCAAACTACTCAATTTTTTTTTCTGTAACTTACCAAGGCTTAGGTTGCACTTTCCCAAAAAACTCTCCCAAAAATTAGGTGTTTTGCAACCTTGAGAGAGAATTTGTTGTAAATTCTAATTCTGAAATAAATCATTTATTTATTCTCCAATTACTTCGAAAGTTTTACTGTAGGATTCTTTCTTTTTGCTTAAAAATCCCACTAAAAGTCAAGAAAAAATTCAACAAGAGTTGGAAGATATGTGCTTTCCAAATAAATTGGGAAAAACACTAATTCTATAATAAATCACTCAATTCTGCTCCAATTCCTCTGAAATCTGGATTATAGCTGCTCGAATATGGTCTTCAAAAACCCTTTAAAAATCAAACAAAAAATTGCCAAAATCTGGAAGATATATGTATCACAAAATGACCTCCAAAATTGAAAAAAATGCCTTGTCATGATGGTGCCAAGATCATGCTCTGATACCACTTGTTATGAAATAACTTGCACAATAGAAGAATACAATAGGAAATATGTTGCAAATACTTGATAATAATATGCCATTTTGAGGGGGCAACCTCCAATATTCTTCACCAAGAACACTACTCAACATGATGATAATAACCTACCTATACCTCCTATATATACCATATTTATGCCTAGGATATCGCCCAGGCCGACCTAGATAACCCTATATAAGCTTTAGGTCGGCCTATATAACTAAATAACATTATAATAATGATAATATGACTTAATTAAGAGTTAAGGTAGCCACAAGTTGACTAGTCATAATACTATACACATGATAGGGGTAGGGGAATAACAAATTCTTTCAAAAAAGTTATTGAATGGGTTACTGTTGACGTGTTTTTTATGACAACATCAACACAGAATAAAATGTCCAACGGTCACTCTATTCTCTCTTGATCAAAGTATTCCGCATGCTAAGATTGCGTGAAAATTCATGCGTTCGACTCCAAGGTTCCTTTAATGCGAATAGACTCAGTTGGTTGATGTGAATATGCTGGATATTCCAAGGGGACTTACGTAATCGTTCAACTTTATATGTTCAAGCAAGTGAAGGATTTTGACTATGATGCTCGGGTATTTGAATGGATCGGGAAATGCTGAATTTAAAGGAGGTAGGGATAGGAATTCTACAATCTACTTCTACGGGTGGAATGCAAGGATTAGCTTTGACAGTCTTCAAACCAAACTTCGTTTCGTCTCCCCTTCGGACAACTCTGACAAAGCTGGTGCAATCTTCAAAGGATGGATGAGATGTTCAAACTGAGATTCACCATGCACACCCCTCCACAACGAAGCAAGTGGGCACATTGAACACAATCGAAGTTAAGTGCTGAGATTCCAGTCGACCACGCAGGAGCAGACTTACCGTCAGCAAGTCCGCCAGTGGTATGGATACGGGAAGATATGCCCGAACTAATGTCACATTCCACAATTAACTCTACTTGCATGAAAACAAATCTACTTTACTTTACTCTATTCGAATTGGAAAGACGAAAAGATCTCGTCAACTGCCCATAACACAAAATGAAGTCACCAATCAATGAAATCTTTATATCATGAGTCTTACACAACAATCTTTTGCAAAAACTTTCAAAGGGAAAGTCTTTCTTTCTTTTCCAACTAAGCTACCTCCTAGCTCTACTTAAATCAATCTCTATCTCTATCTAGCTCTGATTCTAATTCTAACTATTTACAAATGAGGGGGGATGCCCCCTTTTATAATGAGTCCAATTAGTGGACGGTTCAGATCTGATTACAATAAAGGGCTCAGATTGAGCCACCTATGCCCTAATTAGGGTTTCTGCCCTAAAAACCGCCACCGAGAGGAGTGGGGCAATGAATGCACCCTCCATTCCTCATCAATGCACCACACTTGGCCATCAATGCATGTCGCCTCCCTCTAGAAGGTCATCGTCCAGAAGGGCGTTTCCTTTCTCCTTCTCGCTGGCTGCAAATCTGATGAATCTGGCCAAGACTGCCTCAACTTCTTGATCGGAGATAGGAGGAATGTGATCCAACTGAAACTCTAAAACTGCAACTGTTTGCCCATGCCGGGCACATGATTTCTTCCAGGCAGCAAGGGCGTCCTGGGTGTTCTGTATGATATTGGAGAACGTGGCTGTGTTCTTGAAATCGTCCTGTGTGAAGGTCTTCACCTCAGAGAAGAATGGCGCCAATCTGTCCTTCAATCCATCTGCAGTTACCTCTTCAGCAGTCAACCTCTTGGCAAAGATTGCCTCCAACGTATTGAGAATTCCATCTAAGATGTTCGTCATGGCCTTTCTGACCTTGACAGAATCTGCCTGTGATGCATCATAGAATCCCCGGCCTGTGACTACTGAAGAATACCATCTGGCGAAATCGTATCTATCTCCCTGCTTGATAACGCCTCCCTCAATCAAAGTTCGTTGAGGTATGCTCATCAAAGCCCCTAAACGGAGAACAACTCTCGTCTGATAGATGCGAGCCTCACCCCAAGCATGGTTAACTGCCTCCACTCTAGCCATAATATCGGAAGCTTGCCCATAGGCATGTGCAAGATCTTCCATGAACTTCCTTGTCTCTGTACGCACACTGGCAACCCACTTGTCTGCATGCTGCGCCATTCTTTTCAAATCTTCTAACCCACTGATTGACTCCTTGGAAAACTCAGTTGGAAGTTCAATTGCAGGATTTTCTTGCCCACAAGGACGGGACAAGTGCTGCACGTAGCCAATCAGTGTCTTGTGCTCTACCTTCAACCTTTTGTATTTGCCCTCAACGTAGGACAATCTGTCCTTGAGTGCTCGATAGGAATTATCGCACTCCTCTACCACTTGTGCTCCAGTAGGGCGGCCTAGTTCCATGGTTGTCACAACATAGTTCTCAGGAACGGCCTCGTCTCTATCACATTCTTCCTGAGGAATTGCCATATGCAAGGTTCGGGATCCATCCTCATCTGTGGATATTTTCGAGATTTTTTTAGCCTTTTTCTTCGTTGGAGGTGCGCTGATCCTCTGTAATAATTCCTCCATCTCGGCTGTGGGATCGGTCTCATCTACAGGATCACGCCTCATCCTATCCCTTAGCCATTCTGGCACCTCCTGCCGCATGTCTGATATAATAAAAGGCTGTTCTAGCTCAGCCTCTACCTCGTGGACCTCTCCTCTGCCACCGTCCTAACGAGGCTCACCGTCATCAATAGGCTCCATGTCTCCCGAGCTCTGGGCATCCTGATCTGAAGTAGCATCACCCTCGAGAACCGCCTCAATTTTTTGCTGAAATTGAGTATCAGTAGCCGTCCCCTCATCTGTCTCTTGCTGATTTTCCTGCTGATGTTCTTGTTGGGGCATGTTGATGCTCTGACCCACCGATTCTCTACGAGGTGGCTGACTCGCCACTTGCACTGTTTGCTCTACATCCAATCTCTCCCTCTGATCAACAAACAAATACACCTCTTGTAAGCTTGGAGAATGTGTCCGAGATGGCGTATGTATGGACTCCTCAACTACCACTGGCTCCTTTCCTTGAGGCTTTGGAGTTGGATTACTCCGTCTCCTCTGATTAGTTGTTTGCAATCTGCTGTCTCCCATCAAATTGTAGGTAAGGGGAATTGA
Organism: Sequoiadendron giganteum; assembly: GCA_007115665.2. Lineage (NCBI taxonomy): Eukaryota > Viridiplantae > Streptophyta > Pinopsida > Cupressales > Cupressaceae > Sequoiadendron > Sequoiadendron giganteum. The sequence continues at coordinate 85,326,997 of CM021109.1, forward strand.
CCTTCCTTTGAGTCGGTTGACATGCCTCTCTACCCAACTTCGTGTAAATGTCAAGACTAGGATACAAAGTGTATCCAAGTCAGTGACCTCTGGCTCAGACCAATCTGGGAGTGGCAGAGGTGTATCTCTTATTGTCTCGTAGTCAGCCTGTACTACGTTTATATCCTCCTCAATCTGATCTGGCACTGGGATGATCTCACACTCTCTGACCATCACCAACGGTATTCGAGAGAACATCCTCTTTCTGACTTCGATCTCATCCACTGCACTAGCCCAAAAGTCTTCGATCTGTACCTTGTGCCTGAACTCCTCTGTCAATATCCACCTGATGTTTCTGTGGGGATTGTAGTAATGCCTGCTGGTGTGATAGGAAAGGTGGAAGAATTGGAGCTCCACTTTTGCCTCTCTTGCTGCTTGCAGCGATGGGCAGATTTCATCTGAATTTCCCATAGTAATCGGGAATCCGAGTCCATCTTTCTTCTTCTTCTTCTTCTTCTTATCATAGGCAATCAGTTGCCTACATACTTCCAGCATCACTATCCTGTTTGTGGGATATCGAGGCAATCTGTATGGATAGGAGGAAAATCCTTGCAGCCTTATGTAGGTAAATTTTGGAAATTGGATAAACCAACATCCGAATTTCTCGATCATTTCTTGTGCCTCCCTTGATATTCTGTGGTGGGTTCTCTGCTGCAAGGTCCTCGTGATATGCATTGTAAAGGCATCATTGACCCTCTTGTAATTGATTGTGCTTGTCAGGTGCGATTGTGGACAAGCTTCATATATTTTAAACTGATGGGATCCGCAACCGATTGGTTCCTTGTAAGAGATCCCTCTATATCTCGTCATGCGAGCCAACATATAGACAAGGTAGGAGCCCATGTAAAATGTCTTCGTTCTCCTCACGCCACGAAGCTGCTCATGTATGTTATCATTGATCATCAGTGCCCAATCCATGTAATCCTTTCCTTCCAACACCAAGTTGACAAAATAGAACATCCAAGGTTCAAAGATGAACGCTTGGGGGCATCCTCCAACTCTGCTCAGCATCATAATGAGATCATCGAACTCCTGTCTCAAGTCCTCTGAGACTATTTGCTTGGGCAATTTAGTGCGAGTTGGTTTGGGTTTAATCATCCACCTAGTGTTTATCAAATCAGCACACTGGTCTATGGTGGATGAGTACATCTTTCCAGCTCTCTCTTTTGTCTTGTAGATCATCTTCTCATGAATTGGAATCCCGAATGCCTCTCCGATTGCTTTAGGTGTCAGGTTAGCCAACACCTTGCCATCTGGCGAAGTGACTGTTCTTTGTTCTCCATTGTAGTGGTAGGCGCACTCCATGATGAGCTCTGGACATCGGATAGCTCCATACAATCCACTTCTGACAATACTGTGCAAAGTCACTGACGGGTGATGCCCTCCAGTCCCCAATATCCTTCTTCTGAATGCTTCCATGTTGAATGAGCCTAAGTTTGTGTCAACTAGCCTGCCGAGCTTGGATGAAAATTTGGATTCTGGCAAGAATGACTTGCCCAATTTCTTGATCACAGCTTGTCTGGACTCGGTGTGGTTGTTTTTGCCTACAGCTCTTCTGCTTGATTCGGCCATTCTGCAAAAAGGCAAGAGATTCATTTAGAAAACAAGATTTTATAAAACAATATAATAACCATCATTGAGGGTGTCAGCAGATTTTTCTTTTAAATGACAAAGGCTGCAACACTTCTTGATGTTTCTAACGACAAACCTCAACTATCTTGTTTACTTCAGCTGTAAAATTTTCTGTATTTGCAGCAACTCTTGAGACTTCTTTCAAATTCGTACTTCACTTCTAGAAGAAATGTACTTTCAGCAACTTGTAAATGTTTTCACGAATGTGAACTTTCAGCAACTGCAGCCCTCTTAACTTCAGACTTCTCAGCAATCGGATGAAACTTCTTCACAAAGTCAAACCTTCTCAGCAATTGCAGCAGCTAAGGAATTCACACCTCTTCAGGAACTTCACTCTTTTCAGCAAATTTGCACTTCTGACAAATTCGAAATTAGCAACCTCCAGCTCTCTCAGAAATTCGAAACTTTGCAACTTCAGCTCTTCAGAAATTCGCACTTAGCAACTTTCAGCTCTTCAGCAACTTGTGAGAAAAAAAGGAAGAAGACCTCAAAAACTTATAGTTTGGTCGAATTCTTGCAGAGGCTAAACTTAGCAAATGTTTTGAATTCATTTTCCCTCTCTTTTCCAGTCGTAACACTTGTCGTCTGAAGCATCGGAATCTCGAACTTCTAGAATCACGAATTCATCATCTCTGCACAGGCCTGCCTCATTGCATTTGATTTTAAAATATTCATTCCCTTGAACAATTTCGAATTGTTTAGCTAAGGCATTTCATCTCATTTTATCCTTGGCAAAATTATCAAGTTCAAGCTTCTTAGCGAAATTCCTCATCCATTTTATTCGTTTCCCTTAGAGAAATTTCTCAAATTTGCCTTAGGAATTTTATTTAAAATAGGCACTGGGAAAAATATCCATCGAAATGATGTGGACATGGCGTGGAGTAAGCTTGAATCACCTCTGAATTGCGAATGTTTAATACCCAGAAGAGAAATCCTTCCAAAATCCATCGTTTTCATGTGTATCCGGACGAAGGGGTTCTTTTAATTTTTATTATTTAAAAATAATAAAAATGGCTAATGTTTATTTCTTCCCCTCCGGATGTCTTCCACTCCTGCAATTTCAAGCTTCTCTGCCTTGGCAAATTTTCTTGATTTGTCCCTGAAGAATTTTCCCTCTGAAGGTTTTTGTAACTCTGAAAATTCTAGCATCATCCTCTAGACGTAATCTTCATTTTCTCCTTTTAGAAAATGCCTTAGGAATTATTTTAAAATTTAAATTTCATCATCTACCCTCTGAAGGGCGTATTTGGCATGTCATTCTTCCATTCCATTCCTTAGGCAATTCTACGCCTAGATTCTCCTCTCATACTTAGCAATTTTCATTCTTCAAGTCCCCACACACTAGGCGCATTTCACATAATGAAGAGGAAAATACTTGACCCTTAGTCTTTTAAGATCATGCCACCCTTAGCATTTCTTTCTTCCTTGGCGCATGGTGACCCTTCACCTTCCCTGAGCGCATTTCAGCTAGTGGACTTCCACTTTCAAGCGTATTTCACATGTTGAGGAGAAAACTTCCTTTACCCTTGGCGCTTTTCTCTTTGTGTGAGAGAATTTACTCAATGTCTAGCGCACTTATTCAAACTCTCTAACGTTTTTACCTTTCACCTTTTACCTTTATCTTTTACCATGTTACCTTAAGTGCATTTGCCATAGGGAAGGGGAACTTCTTGAGCGCATTTCACCATGTGAGAGGGAAATCCCACGCCTTAGGTGACCTTTCACCTTCCTCTAGCGCATATAAGCATGTAGACTTCCATGTTGGGCGCATATTGGGGTGTGAGAAGAAATTCCGCCCATGGTGACTCTTCATCTCCCTTGGGCGCATTTGACCCATGGTACTTCCTTGCCTTAGGCGCATATGCTAGTGTTAGAAGGAAAATTCCACGCCTATCAAGTGGCTCTTCATCTCCATTAGGCGCATATGAGGGTCTTGACTTCCATGTTGAACATTCTCCACTTCATCTGCTACTGCAGGTTCAACCTTCAAACTAAAATCTTCTTCTTACTCCAATTAATACATTCCTTTTGTTTCTTTTTAGCTCATGATAATGAGTGCTCAAACCAAATTCAAATTTACCTACTTGCATTTAATACTGGCAGGCAGCTGCAGGTTTATGTTGGTTGTAGGAAGCGCTCTAAACCAGATTCAAAAATATATACCATATTAATTTTTTGGGGTATACATTGGGGGAAACTTGATGGTCTTCATCTAATGTGGGTGTTGACTTGGTGATTAATAAAATATTGCACTCCTACCTCCCAACAAGTGGTATCAGAGCCAGGCTAGGAGCCCCAAGCACCAACAATGTGGCTTAAGGGGGGGTGTTGGGAATAAGCCACACTCGGACCAACGATGGGCTGGGCACAAGGGGCTAGTAGCTCAGTTGGTAGAGCACTCCAACAGCAAATGGAATGTCCTAGGTTTGAGTCTTAGCTGGTCCAAATGAGCAGCAACCCAACAGCCTACCATATAATTTTAATGTGGCACCTTTAAAAATTTTATGTCTCCAATCACACTACCTAATCAATCATGTAAAAATATATTCAAGAATTCGTGTAAGATGTCTCCAAAAATATTGACTTGTAAATTCTGCATCACAAACCTTCATTTGCCTCTCAAAAACCAACATCTATTTCAAAAACCATTCTCACCTATTTCCTCTTCCCACTGGATACACAAAGCTTCCTTTGAAGATGCCAAAAAAGAATCCTAAACATATCCTAAATAATCATTGTGCATGCATGTAACAAAAATCCTAAATATATAGGAGCTATTTGCAATACTAAAAATGTAGTGATGGAAGATTAGAGTAGGCAATTCAGGATTGGATAAAAGTGGAGAAGCCTTTACCTCAACAAATAAATAAAAGAATTAGCTCACAAGTTACATATTTATATATTTTGTTAAGGTTCACAACCGATTTAGTAAGAATTTTGTATAGTTTATAAATAAATAATTTTAGATCACCTAAAGGGGCGAATGAAGATGGTATTTGATTTAAATTTTATACCAATTATGTAACGACCCCAAAACCGGGTAAACAAAAATTTTCTACTTTTACTAATAAGATACAAGGAAATACAATTAAATGACAAAGTAAATAACTTTTCTTTTCATTCTAATTGAACATTTCATCATAGAGAAATAAATGACACAATTTATCATTGTTCTATTTTCCAAGTAAATATCAGAGTATGCTTTCATCATTACTTTTCTTCAAAATAAAAAGCAAGGTAAGAATCTTACAAGTTCATACATAGCTCAGAAGCTTTTGAGCAAATAGGAATAAGACTGTCCAGGATCTTCCCTTTCAAACCTTGGTTCATCAGAAGTCTAATGGTGGAGGAGAAACATCACTCAGGTGCTTTTCCACCAACCACGGACTTATTTTGCGGTCCCCCGCACGTTTACTGTTAAGTAGACGGCCCTCCCTTCTACGAGGAGATTGGTTGGGTAACCGGTTCTGTATGACCAACTGAGCATAGTGTGTAATCCTACATAACTAAATCCTTGTGTCCTCACAATCTCAATCTAGCATGTAACCTGGATTACTGTGAACTGACAGTGTAATTCGTCTCACAGTCTAAGTGGACGTTAGGTATACTACACTACTTTGGCCAAAGCATTTCGGCAGTACTTATACTGACGGTCATCTATCACTTGCACTAAGTCAGGTTTGGTTTGACTTAAGGCTGCCTTATCCTACGCGTAGGTTGAGTCCTTCGTGGGTAGTCAATCACCCTAGACTTCCTACTTCAACTACTTAAACAGGAAATGGAGTACAGTCAACAAGGGGTCCCTCTGGTACTTCCTAACATGGAAATCTTTATCCATGGAGTACATAGCTTTCTCTAGTTAACCTATTTAACTCTAAAGCTTTAGACTACCTTGGTACTGAATCCACCCTCGTCCTAGTATTAATAACTAGTCCCTTTCCTTTATTTAAGGAGTTCAAGCAGTATTCAAGCAATACAAAACATAAGGTACTTTTACTAAGAAGTAATCAAACATTTCCCTTTTTATGTTATTCCTTTTCGAATTCTCCTATGAATTCAAACTAATCATTTCAACACGCTTTTAAGCTATTTCCAATTCAACAAGCTATTAAGCTATTTCTTAATTCAAAAAGCTTTTCTAAAGAATTTAAACTATTCCCAATTCAACAAGCTCATAGAAACATAGAGGTTTCCTATTATTTTTCCTTTCAACTACAGCATAATGCAAGGCATAATCAAGCAAACTAATAACACATTTTAAAAATCAATGACAGAAATTCTACAAAGATATTTCTCATGCCTGATTTCCTTTTGCGTATGAGCTCGATCGGTAGCTTCAGTTCTTGCTCCACCGTCCTTCGCAGCCTTCTCTCAGCTTGAACAAATACTACTTTCAGGTAAATGCAATTTGGTATGAGGAAAAGTTGCTCTCAGCAATACAGTCTCAAATTGCAAATGGCTTTCACAAAATGGTAATGGCTTTTACAATCTATCTCACAATCTAATTGCAATGATGGTTTGCAACTTACTGTAAATGCAACAGCAGTGTAGGTGAATAAAGCTCTCAACAAGAGGGAATTTTAACACACAGAAATACCACAGCACTGAAATTCATGATTCCAATGCAAAGGAGAGTGAGTGAATGAGTGAATGCGTGAATGAGTGATTTCTAACAATGAGAGTGAACCTATATATAGGTTTCGAATTCTCATGTTTACTACTTTGCAGGCATGAGAATTCGACACCTCTTCCTTTGATAATGTCAAAATGTGCAGTGGCAACCGAATAACCAGACACACAGCAAAAATGAGTGATGATTCAACATATTTTCAAAGAATGTTTCAACTTATCACTTGTGAATTTCGTGAAGCAACCACGTACAGGTTTAATCATTAACCATGCCCTCAGAAATGGCGGACTGAAAGAACAAATGGCGTTTTAAGTTGCTGTTTGAAAATGTCAAGGGTTTCCCACAGTCGCTTATAGTTTCCTTTCACCCACGCGTCCACAATGGTGGCGTTTCATACAGCTGCGACCAAGTCCACATTGTGCGAACTGGGCGTGGGCTTCAAATGCTGCCATTTTCCACTATTCACAACTCAAAACAGTCGCGCGATTTCTTCACGGGAAGAAATCCGCGATTTTCAAATATTTCTTTTAAGTCTTTCAAAAGTCTAAAGTTCAAACTTACATTTCCTTCATTAATTTTTCATGCATTTTCAATGGTCTAGTAAATTTCGAAATTCCTTTCCTTTATTTAATACTTTCTAAAGTTTGAATATTTCGAAATTCCTTTATATGGTAATGCAAAATAATTACCAAAGACTTATACGTCTATTTCAAATCTTTCCAAGGGTTTAGTCATTTTAATATTCTCATTAAAATGTTATTAATACATTTTGTATTATATTCAATATAACATTATTATAGTTTTTAATTTACCTTTATTTAAATATATAAATATATCTATATAATATTTGAATATTACATTAGATATATTAATATATTATATTATCGGTAAGACTATAATAATATCGATATTAAATATATTAATAAACTTACCCAGTTTACACTTAAATATATCTATACATGTTTATTTTCAAATCTCCAATTACGTGTATTATAGGCCAGTCAGAGCACCTTTAATAGACGCAATTGCACAAACACGTATATATACATTTAACTGTAAATTCCAGGCATCAGTAACTTATCAGTTCACATTTCACATTCAAGGTTCTCAGAACAGTAAGTCAGTCAATCAAGGAACACCACTCATAAAGCACAAAGAAGTAATCAGAAACTCCTAAGCCTAAGGATGACTTATCATGACAACTCAATCTGACTCAGTTCCCAAAACCCTCAGTGAAGTGTGTGTATGCTCATATGATCAACTTTACCGGTTAGCCGACCAAGTTCCTCTCCCGAGTGATGTTTCCCCTCCACCTGGAGGAATAGTTCCTGTTCCTGCATCCATGGCACAAAACCACGGCAGTCAATTGCTCACAATATTTGCAGTATATATAAATCAAATATATAAAACAAGACTAATTACTTTCCTCTATGCATTGCTTATCCAAGAGTAACATCAATCAAGAATACAGAATGGGCCAGACATAACATGTAAACAGATTCTCATATTGATAACAAGGTTCAATCACATTTTATTCATTCAAAACCTTCCTTACAATCAGAATGCTCTAAGCATTACTAGAATAGTAACTATACAAATTCTGGGGTGTAACAAATTACAAGAATTAATTTCATGAAACTAACACAAGAGCTTCAACACATTCACTTCTAGGAATTTAGATAAAAATTGCCACCATTCACATCAGAAATTAAATGCATTTTTAGACTCGGAAAAAGTATGCCTGGCAGGAGATTTTAGTCCTTCAAGGAGTAATAAGTTGAAGAAATGATAAGGCCTAATCTCCAAGGTCTCAAGCCACCACCAATCACTGTCATATCCTTCACAAACGAGTCATAAAAGCCAGGACAAAAGTCATATTCCTTTTGGCTAGGCAACCTCCATTTCCAAGCGCATTTGAGGATGCCTCAAGGAATTTTCGTGCCTTGGGAATTCTATCATGCCCTTTTGGTGACCTTTCACCTTCCTCTAGCGCATCTAGGGGTATGAGGAGGAAACTTCATGCCTTAGAAGAATTTCTATGTCTCTGCCATGTGGGTGCATTTGACCTTTGTTCAAGAAATCTTGCACTTGGAGATTTTCGTGCCCTTTTTATCTTCTTGGCGCATATAAGCATGTGTTTCTATGCCAGTTGCCTCTTATGAATTTCCAACGCCATTTATGCCCTGGCTTTCTATTTTTAGTAAACCCGGAGAAGTTAGGGTTTATTTGTATTTCACCCTGTTCTGAACTGGAAGTGGGGGTGGCTGTGCCTTCACTGACTTTTTTTAGTAAGTTTCAAAGTTGCCTGCTTCAGTAGCTCCGTTCGACTTGAAACTTGCTATATCTGATCATGATAACTTGAGTGCTTTGTTCATACTGACTTCCGGCGCAGGCCTGCTATTTATAGCCGTGTCCTGACTTACTAAAAATAGTAAGTCCTCCGTTTTTGCTCAAAATTTGCCAGTAGGTAGCTTGAAGGATGTTGATCATGGCGGCGTGCTTCGTTCTGACATCTCTGCATTTCGCTTCATCTATTTTTAGACGTGGCAGGGGAAACCCTAATTTGATTTGCATGTGTTTTGGACTGCCCCCGATCGCCTGATTTCTACTGTTTGCCAATCTGCTCGTTGGAATGAAGTAATAGGTAGCTGTTGGGATGACACTGCTATCTATAGTAAGTGTCCGGAAAGTGGTGGTCAACCAGATCTCGGACGAGTTTGCATGTCACAGTGCTCGTGGGATCTCAAAAAACCCAGAAAAACCCAGAAAATTGGTCAACGTTTCGGCACTAGCTAAAAATAGTAAGTCCTTGAAAACTGACTCATTCCGCTTGCATGTCGTATCACTGCGAAGCTCTCGCAAAACCCAGATGGAATATCCGGACATGTGCCGAAAATCACTGCATGCAAACCCTAAAAATAGCTTTTGAAGGTTGAACTCTGAAAGTCCTTGTCTCGGTTTGCATGTTACACCATCGCGAAGGTCTTCAAAAACCCAGATCCATTCTCCTGTCATTTATCGGAGAATTGTATGTTGAAGCCCTGAAAATAGCCTCTGAAGGCTAAATTTCTAAAAATAGCCAGTTGTTTGAATCTATTCAAATTTCATGGAAAGGCACTCAGAAGTTGCCTGAACGTGCTGAAGTAGTTAGAATCCCGAAATCCTGAGGAAAAGACTTCAGATTAGGTACTTACTAAAAATAGTAAGTTGTCAGATTTCAATAAGATTTCAGTGGGATCCTGCCTTAAGCTTTCTGATCGTGTTGCTACACTTAGATTTTACCTTAACAACCCAATTTTGACCTCGAACGGGTCTAAAGGATAGAAACCCTAAATTTGTCAATTACTTCAACTGAGGTCAAACTGGACATCCCCGGAAGGACAAAAGATCAGAGACAGAGAGAACCAAAGCCAAAAGACCAGAATGGAGCAAAAAATTAGGGGGGGGGGGGGTCCCCATCTTGGATGGGGTGATGTGTGAAAAGGTCACAACAGTTACCACTTATGATAAGTTTTAGTAGTCACATGGATTTAATTCTTGGAGAAGCTTACCAAACAAGGCAACATATAGGATTACAGCAATAAAGAATGATGAAGTGAAGGAGCAAGTCCAAGACTTGTTAGATAAATGGCTAATTAAGGAAAATTTTGAGCCCATGTGTAGTACTAGTAGTATTAGCACCCAAGAAGGATGGTGAATGGTGCATGTGCATGGATTCATGAGCCATCAACAAGATAATAGTCAAGTATTGATTTTCATTATTTTTGAATGGAAGACTTAATGAATTGTTTAAGTGGAGCCACAAATTTCACAAAAATTGACTTGAAGAGTGGATATTGTGAACACCAAACTTGTAATTTGCTAACATAAGACAAACAAACAATAGTTAATCATGTTAGAAACCCAAATCTAGCATTCCCTATTCGATTCTTAGCTAAATGAAGATGAAAACATGAAAATGAAAGCATAAACAAACCAATGATAACATGTAATCAACTTAAAACAACTAAACCTTCATCCCATAGGGGGATTGGTGCTCCTTTGATGTGGAAAGAGGCCCTTCCCAATCCCTTTGATAAGCTCCAATGATGTAGTTGATTCCAAGTATTTGAGATGATGAAACGAGATTCAAATATGATGAAAATGGTGAATGCTATGAGTGAAAATGACTAGTGATATTGCCTCAAATAGTGGATCCATATCGTGTAGAGAAATCCTCTATTTATAGGATTCAAGGGTTGAAGAATGGGAGAATTTGGTGAATGTGGGATTAATAGGAGAGCCAATAGGAATGTGACACTTGTCACAAGGCTAATGGTTGAAGGTGGAGCACATTTTGGGGAATGTGTGAGTAAAGAGGGTGTAAGATGATTAAATGAGGATGTAAGAAGAAGTAAATGAATGTGGTTGGAGATGTAAGGGAATGTTGTTGAGAATGTAAGACAAGATGGCATGTAAGAGGGAGTAAATGCCTTTGTAAGAGGTATTAATGGAGGTGTAAGAGACTTTTGGAGGGAAATTGAATGAAGAGGTGGTTGGGAGGAATATTCTTTGGAATATGCCATTGTGAAGATGAATAGGGTAATTAGATAATTAAAATAAATGAATTTCATGTGCAACTTGGTTAGTTGACCATGGGTTGATTCAACCAAGGTGGAGTTAAAAGCTAGAGGATTTGTTAATGATGATTAACAAGTAGCTTAGGGTTAATTAATTCAGAATTAATTAACTTGGATGGGTTAAGGGATTGTGACATTAATTTTAATAATTTGATTTATTCAATCAAATGAGGGGGCTTAGGGAGATTTAATTAAATGATTTGATTTAATTAAATAGAATGAATAATTAGTCAGAAAAAAGTGAATCAATCTAATAAAATCAATTATTTGATTAATAGCAAAATTTGATGAATTTAACTAAATAATATTGATTATTTAATTAATCGGTTAGTTTGAAGTGATTTAGGAAGAAACGATGTTAGTTAATCAAAATCAGATGTGTAGTATCAATCAAGACTTTTTTAAGTGTCTACAGATATAATTAGATTCAAATTAGAGAGGAGATGAATTGAAGACCACATTCAAAGCGAACGATGGGTTGTACAAGTAGTTGGTTATGCCATTTGGATTGATCGATGCATTGGGCATGCTCATGAGGTTGATGAATGAGGTATTGAAGCCCTCACTTGGTAAGTTTTTGATAGTTTATTTAGATGACATTTTCATATTTAGTAAAAATAAAGGAGGAACATTTGAGGCTAGTCTTGCAAAGATTAAGTGTAAAAAAGTTACTAATCAAATTTGAAGAAGTTAGTTTTATGAATAATGGACTAGTGTATTTGTGATTTGTCAATTCCCAAGAGAGTTTGAGAATGAATCTAGAAAATGTAAGAGCCATTATAGAGTGGCCAACTCTAAAAAGCGCATGAGGCAATAAATTTCCATGGCTTAGCAAGCTTCCATAGGAAGTTTATTTGGAATTTAAGTTGAATTTATGCACCTATTTCAAAAACCATGAAAGGTGGTGGGATGAGTTTTAGTGGACAACAACATTAGAAAAGAGATTTCATTTCTTAAAAGAAAAGTTAACAAAACAACCTATCTTAGCATTGCTAGGTTTTGACAAAATGTTCAACTAGATTGTGATGCAAGAGGGACAATGATTGGAGGAGTCTTGAGGCAAGGAGGTGAACCCATTGCTTACTTAAGTGAAAACTTGAATGAAGCTAAAAGAAAGTACTTAGTCTAGGTTTAAGAATTTTGTGCCATGTTGGCGTTACAATTCGCACCTTTGGAGTGCGTATTTGTAATGGACAGCTATGCACAAAATTAATTGCTCTTCAAATTAGGAGGGGAAGCTCCCTCTTTTGCTATTATTGTGTAAAAAGTAAAGTTATATAATTTTCCTATCTTTTTACTCAGTGGCAAGGCACAAGGGTGATAAAAATCAATGCGTTGCGGCTAAGGTTTTCTCTGGTTTCTGCAGGCATTAACTACAACTATGCTAGACTATCCTACCTCCTCAAGTAAAACAGAGTGAAAGGGTGTAGGAGCAATATTTGGGGAATGGTTGGATCACTTGGTCTGATCGTCTCTTAGAATGCATCTGAAAGCTCTGAACTATCAGATCTACGCTGGAAAAAGGTCTTATGCAAGCAAACACTCATATGGTAAGCCGAATCTTAGGATTCCCAAGGAGGCGACGACACTTGTCCGAGGTGTAGGTTGAGATTTAGATTACTAGAAACAACATAGAACGATGAATTGGATATCAGGATTCTCGAGGAGGTGACGACACCTGTCCGAGGTGTAGGCTGAAATACAGATCATAAAACAACATCAAACGATAACCATTAATCTCCAAACTCCCAAGGAGGCGTTGGCGCCTATCCAAGGTGTAGATTGAAACAATAGATTATAAAACAAACGTTGATAGAACTTGAAACTTTGGATCAAATTGCACATTCACCTTTTGATTTATTTCTTCAAACTTGCTCAAAGATTAACAAAGATTTGGGACAACAAAGGTACAAAATCATATACAATTACTATCAAACCAAATATCTTTCATCGAAGAGTGAACAAATTTCGACTTGCAAGCTTGATGGCACTATGGCGCAACAATTTTGTGTAGTAATAAAAGTTAAAACAATAATGAGCAAGGCTGCTCTTATTTATAGAAGCTCAAAGGAGTAGGGAACCCTAAAATCTCCTTGAGTTAACACTTAGTTCTTGCCAATTTGCAAGATTTATTCCTATGTCTAAAATTAGGTAACCTAACAGTTAACTGGAAAGTCTACTTCAGTTAGCTGATTCTAAACTAAAACATAACTCCAATATACAAAAATGTCTCCAAAGATGGACATGCACGATTGGTGGGATAGTGAGTTAACTTGGAAAGAGGCATCAAGTCAACTCCTGTGTCTAATGTCCTCTTTGGAAGGGTGGGGCGTCCTAACTGTGAGTTCACTGCCCGTGATCTTGAGTGATCAACTCCTCCAAGCAGTTAACTGCCTCATCATCCGAAGGTCGTCACATGCCTCAACTATCAGTTTATTGCTTGTCAACAACTTGAGCAAACTTGGAAATAGCTGCACACTTCAACTGGCAGTTCACATGATTGGGAGCTTTGGCGGTTCTATAATTGAAGTGATGACCTCCATTTTTTCTGCCGCTTTACGCTTCTGTCACTTTGCTTGATTTTTCTCAATAGAAGAGTGTTGTATGATGAAATTGCGAAGTTTGATTGCGAACACTCTAGCTATGAAAAATACTCATGAACTCGCTTGCATATCTAGAGTTCCAACGGTATTCAACCCTCTAAACTGGCCTTGAAAGGCTATCAAATATACGAGGTATGAAACCGTGTGGACTTTTGAGTATCTATGCCTATCAATTTGTCCAAATTGACTTTTGGGTGTGCTTGATGCAGGTCGGTGTCAACTATTTTCAGGAAATCATGGAGTAAGACCGTTTTGGTCTTGTATTCAACCTGAGAGAATTGTATTCTGAAAAACTTAACTGTTGACTGTAAACACGACGTTGTTCAGACAACTTTTCTGCTGTGGCTAAAAAAAGCCTCGTCGAGGGGTAATTTTACGAAATTTTTTGCGACGTAGGTTTTATTGAGAACATCTTTTTAAACAAACCCAAATGTTAGAAATTCGAAAAAGTGAATTTTTCTATGACATGCAAGAGCCCTTTGGTGGCAGAGGCAACGAGGCAACAAAATCTTATTTTTCTCGGAAAAATCTAACACATGGGTTTTGTAGGCACTTCAGAGCTAAACAAACCCAATTTGTTTGTTTTTTTGAAATGGTGACTTTTTCTGGAAACCCTAAAAAAAGGGTAGTGAGGCAACTTTTTTGGAAAAGTTTGGCACATGGGTTTTATGGCCACTGTGCTGATCATACCCAAAAGGCACGATCTGTGAATAATTGCTGTTTTCTTGGACATGCAAGAAGATCTAAGACAAGAATAGAAGAAATGTGAGGGGAGAAGCTAGAAGTTATATGTTGAATCTTCAAGAAAATCATGCTTGGAGATATAAGCTTTGAGAAACTGTTCCTCTGTGCAATCTATTCTTGAAAACATGTAGAATGTTGAGAATGGTTTCCGTTAGATCTTCAAAATGAGTTGGAGAGAAAAATATATGTTCTTGAGCTCCTTAACTTGCAAGAAATAATGAATAATGGACGCCTAGGCTTTGATAATATCAATTTGGAGTTGCAAGCATGAATTAGGGTGTCCAAATCATGATTGGGGGAATCACCTTTGTAATTGGCAGTTAATAGAATCATCTCCACCTATTTTGGGACGTTTGGGCATGAAGGAGCTTTAAAATATCTTAACTCAAGTCAACCTAGGCCTAGTTTGACTTTAGGCATCCAAGTCTTGAGAGTGGAAGATTTTCACTTTTTTTTTTTAATTTATTTCTGTGACAAAGTGCCTTTGTTTCACCCCTAATCTCAGTTGTTCGAACAATCCCGAAGTCTTGCTGACAAATCCATTGCAGAGTTGGATCAACTCTAAAGAAGTGTGCTTGAGAGCTGCAAAGCTAAAAATCTGAATTTGATGCCTCTGCCTCCGTTTGTTGGTGATTGATGAATCTGATGGACTTGCTTGACGATGCATCCAAAAACTAGTAGAATTTTGAAGAGGACAACTGGTTTTGTAATTGTTAACAACTGCAGTTGGCCTCTTGAATTCATGGGCGCCCCTAGCTTGCAAGGGTGCAGTGGGCTCCAGAGTTAGTCATTTTTGATGATTTTCATCCTTCTCGAGCTTCGCATTTACCGTGTCGTCGACTGCGATCACCATTTGTCAACCGCGCTTACTGTCCGCGTGCAACACCAATACTAGCCGTTCACGTGTTTGTCGACTGGATTGTCGTCGCTGTTGATGTGTTGATTACGTCCGTCGTTGCGTGTGCATGATTTGTAAAGCTTCCAACATTCCTTGCGCTTTGCGTTCACCATGTTGCTTGATTGGGTTAATCATCATCGTCGACGACACGAATGTGTTCACCATAGCAATTGCTTTCACCATGCTACGTGTACGGGTGCTTGAAAAATGGCTAAGGCATTGACTGCACAACATCTTTCTTGTAGTAAGGCATGCATTCTCTAGACTTAGAATATTCATTTTTCAATTTTGAAAATCCCCTCTGTCGTAGAGCATCCTTTCGAGCATCTTTTGCCATGGATTCTTCCTCAAAGCTTTTGAGGCTTAGATTTTGATACTTGGTACTGGCCATTTTGCCATTAATGGTTGTGAATGTCCTAGCTTTTCTCCTGAAAAAATGAAGTAGACCCACCAGAGTAAAACAAACTTTTTGGTGATTTTGACTTGACTAGTGTGATCGCGAAGTCAAATTATCCTATCAAAATCATTTTTAACTAATTCTGGAAAGGTCCTATTTTTAGGGGTTTTTCTAAAAACAGGGGTATGAAACCCTAATTTTCAAAATTTCAGAATTTTGCAAGTATCTTCCTTGACATAAACCTACAAAATGCCCATGTTTTGTTTGACCTAAAAATGGACTTTTGACAACAATTTAACATGATTTAGACCATTTTTATCAAAATGCCTTATTGAAGCAAAAAATTATTTTGGGTACAACATGCCATTATACAAGCATTTAAGAAGTGGAGGCACTATTTGCCACCAAAGGAATTTTTCCTATTCACAAATCGTAAGGAATTTTCATTAGCTGAAATGGGTTGAATACCTTCAAAATTATTCATTTGTTTTGAAGCATAGAAGTGGCAGATTAAATTGGGTAGCTGATGCATTAAGTAAAAGATGCTTGTTGCTAAATGAAACCAGAATAAAGGTTGCTGGTTTTGATGCTATGATGGAGCTCAATGAAAATGATTTAGATTTCAAGGAAGCATGGGTTGCATGCAAGAACCCAATAGATAGAAACAAGACACCATGGTTAGATTACTTGATTTAGGAAGTAATGTTGTTCAATGGAAAGTGTTTTATATACCTTTGGGATCTATTAAAAGAAATCTTTAAGGGAGAAACATGGTGGAGGCTTAGTTGGACACTTTGGAGTAGACAAAACATTGGCATAGGTGAGTGAAAGTTATTATTGGCCAAGTATGGGTAAGGATGTGAAGAATATGGTGCAAAACTATAGAATTTGTTAATATGCAACAAAGGAGTCCCAAATTACTAGGTTATATTAGCCTTTACCTATTCTAGAGAGGCTTTGGGAGGATGTACGTATGGGCTTCGTTCTTGGGTTGCCAAGGACTCAAAGAGGTAATGAATCCATTTATGTGGTAGTAGATAGGTTTTCCTAAATGCCACATTTTATTTGATATAAAAAGTTAAGTGATGCTACACATTGTCACATTATTATTTAAGGAGATAGACTCTATGAATTGCCAAAAAGTATAGTCTCACATAGAGACTAAATTTGTGGCTCATTTTTGGTGCACTTTGTGGAAGAAATCAAACATGAAATTGAATTTCAACTCAACCTATCATCCCCAGACTGTTGATAGGCAAACAATAGTTGTCAAAGAGAAGTTTGGGTAATTTGTTGAGATGTTTGGTTGGAAAGAAGCCCATTCACAAGATTTGATCTTGGCATAGGCAAAAGTTGCTTATAATAAATCAGTTAATAGTAGTACAGCCAAAGTCCTTTCCAAAATGTGCATGGTACAACACAAGGGAGGGTAGATAACTTATGAGTATTGCTGATGTGGGTATGAAAACTGCTCTAGTAGAGGACTTTGCGGATTATATACATGTTCTACCAAGAAGTTAAGAAGGATATAGAGAAAAATACAATGAGGTACAAGAAAGATGCAAATCTCAAGGGGAGGGAACAAGACTTTTAGGTTGGAACTTGGTGTTAACTCGTTTGCGAAGAGAAACATTTCTTCAAGGGATCTACAATAAGCTAAATTGGAAGAAAATTGGGCCACGTAAAGTTTAAGGAAGTTTACATCCAATGCATATGAGATAGAGCTTCCTGAAGGTGAAGATATTTCACCTATTTTCAATGTTGCTGTTTTGTACCATTATTATGAAGGGCAGACTAGTGAAGAAGAAGGTGTGAATCTTGATTATTAAAAGGAAGAATGGGTGCAACAGTTGCTTGAAAAGGAATGGGATGAGGTTGAAATAGTAATAGATTCTTGAGTAGTCAAGAAAACAAGGGGGAAGGAATACAAGGAATTACCTGGTCAAATTGAAGAACAAGGTAGTAGATGAAACAACTTGGATGGATGCATTTGAGGTTGTCAAGCATACAACTGCAGTTCAAGATTTTGTAAAATGTTCATGACTTGCAAAACTCGTGAAACATTCCACTGACTTGCCATGTTTGGTGTAGGAGCATCCAGGTCACTTGTAATCTTGTATCAGCCAAAAACAATGGTTGCCAATTTTTAGTTTAGCATTAATTTTTTGTGTGTTTTTTGGTTCTAGTGTTTTTGCTAGTTGCTATTAGGTTTGGGGTTCACCTCTATGGTTGTGACAAATTGTTGGACATTTTCCTTGAGGTTGTGTGATTTAATTGTTGTTCATTCCAAGTTGAAACTACAACTTGTTCTCTCAATTGCTTGGCATCTTTTTCTAATTGTTTTAAATATTTTTTGGGGCTCGCATTGTGTGCATTTCATCTTATTTGTCGGGTGATCTTGGTTAGGTTGTGGTTCTATTGACTACAATGCCTCTATGTTGGGCAATTTAGTGAAGTTTTGGTATTTAATACTTGATGTCTTTGACTAGTGGTTACCATTCATCCATTCTTTGCTCGGCGTTTTACCTTGCCCATTCCATATTGTGGTGTTATCATTCATTGCAACTTTTTGATAGGGTCTTACCTGATTTGCCTATTCCTAATTGGTTTTGAGTCTTTATGGCTGCTAGTCATTTCATTCATTGAAGGTAGATAGATATCTTCTACAAAAAAGGAAGAAATATGTGGGAAGATAAAGACACAGGTAATAAGGGTTGTGAGAGAAAAGAACAAAAAATTAACTTTCTGTTATCTTGTGTGGGATTGTGATGACCAAGCAAAGGAGTTAAAAAATTTATGAGTTTCTTGTATTGCCTTGTGGCTGGTTTATGTGCCTCAAGTGGTAATTTGAATTTTGGTTAATAATTTTTAAGTTATTGTGCTCCCATTCCACCTTTGTAGTGTGATTTTGTGTAGAGCTGCTAGGATTGGCTGCTTTTCATTGAGCAATTAATCTTTTTCTTCATCACTCTTTCACTCTTTGCTTTCTTTCCTATTTGCATGAATTCTTGTGGAAATGGACTTTTCCAAACCTTTACCTACTAAAATTGGAACTAAGGTGGGCTCCAAAACTTAGAACCAAATAGTGGACTAAGAAGGCATTATGTTTAGGTGAAGAAGATGTTATGCTACATGTCATAAGTTGGAGGATTGTTCAAAATTCTCTCCTACAGACAAAGCGAAATCTCAAAAGCAAACAACTTGATGGAAAGGGGTTGAAATAAGCCACCAGCATAATTTTCCTATTGCTAGGCTTAAAGCCATGGATGACTTGACCAAGATTTGACTAAATTAACCCTATATGAAGTGGCATAATCTCCAAAAAGATTGAGATTGCGAATGGGAAGGAACAAATCATTGAGTCATCTTTGGAGTACATGTCTACATGATGCCAAAGGTCTAAAATCGAGAATCCTTCAAAAGTAAACACAACTCAATGTACTATGGTAAAAGAAAGAAAGAAGGCATTAAGGAATGCTAGATATGGCAAGTGTTTGGTGACTTTGCATTGCGATGGTATGATGCAAAAATGGGATTCAATGGCCAAATAGTCTTTGGATTAGATTGGTTGTTCTCCTTGCCTTTCTGAGTAGGGAGGTTAAATATGTAAGTTCTCCTCATTGTGTGATCGCGGGTTGAGTTTTATTGTTATTCTTAAATTGCCCCTAAAATAGTCTTTAGATTAACTTGTGTATGGAGGTTAGGGATGTAAATTCTCCCATTGTGTGGGTTGAGTTTTATTGTTATTCTTAAACATCCCTATTTATAGGGTTGATACATAGTTTTTGATTATTATTTACTTAGGTGTGGTCTCGTTGGCCACAATTCACCAACCCAAAAATACTAATAATTAATTATAAAATATAAAATATAAAATATAAAATAACTAATGGTTTTTTAACTTATTTTTTATTATTTAAAAGTGTTGAAATACCGATCGTGAATTCGCACAAGTTTGAGTTTAATCTTAATGGTAATCGATCTACAAGAGCAGAACATTTTATTATTTTCTATGTTCTTCTTGAGGATCAGATCTGCTAAATTTACATAGATAGGGAGACACGTCTGCTCATGGGATGCGTCTTATTCATAGAGTCCCTTGGTCTAAGATAACCGAATGTTAATCGGTTTATTAACAACCATTTAAGGACGTTAGATCTATATATATATATATATATAAATGCCATTGAATGTATACGTTTAGAATCTTTAGATATCATTTAATTCGATTTGAATATCTAATTTATATTCTCTCAATGCAGATCAAAGAACTATACTTGATGTTAGCGATTTGGATATAAATGATGATGATGAATAAATTCAATCATTATTTATATCTGACCGAAGCTATTTTATTCAACACTCCCTCTTAGCTAGGGAAGATAACTTCAATCAAGTATAAAGTGATATCACCTTACTCGTGATATTAGAAGATATGGTATATTAAAAGTGTCAAGTCACATGACATTCTTCATAACACATCTTCATTATGGTATGTGCACTGACAACAAGTCACATGATGTCTACCATAATAAATCATGGTATATCCACGGATATATATACATATCCACCATGAATAAGGATCATAATGATCTTCAAATTGATATCAAGTCTCATGATATCTATCAAAATGTCCACAAGATACTATCATGACATATCCACAGATATCAAGTCATATGATATCTATCATGATAGTGCAACTAATCATTGTAGAGTCGTCACTTTACAATGTCAAATACAAGTGTCCATTATCAAAAAGATCATCACCTTTCAATAATGTACACAGGGGGAGAGAGAGGGCCCATAAAGTCATGGAGTCACACACATGACAAAAGAGTTTACACATTAAACATCTTTTAAATATATTAGTACAAGATAAACAATTTGAGTCTCAATCTCAACAATAACTTACATTTCAACCATACCAAGTTTCTTCCTGAAGTGTTCAACTTTAACTCGGGAGAGAGGTTAGGTGAGAATGTCTGTTGTTTGATCGCTTGTACTAATATACTTCAACTGGATTCACTGAAAGCTTAATACAACTCTGATTGTCATAGTGGATAATAGTAGGATTCAGGGGTACACCAAATAATCCCACAAGCAATTTCCGGGGCCATACTGCTTTGCTTGGCCCCATAGAGGCTGCAATATATTCAGCTTCTGTTGAGCTTTGTGCCACTAAAGATTGTTTCCTGCTGATCCAGGAGATCATAGCCGATCCTAAATTGAAGCAACACCCTGATGTGCTTTTCTGATCGGTTACACTTCTAGCCCAATCTGAATCAGAGTATCCATGTAAATCTAGTTTAACATTTATGTATTTAAGACCATATCCAATAGTACCTTGAAGGTATCTCAATATGTGTTTCACAGCAACAAGCTAAATTTCCTTTGGCTCACACATAAACTAACTTAGAGCATTCACTGCATAGCAAATATCTGGTCTGGTGTTAACCAAGTACATTAATGATCCAATTATCAGTCTATAGAGAGTAGGATCTGCAAATTTTGATTATGCCGCTGCTTCTTTAAATTTGTGTAAATTGGTTTCCATAGGTGTAGACATGGATCTACAGTCTAACATCCCAAATCTCTTCAGAATATCAATAGTGTACTTTACTTGATTTAGGATGATACCATCAGATTTCTGCTAGACTTCTAACCCCAGGAAGTAATGTAAAATGCCTAAGTCTTTCATGTCAAATTTTGAAGCCAGGTCCTTTTTACATTGAGCAATAAGGTGATCTTCTCCTGTTATTAGTAGGTCATCAACATATAAAATTATTATTAGCATATCACTTTTAATTACCTTAAAATAGAGATTTGGATCTGCATCATTCTTGGAAAATCCTAGTCCCAAAAGATAGCTGTCAATTCTTTCATACCAGGCTCTGGGAGCCTGTTTAAGTCCATATAGAGCTTTCTTCAACCTGCATACATGTGAGTCTGCTTTATGTATCACAAAACCTTCAGGTTGCTCTAGATAGACTTCTTCTTTAGGTTCAGTAGGCTCCCTTTGAATCTTCAAGCATTTGTATCAACCTCCTGACCTCATCGTCCAAAATTGCCTGAAACACATGCTTTAGAGAAATGATTTCCAACGCACACCTCTGTAGAGATTCAGGGCTGTCCTCTTCAACCTCATTCCAGATCACTCTATTATGAATAGGTTTGCGGAGCTACCAATGTTAAATCCAGGTTGACTGACTTGAGCAATTCTGATCTCAACTGTTGAAGAGGTACTTCAAGGATTTAGCATCAACACTGCAACCCTTTACTTATTCTCAGCGAATCATAGAACTCCCTCTGAAGGTTAATTCTTCCTCTTCGAAGAGATGTCTTCAGCCGTTCATTCAATCTCATGGCTGCAAGCAGTGTCTCTATTTTCTTCTTCTTTTGAAAGCAATCTCTTAGTCCATCCTAATGCAATTAAGACGAGATTCCTTAATAGTGCATAACTATCCAAAGAAATATCATACAAAGTTTACTATCTCAGGTTATAGTAATAAAATGAATAGTTTGAATCTTCAAGGATCTTAAATTAGTGAACACAAATCAAGAGAAAACACAATCTCTCTTTACTAATCACACAAGATCCAAATAACCAATGCAAAACTGAAGTTTTATTGTAGATTTCAAAAGTATAAACAAGGGAATACTTATCTCAAAGAAATCAAGAAAATCTTGTACGCAAGAAAGAGAGGGATCGATAACCTCAAGCAATGATTTTCTCTCTCCACCCTTTTAGTGGCGTCGATCGCTGCAAGTTAGTCCATAGATCGATGACTCAGTGCTCATTTAATTTCCAAATAGCACAGTTCCAGCTCCAGCTTCACCTATTAATTTACCTCCAAGAACCGACATGATATCCTCATATATGTATTTATCTGTTTGAAGAAATGCGATGGCATAAAACTCCAACTTGCAAATACGCTGATTATACCAAACACACACAAAAGTTACTCCAGGCTCACAAATTCAACAGAGGTACCAATGTCTCTGGAAACAATGATCGGCGATGAAGAATTGTTTAGTCTGTAAAGAATCAATACCAACGATAATGTCCAAAATGCAAGAAGCCTATATCACGACTTTTTGGAAAAGATATCGCATGGGATCCTTGAGGAAGGTACTGAAATAATCGATATGATGCTGCAATTTGATGACTGCCAGCAACACTCACTGAAATCCGATATGCTTCTGTCATGTGATCTTGGCAAGTGTGTGTTCACTTGTGATATGGGAGAGACCCTGTCAATAGATGATCACTCGGATGACCCAAGTACCTTTGTTTACTCCTGCAAGTCGCTTGGCCACAGATTCGCTTACGTCGTTGCTTTGTGAACAAATGGAGGCCTAGATTCAATGCGCTTCACAATAATCTTATGTCGCTGCCTTCTATGAAAGGATTGAGTGTACTCGAAGTGGCCTGGTCACACAAGTTGAAGGTAATCACAGGTGCTTGAAGGTAACGTGCCATTGATCAACCTTGGAGATCGCTCGGTCAGAGCCGCTAGGCTCGGCCAAAGCCTTGTCGAATAATCTCTCCCTTCATAGTTTCTATAGAGTATCTCCAACGACGGATGTATAGACCTATGTGTGGGTTGACACCAAAGAGACCTCTTGATAGCAAAGTCAGATCATATCAAAGCCGATGTGATTGCACCCAATCTCGGCATCCGAGAACTTGCCTGAGCACCCGATCTCCAGATAGCAAATGAAGAACTGCCCGACAATTC
This sequence comes from Sequoiadendron giganteum, assembly GCA_007115665.2. NCBI lineage: Eukaryota > Viridiplantae > Streptophyta > Pinopsida > Cupressales > Cupressaceae > Sequoiadendron > Sequoiadendron giganteum. Next base: position 85,350,298 of record CM021109.1, read on the forward strand.
AACTTTGCAGGATGAGATAGCAACGAACAATGGTGATCTCTAGAATGTAAATTGGATATAATGAGTAACAATTGTGAATGTCACGAGCTTAGTTCTAGATGTTCTTTGTTTAATAGCAGTCGCTAGATAAATTCCTCGAATTCACAGGTTGTCATTTAAAGACAATTCCATCTGATCACGATCTTTTCTAAAACACATGGATCCGGTGTCTATTCTTTGGTCAACAGACCTCCCGATATACCCAATCGCCCCCAACTCCGTCAGTGATTACCACAACGTCTAATCCTCAGATGCCAACGGTGGAGCACTGCTCTTTAACTATGGATCATGTGATTGAATGTGGAACCTTGATGGGAGTAATGACGGTAAGATCATTCACCTTCCTTAATGATTCTCAATAGCTCAATCTAGCAGTCTCAAACAAGGCAATCAACACATCCAACGGTATAGTTGAATAGCTCCAAATTGCACGACACTGTAGTGACTTCGATTGCAAATCAAAAGTTGTGATATATCGTCAATCAATGGTGGCTCACATGAAGTCACTCTCCAATTGTATTCACAAAGATTGATCAAGTATCAACGTCCCTTGAAGATGTAGTATGCTAGTGCTTTGAACAAACGTCTGCGATGTTTGCCAAATCGCGAATTGCGGATACAACCGATGTCGACACACTATCGGGGAAGTGATGGCGCTCAGTTGCCTCTCGCAGGGCCCTCAAAATATCTATGCCTTCTAATCCTTGTGAGTCTTGTAATTCTCTTGCCCATAAGCAATATCATACAAGCTCCGCCCAAGGTGGCGTTGCTAGATAACTCTCGAGATTTAGGCGCCGTATGATTTTCGATTCACGCAGCCACCGGACTGATCTCGCGGAAGTGACGATGTGACTCCCAATCTGGAGTGCGCGCCTGAAGGGGATATAGATAAAAAAATTCAGACTTGTGAATTCTTAACCTGGCTCTGATACCATGTTGAAATACCGATCATGAATTTGCACAAGTCTGAATTTAATCTTAATGGTAATCGATCTACAAGAGCAGAACATTTTATTATTTTCTATGTTCTTCTTGAGGATCAGATCCGCTAAATATACATAGATAGGGAGACACGTCTGCTCATGGGACGCATCTTATTCATAGAGTCCCTTCGTCTAAGATAACCGAATGTTAATCGGTTTATTAACAACCATTTAAGGACGTTAGATCTATATATATATATATATATATAAATGCCATTGAATGTATACGTTTAGATATCATTTAATTCGATCTGAATATCTAATTTATATTCTCTCAATGCAAATCAAAGAATTATACTTGATGTTAGCGATTTCGATATAAATGATGATGATGAATAAATTCAATCATCATTTATATCTGACCGAAGCTATTTTATTCAACAAAAAGAAATTAAAATTTCAAAATCTGAACTTTTAAAACTTATGGCAATATGAATAAAAGTTAAAAATGGAAGTAAAAAGATTAAAAAACAAATGAAAACTCTACCTTTTGCAATTAGTCATTTGCATTTATAATTTGCACATTTTTCTACACTTGATTTAAATGAAACACTTTTGTACATTTTTTAGACCAAAAATTGCTTGCCAAACTCAAACTCGTCCTCCAATGGTGAGAAATTGGTAAAACATGCAGTTACATGTGATTTGAAAGATTAAATTGTAATTTGTGTGATCATTCAGAAAAAAAGAAAGTGAAATAATTGTTGTAGACAACTTTTTAGAAACTTGCAATTTTTTGGGATAAAAGCACCAAACTTCACAAATACTTTACAATATATCACGCTTTTTTGCTGATTTTTGCTTCAATGGACCTTACAACTGTGGGCCAAATCAAAGTAGATAATGGATACACATGGAAATATGTGTATGTGTGATGTATGAATGGGGTGAATGTAATGGGATGTGTAAACATATGGATAGGTTAAGGGATAAGTGTATAGGAATGCATGCAAGAGAGAAGTGGGTGGCATAGGGTAAGAGACTTGACTTTCATGAATTATGCCATTTGTCAATACGGAAATGTATTAAGACACTCCCTTAAATGGGTACAAAACAAAATGGAAAATAACATGGTATTTCACCATTACATTTTACCTCCTCTTTGAAGTGAATGTGAATTTTAGAATGATCATGCATCTCAAAGTATAGGACATTTAGAGATATAGCAAAAAAGTCCACTTTTCATAGGATTATAGAAAAAAAGTTGCATTTCATATTTTTAGGTTTTAGGTTTCTACAAATTGTAGGACATTTAGAGATTTACTAAAATTTCTGTAATTGCTTGATTGGAACGGCATTTTCTTTCCTGTGGTTGTGGATTTATAATGTTATATGTATTATTTAAGGGCTCATTTCTTGTAGGATTATTGTGGTATTTTGTACCTTAGGTTATATGTAGGGGCAATTTTTTAATATGGGGTTATGCACTTTAGGTCTAAGACCAAAGATTATGCATGTAGTTTGGCTAGTTATTTGGTTCCATGCAACTGCCTCCACTATTCATGTGCATTTTCACTGGTACTTGTTGAAAGGATGGAATGCTGATGTTGGTCTTATGGTCTCTTTGAGGGATGAGTTAATGCCCTGTGATGCCAGATACAAGTTGCATATGTTTGTGTACATTCATAGTCACTACCATTGTGACAATTTTGTTGCACATCTTTTATTATTTTGTTTGAAAATTTCAATTTGTTCTTTCGCAACTGTGTAAGCTCAAATTGACATTTTATATTAGGGTAGTGGATTTATTAATCTGGTGTGTTTGACAGCACATATTGATGAGAGTGAAGAACCTTTGACTTTTGAGGGAAGTAGTGTAGGAGAAGATAAGGTTGCAGAGCTGGAAACCCTTTCTAATCATACTCTTGCAAGTCAAACCATTACACAGACAACCAATTACAAGACAAGCACGTCAGCTGCATCTTACTTATCATTTACATCAGCATCTGCAAGGGGCTGCAGCAACAATGTTCTTGAAGATGATCCTATGTATCCTTTTTGTTAGATTTGGAATTGTTAATACATAGGTCAATGAGATTTTAAATATTTTTCTAATAGCTTGATATTAGGTTTTCAAATATTATTTGCAACATGCAATCTGTTAGCGAACAGTAAACAAATGAATTCTTATTTGGTTGTGAATGTACTATTTTTGGACTCTTGGGGTTTTGTCAAGTATCTTCAAGACAAATTAATTATGTAGGCAGGTCGTTTCCTCAGTTTGTGGGGTTCACATAAATGTATGTTATTGGTACAAGATCCGGAGCAAAGCTCCCTTTGAAGGCAGCAGAAAATAATTCAACAAGCTGTTGAACTAAATCTTCTCGAATATTGTACCTTCTTTTGACGATTTACATTTCAGTTGAACACCCACAATATGCCCAAATATCCCTTCTTAAGACCATAGCTGACCAGTGATTCTTCTATTGGTTTTAATGATATGTATATCATCTTTATGAGATGGTGTGCCCCTTGTTCAATAGACAGGTTTCTACGCTTCAAATGATTTGTGATACATTTTTATTTTTTAATCTATACATGTTAGTGGAGCGCTAAATTGTTTTGCAAGTTTTAGTAAACTACGAATGGGTTCTGTTTTCCTCTACCTAGGATGGTTTTGTTAGTTGAAGTCTAAAAATTAATTTATAGCACACTGTATGTGACAATAGGGTGTAAACTTTTTTTTAACAGTGCTAGACATCTATGTTTTTCTTGACAAACCAAGGTTTGAGGATTCCATAAGTTTGCAGGACCTTGGTCTTTCAGATGCATGCCTTGCTACTTTAGCACGTGAAGGTTTGTAACTGGTTTTTCTATCCCCACCTTTTTTTCTGTTCAACTTCTGACGTATTAAATGCTTGAGTGCTAACCTTATTCAATTGATATGCATTCCTCAGCGAATACAGGAAATTGTAGTCCGGTGTGTGATCTGCCAATACAACAAGGGTAGGAGCAAAGTATACCTTGAATATGATGCTCAAGTCCAAATTCTGGGAAAGTTGTGCATACGGTTTACTTTATTTTACTTTTTCAGAATTAAAAGAATGAAATGCTATAAGTATTGACTACCCATTTTTATGCATATAGTCAAGAGATCAAACATCAAGACAAGGAAACGCATACATATCACTGGAATGGCCAAGATGTCTTGTCGAATGCACATCATCCAATTGATAGCTATCAGAACACTACAGGTTATCAGAGTTTTGTCTACTTTTAATAGCTCTTTTTACGGAGGCTAGCTTCCAATTTAATATTCAATATTCGTGAACTATTTTGGGGGAGGTGGGGAGGCCTTATCTGGTATGACAATTAGCTTATAATATGATACAGATTTTGGAGTAGAAAATATAGGAAATGCCGAGACATTTAAAGATGGACGTGTTGCTGATTGTTTATTAGAGGTCAGCAAACAAGAGTATGACAAAACACCCTCATGGTTAAGAGGTTTGGCTTCATGGGAGGTAATATTTGTTTATGATTTGTCCTATCGTATGATTAGTTTTGAGATTCTTTTTTATATTTCTCATGTGCCCTCATGACATTTAATTTATTTTCTCTTTCTAGAGGAATGCTTTTGTTCTTTAATTGCTACATGGTTACTATCAAGATGTATTTAATCGAATTTGCCTTATGACATTTACTTTATTCTCTCTTACACATTTCTAGAGGAACTTTTTTGTTCCTTAATTACTGCAAGCCTACTAACCAGATGCAATTTTTTCAATTCTCCTTTTAGCTTTTACTTCCTATATTTGAAATTGCGAATTTAAGGGAAAATACTATATATTCAATTGAGTTTTGCAATAATTTATCAGGCTAAATTATTCAATAATCACATGTTAAATTTGGCCTCTAAGGATCATACAACAAGTCCGTCGTTCCTTTATTTGCATGTAATCAGGCTAAAATATTCAATAATCACATGTTAAATTTGGACTCTAAGGTTATACTGGGAAAATAAAATATAGCTAGAGGGTCATTAATCATAAAATTGCAACCTACTACACCAAGACCCAAAGTTTATCCATGAAAAGTCTTTAGTTGTCCTGATTTTTTTTTTTATCCTTACAATATATTGATACTTATTTTCAGGAATTGGATGACGCAATTCATAAAATAAATAATCTGTTGTCTGGAAGAGCCAAGCGGGGTGATCAGAACGGTGCAGAGTGGCTTGACCAAGATGATTTGGAACCTCTTGGTTTTGGTATTATTTCCATGAATTTAAATGCTGAAGATATACTCTCAATGACTATATAAATTTTGGAAGACACTTTTTCTTTTGGTGCATCACAATATGAGCTCAATTTTTCTCATCTTGCAGGTCCAAAGGCAAAACCTTTCTTGCTTCTTCTTGTCCGCATGAACTGTTTAACTATTGAGCAACAAGGTGATGCAACAATATATCGAGTCAACTTGAAATAAATTTGCGGTCTTCTGCAAGGACCGTTATACTGTCTGTCTGTATAATTATTTCCCTGTTCATTTAGGCAAATGTAAAGAGATTTGTTACATGTTATTGAGGGGACCTTATCTAATCCATAGTTTCCTATCAACACAACATACAACATTTGTAACAAGAATGACTTCATTTTCACTTGCAGGAATTATATTGCATATCATTCAGTCATTATTATTAATTCATTATTTATTTATTAATATTAATATAATCTTAGAATACAATACTGAGTTCATTTTGACATCCCACAGGAAATTGGCTAATAATAACAAACTAGTTAAGTGCCCGATGCTTACTTCTCTGTGGCATCCTTGTGACATTCAGCTGAATATATATGAAGTCAAAAGTTATAATAATTTTACGTCATGCATGATAGCTGCTAACATAATTAATTCAATCGTTTATTCCATCAATGAGGGTTCGAAATAATCTCACGAGTGGAATAGGAGACGACTATTCTGAAGTCCCAATTAGAATGAGACAAGGAAAACAAACAATTATAGAAATGGAGGAAATAATTTCATCTGATGTTATGAGAAATATTTATAGAAGAGGGAAGTAGTATAGCTCCCGATCCTCTAGAAAGGCAACAATATGGATCTAAATGTCATGAAGAATTGCTGATGGACTCGAATATTATTGTGTGGTGTGGCAAGCATAGCCCTAGTTAAATACATTAAACAAATTATTAGTTAAATTTAAAAATCATAGTAAAATTTTACAAGAATACCAATGCATGTTCACATATATATGTGTATACCTACATCATTCAAGGTGAATAGAATAAAGGACACTCTAGTTGATCAAAGACAACTTGTTCGAATTGAGAAACTCTTTGAAATTGAAATAATTTTTAAATTAATTACATATTTAAAGGTTTTCAATAACCACATTTTGTAAGAAGGAACAAGTTAAATAGGTTTAAATGAGACATCTACATGATCACTTTATGGTTCCTTAGATACCATAAATACAAGTTCGTGTCCTCTATATGGGTTGTCAATGACATGTTCTCATGCTTGCTCTCACTTTCACTTAACATCTTTCAATTAATAAAGACATTTGCACAAACATTTAATGGCATAATACTCTTCTACTAGATTTGAAAACAATTCATCATAGATTTCATATTCCATTTTCAAATGTAAATTTAGTGATAGTAATATTATTTTACATTAACAATTGAAAATTCAACAACTCTCATTCATTGCTTTCATATTTCATAAAACATTAATCCAAAAGAGGGAAAATCTCTACACATCCATTTCAAAAGGTAATCCACTATCTTTTTACTCTAGGTGCTTTGGGTATATCCTTCTTAAATTCTAGAAGTTGTTAGGTGCACCTCTTAGTCGATAAGTTCAATAGTTGGAAAATCTATTCAATTATTGTTAACATAGTTTTATATTGAAGTGATACAATTTCATAGCCTTCATATTTCTATATTGGTCTACATAGTTTATGTACAATACAATAAAATTTCTTCATTTCTCAATTGATTTTTCTTATAATATGAAAAATTGCAAGTTCTAAAATTTTCACTTCAAATATTTATAGAGTTGTCTAGATATACATCTACACATTTTTCTACAAATATACAAAGATGCAAAAAATATTATTTATAGTGCCCATGCTTGCAGATTGTATAGTTACTTTCATTATTTTTTTGACATGATATTATCTATACAAATTTGTCCAAATGTACATACTTCAATACAAGTTTAAATGTAAATTTACACACACATGAGCATGCACACCCACATAATGTAACTAACACATCATTGATTTTTTTGCAATAATCTCTTTTTTGTCCTCAACTATGAAGGCCTCACTTGGACCCATGTCCTTGTGAACAATAGTGCAATTTAAATGCCAAATTATTGTTCTATATACAAATATGAGGGATTCCTATTATAAATACACACATAGACATATGTACACCCATATATAGCTATATTTTTTTTTCTTATATACAACTATGTACCTACATATATAGATTTCTATACTTATATAAAGTTGTACATGTATGTGTACAATTATGTATACCTCTCTATATACATTTGTTTGTGTTTATACAACTGTCTATTTGAGTATAAACACAAATGTAGATTTGTTCATTCATGTATACAACTGTGTACTTAAATATACAACTTTACATTTACATATACAACTGTCTATATGAGTAAATAAGTAAATATACAATTTTGACACCTATATACAAGTATATACTCTTGTACTTCTTTGCCATATCTAGCAAACTTAAATAGAATAAATTATGTTGTGGTACAACTTTGTTGACAAATCGTTTGCCTTGAATGAAACCCTTATGACCCCTCTAGAACTAGTCTTTATTTCAAATGAGGGAAATTAGATCAATAATTACCACGGAATAATTATTAACTTTGTAATGCAAACTATTTCTATTGGGGGAAAACTACATAAAACCTATGTTCACAATGAGCAAGTAACAAGAAAAAATGGAGACATTTGCCCAATTGTGTATTCTTCTACACATTTTATGCAAATATAAAATACATATCTATTACTTATAATTTTATTTTATATATATATATATATATATATTTGTATATTTGTATATTTGTAAAATTGCGCACATAAGACATGTCTACAAAATTTAATGTAATTTTTTTTATAAATAGATAGGTGTCTGTTTGTATGTATATACATATATATAGTTGTATAATTGCATACAAATCTATGTAAAAATATATAAACCTATATGTGTGTAGCGTTTCTCTATATAAATGCATATGCAACCATATATATGCACATGTACAACTGATTATACATACATATAGTTACAAAGGCATGTGCGTATTTTTGTCAACATTCAGTGTAAATAATCCCATCATGAAAACTATGGAATACAATATAATGCTTTTGGTTGGGCTTGTTGATTTGCAAAGAGATTTATTTATTTTTATTGTTATTAATGTTTGTTATGATACAAATTCCTTGTAGGTACAACACAAATTAAGAAGATTAGTTAGTAGGTTTAGTAAATATTATGGGGGAAGTCAAAAGGGGAAGAGAGCATGCAAAATACAAAGAGTAAAAGTTACTAAGAGTGTGAAGGTTAGTTTCATAGAATTTGTAGATGAAGAGACACCTACTACCTAAGAACAAGATGTTATTGTAAAAAAATTGGTCTCCCCAAAGCTTGATCTAGCTCTCAAACTATTAGTTGAGATGATGAAAGAAGATGATGTTAACACGATATCTACAAAAGTCTACACAACTAACTAGATGAATAATGACATAAAAGCTACAATTGCATATGTGGAGGACAAACATTTGTCCATTAGGGTTATAGTGAAGAAGTGGTGAATGCAACCCTAGCATCTTGAGGTTGTGGTTGCTTGGCCGTACCCACACTAATGGAAGGGGCAACAAATAATTTTAATAGATGAGAAGGCCAAAATTTTGCAATGGTAAAAATATATGGTTGATATTGGTCACGAACTTGAAGTTATTGAGATAAAATCTTTTGCGGCTTGAATTATTTAGTCTAGGCCGAACACCTTTTGAAATGGGATACTCAAGAGTGTTACACCCCTTTGTGTTACTACTTATTTACTTTCACCTAGTTGGGTGAAAATGCTTGAAATGCGTGTATTTGTGTTTTGGAAGTAAGAAGAATAAATGTTGATTCAATTTGATGTCAAGAAATGATTCTAATTATGAAATATTTGATGGGAATGAATGCATTGTTTTCAACTAAGTACAATTACAATGTGATAAGTTGGATGCAGGTGATTTTATCAAGCGTCCTGAAGAGAGGGGACGTATCACTCAAGGAGAAGAACTTGGTCTAGTAACCTTTGATAACAACCCTAACTGAGCTTTCACACACACACTTATAGCTGGTCAAGTCGGGATATTAGTTGGGAAGCAGTAAGTTACCATTAGTCTCGCTTGTGGTTTATTTGTGAATGATTCGTTAAGGGTTTTCTTGTTGAGTCTTTTTGTGTTGAGTGAGATCTTCTTTATGTGTTTCTATTTGAATCGATAAAGATATATATACATAATTTATATATATGTGTGTGTGTGTGTGTGTGTGTGTGTCAATGATAAACTCATACACATGAGTAATTACACATATGGGTATACATAGATAGATGTATCTATGCATGCTCATGGACGGATTACCCATATGTGTTGGAATATTGATCAGACAAGAAGACATATATATACATATATATATACACATATATACACATATATACATGCATATATATACATACATATATAGATGCATATATACACACATATATATATATACACGTATATACATATATATATAGATACATATATAGATACATATACACACACACACACACACACACACACACATATATATATATATATATATACACACACACACAAACCATGTGAATATGTCAATCGATATGATGGCTTTAATATCAATTTATGATATGTATATATATATAGTACACAAGTATATATATGTATATGTATATTAACATACGTGTATGTATCGACGTAATAGAAACGTCCATAGAAGTATATTACTATATATATAAATATATATACTTTTTCATATAAAGATACATATGAGTATCCATATATTGAATGATACAACTCTACTTATGAATTATGAATATATATACATATACTTATATACTTGTTTTTCGTGGAGTATATATACATATTATATGAATAATGAAATGTTTCTTTAGCGTTGATTTATCTTAAAGCGCATAGCAATCTAAGCAGAAAATATGCTAATAGCGAGCAACATATTATAGTAAAAACAACACTAAGTATATAGCACGTGATTATATATGAATGGAGTTTACATCAAATAAAGAGCATATAATATGAAATATGCAACGCCATATTAAGCACTCATAAATTAATGCCTTCCTATGTGTTATAGTCACTGCCAAGACTTTTTCAAAGAAAACAAATATCAAATAACTATGCACATGCAATAGTCGACTAAGTCAAACAACAAACCATCGACCAAGTAATGTGGCACGAATATCATAAGGTGGCGCCAAATTGAAAGAGAGACAGATTGAATAGGAGTCTATTCATAAGTATGAATTTCCAGATTGATAAAAATATGAAATATTTGGAATAAGTCAAGAACACATATGCCTAAGAAGGTCGACCTGTAGGGAAACATAAAGCTTGCGTTTCCATTTGTCTTTCTTGCTGTTCAAATATGTTAAATAATTCATTCACTTGGCTGCATATGTGTTCCTTGTGCAACATATTTAGCTGCCACATTTTTAATTACATTGCTGAGTCGAATCAGTTAAGCTGAGAAGTGTCATTTTCATGCCCTGTTTTAAGCCTTTAGTTGCTGAAATCTGTGTATAAATAGAGGAGCTATTTACCTCATTTGAGAGCACACATTATTTGCACTTTGCTGTGATTTTTTGAGCTTAAGTATTCATTTTTTCTGAGTTAAGTGAGTGTGTGTGAGAGAGAGTATCTGAGAGAATTGAGAGAGGTTTCGAAAGGGAATCATATTGAGAAGTTGCTTGCTATTTGAGAAGGCTGCATTAGGAATTCAAATTCATCCAGTTGGAGCATTGCATAAATAGGCATGCTGATTTTTGCCTTTTTTATTCTTTGTTCTATGTTTTTGAAAAGATTGAGTGACATTGCTTGTTTGTTTTTGAAAAGTTAAGCAACATTTACTGGGCGCTGTACCCATCACAACAAGCCACAAGGGCCAAAAAGAACTAGACTAAACAACAAACATTAAAGGAAAAAAAAATAGAAACAAACCAAAGGCAGCACAACAACCGCAGAGAAACAACCGATAGATAGGCACCGGGAGCAGCTAACTGGTATTGTCCCAATTTTTAATCAAGAGGTCCACCGCCTCATCACCCACCCATTCTTTATTTTCCTGGCTGTTGTTCCCCTCCAGCTCCTCCTTTATAGCATTAGATAGGGTGCTCATGACAAACTGACCCAACTTCATGGTGAAGCGGGTCAACCCCCGAAATATTTTGTCAAGAGTGTCCATTCTCTTCACCACATCGCCCGATTCCACCCCAACACCCATAGCACCCTGAACCTCTCCAGGCTCATCCACCAGGGGATGCAGAGAGAGAGGCAGAGCCATCAATGGGAAGCTTGTTGTCCACCAGAGTAAACTGGGGAACTGGAGCCTCTCCACATTTTCTTCCTCCACATCTTCAGATTCTTCTTCCTTGTAACCTTTGCTATCCGACTGCTCCTCCTTAGAGTCTTCAATAATTAGCCTCTTCTTGCTGTTCTTGGCCAACGTCCTAGATCTCCTCCTAGCATTTTCCCCTCCAGTCATCTCTGTGTTCCTCACAACCGTATCCCCTCTGGAGTCTTTCCCAACAATATTCTTACCCTTGCCATCCTTAGCAGTTAGAGCCAACGTGCATTTCTCCTTACCTTTTTTGGTTGAAGTGGCCTTGAAGGTTGAGTCAGCCTGAGTAGCTTTTAGCTCACAAAATCCTTCCATCGCACTGGCCCACCCTTAAGTTTTTTGGTGGCAAATTTGGCTTTAGGATTCCCCATATTGTCCAAATGGGACTTCCAAGGAGGGATCTTGGATTCGGCTAGGGAAATATGCACAGTTGAAAGGGGTTCAATGTTCTTGATGCGAACAACGGTGATGGCTTTAGGCGGGCAAGGAGCAAGATGAAAGTGATATAGTCTAAGGATAAGCCCCTGATGGAGCGGTAGCGGCGGGAGATCACCGAGGTTACGGCTGGCCGAATCTTTGCACTTGTCAACAGAGCTTTCAAGATCCATTGAAAGGAAAAACGGGAAATTGAGCAACATCTTATGTCTAAGGTGATTTAACAGAGGGAAATGATAAAAGAAATAGGTTTTAAATCGACCTTCCAATGTAACATACTTCATCAACGCCATGCACACCTGGTCCCAAGGCTTAGGGAGCGCGTCCCTCTCAAACCCCGCCTGGTTCCGCACCGAGGCCTCCTCACCTTTGAAAAGGCTTTTAGGCTTTCATGTTCAGGTTTTTTTGTATGTTTAGGGTATTTTTTCCTAGAACACAACAAATCCGTAGCTTGCGCTATTACTTCTTCACTGATTTCAAATGAAATACCACCAATGGAGACCCTTCTATCCTTGCACGAACTAGCAAACTGATCCGATAAGATAGGATCATGGCCGACCAAGCACTCCATGAACGAAGCAATGCCTCCCTCCACACAAATGTGCCAGACCAAAGGGTTGTTCCGAAACTCCTCACAGTTGTTAGATTCAGTCCTAACCCGCTCGCCACCCATCCTACCAACCTGCACATAAAACTCACAAAATTGCAAACAATACCAATTGTAGCAGCTATGAACAATAATCACAATGTGATAGTTAAGGCAAGGAATACAATGAAGGATAATAAAACCCGTGTACAAGTCACACGCGCGGAGAGGAAAATCACCACAGAGTGATTTGACACCAAATTTAATGAATTTATGATTACGACCAAGAAGGCAAGAGTTGGAAAATATGTAGGGAATGCAAGAAAAACCATGCGAAAAGGCCAAAAAACTAAAATTAGCAACCCTCCAAAAGAAGACAAAGGGATCCCTAGCTAAACTAGCTGGCTCGAAGCCCTTAGAAGGAGGCCAATTCTCGTCATAAATAGTCGAATCATTAAAAATACAATCACACGTCTAGATGTAATGAGGAGATAAAACAAGAAATCCACCAATTCCCGAGAGAATAGATTGCACAGTACGGCTCCAAAGATATAATGAAGTCACATCCTTCCGCCTATTCCACATCAAGCCGCCTAAATTATACTTGTAACCATCTTTTAAATCCTAACCCTGCCACCTCATCGTAACTTTAGAGCCCGACCCCATCCACCAAGTCCAAATGATAGACACGTGGATCCTCCTTTCCGTGCCCTGCACACGTAGATATTTACCAAGAAACCTCCACCTATACTCCATACTAATGTTGACACTCATCCACCAGATCACCATAAAATTCCAGTGGGCCCCCCAATCAGCTCCCGTCATCCAAAGAATAATAATCATTGCGAACCATGGTAGCCTTGTTCCCACGCAATTAAAGCTTAAATATTTGGTGGAAGTCTTTCATTTTTTCTCCAACATCTAGCCGAATCCCAACCCGAGCCAAGATTAGCCAAGGCATCCGCCACACGGTTGCCTTCTTTGAAGATATGAGTCACCTTTTTATCCCTAAATTTGGATAAAAGGAAGCTAACATCTAACAAAATGTCCTTAGTATTCCACCCAATTAATCTATCTTTATTCACAACATCCGTCACCAGCTTGGAGTATCCTTCAATGTGGAGATAAGCAATCGCCAAAGAAACAACAATTTTGAGGCCCATTAACAGCGCATGAGCCTCAACCACTAAAGCCGACTGAAACCCAATACCTCTCGCAAAACCCGCCACTAGATCTCCCATAGAATCTCTAATAAATCCACCAATACTTGCCCTTCCAGGGTTGCCTTTAGCAGCCCCATCAAAATTAAGTTTGAACCATCGTCTATCCGGAGGCTCCCATTTGGTATTCCTCCTAGCTAAAAGTTTCGAATTATCAAAGGAGTTAGTCTTTAAATCCTGGTGCCATTCCTTAGCCATTTTTATTTCTTAATCCATTGGCCCCCTCTCTGGGAGTTTCCCATTAAAGAGAGAGATATTCTCCTCAATGAGCCTAACTCAAATTCCAAACACCTCCTTGGGACTCCTCTCAATATTCCTGAAAACCTTGTTATTTCTCTCCTTCCATAAACACCAGCCTAAGACCGGGGGGGCCTGCTTCTAAATTTCGCCAGGCAGAGGGTGGACATACTGGCCATACCAACCCAAAATAAATGATAAAAGGTCCTTGCTCATTACCCAAGGGACATCAAGTTTCTCAAAAGCCAGTCCCCAAACTTCAACAACATACGAGCAGTGCAATAAAAGGTGATTGACAGTTTCTTCCCCTTCCTTGCAAAGAAAACATCTATTGGGAAAATAAAAACCCCGAATCCTCAGATTGTCTTGGGTTAGGATCCTGTTATGACAGGTCGTCCACCAGAAAAAAATAATTTTAGGGATCATGTGACGATTTTGAATCTTTCTCCAGGGTTCAACAACAAAATTTTTGTTAGTCAGCAGTCTGTAAGCTGATCGCACCGAGAGATCCGCCTGTTTATCTAAAGTCCAAAAAAATCATCTTCCCTGTTATAGGTAGGAAACCTAGTGCTGGATAGCATCACCTGAAGGGTTTGAGCTAGGCGACAGAGTTCAAGAGACTGGGGGCAACAAAGGGTAAGATCCTTCCAAATCCTAGCTCCAGGGGTCCAAAAACATAGTCATTGAAATGTATGCCAAAGATTCCCTGAACCTCACACATCATCGCCCCAAAGCTAGAGCAAGCCAGAGAAGAGTCAAAAAGCCAAGTATCTTCCCAGAACCTGATTTTAACCCCATTACCCATTTTCCATTTAATCCCTTTCTTTAGTAGGCCTTGTATGCTACAAATTCTCCTCCAGACAACAAAGCCTTGGGGGTGAGGTTTCAAAAGACAATCAATCAAGGGCCTATTCTGGAGATATTTGGCATTCAAAATTTTACACCAGTCCTTAGAGTTCCTTAATTGGTCCCAACCAACCTTGGCCATCAGAGCCCTGTTGGATGTGACAATCTTCCTGATTCTAAGCCCACCATAAATTTTAGCCTGGTAGACCCTTTCCCATTTCACCAAAGTGAGTTTCTTTTTTTCCTCAGTACCGGACCAAAGGAAATTCCTTTGAATTCTTTCAAACTTATCAACAATGTACTTAGGCATCTTAAAAATGGATAGAAAGTAAGTGGGGATACCTTGAATAGCCGCAATGAGAAGTTGGAGTTTTCCAGCATGGGTAAGCAAAGAGCCTTTCCACACAACCAACTTCCTTTGAATCCTTTCCAGAATCGAATTCTAGAACTCCGTGGGAACCTCCTTAACTGTGAGAGGGAGCCCAAGATACACCGACGAGAGAGAATCACCAACACATCCCAAAACTGCAGTCACCCTATTTTTTAGATTGGGCATGCAATTAAAGAAATAAATCTTGCTTTTATTGTAATTGATGCTTTGACTAGAGCAAGCGGCATAGTTTTTAAGACAAGCTTTCCATTTCCTAGCTTCCACAACAGAAGAATTCCCAAAAAGAAAGGTGTCATCAACAAATTGCTACACAACAATCGGATTTAGCGAGGAAGCTGCTCGAACACCAGTAATGGAGCCCTCTAACAGTAGACCCATGAAATTCTTGCTAAGCACATCAACAATCATAATGAAAAGATGGGGGGACAGAGGGTCTCCTTGTCTGATCCCTCTACCAGCAAAGAAGAATCCACAGGGGGATTCATTAATCATAACTGAGAACTTGACAGTACTAACACACTCCATAATGAGTTTGATGATCGAACTGTTAAAGCCAAACTTAGCCAGGACCTTCGGGATGAAGTCCCATAAAACTTTATCATAAGCTTTGGAAATGTCAAGCTTGAGAGCCATCCCCACATTATTACATCTATCCATTGAGTGGAATAGTTCATGGGTTGTCAAAGTGGCATCAAGAATGTGTTGCCCAGGGACAAACCCCTTTTGAGTGTGACTAAGAATTTTTTCCAGAAGGGGTTTGATTCGGTTAACAAGGATCTTAGAAATGATCTTATAAAAGGTGTTACAAAGACTAATAGGTCGGAAGTCAGCCATAGAAAGAGGCTCACTTATCTTGCGGATAAGAGCAATGAAAGTGTGGTTCAATTGTTTAAGGATCTTACCAAATTTGAAGAAGTCCCTAGCCGTAAGAACAAGATTCCCGCCCATAGTATCCCAGAATATCTGAAAGAACACAGGAGGAAACCCATCAGGCCCCGGGGCTTTGAAAGCCCCTATGCTAAAGGTAGCCTCACGAACTTCTTCCATGGAAACAATCCTAAGCATTCCCATATTATCTTCCTGAGAGATTGAGGAAGGGAGATGATGGAGGATCTTACAATCCAAAGCCAGGTTGGGCGCCTCAGTAGGGGCCGAAAAAATCCTCCTTGAAATAATTAACCACACAGGTCCCAATTTGAGCTTGATTTGAAATCACCTCCTCAGTGGCATTTATCAATTTAGAAATTTGATTCCTTTTCCTGTGCTTGATGACAAAAACATGAAAAAAGGAAGTGTTGCTATCTCCTTCCTTCAACCATTGGACCCTAGAATTTTTCTTCCAGAAGACCTCATTTTTTAAAACCTGTTCCCATTCCAATCTAGGCTCCCTTTCCTGAATGTAGGTCCGCTGATTGTCATCACCCTCATCCATATTTTTCTGTAAGGTCCTCAACTTTCCTTCGAGCAGTTTTTTCTTTTGAAAAAAATCCCCAAACACATTTTTGTTCCATCCTTTAACCATCAGTTTAATATGTTTAAGTTTAAAGAAGATCCTAAACATAGGGGATCCTTGGACATGAATATTCCACTATTCAACAATTTTTTTTTTGAAATCGGAATGAGTGTTCCACATTATTTCAAAGCGAAAAGGATAGGGAACAACAACAGTATGAATATTAGTGGTCAATAGAAGAGGATTATGATCCGAGACCGTCCTAGACAAGGTTATCAGGTTGGCATCTAGGACATTAGTCCAATGAGGAGAGAAAAGGAAGCTGTCAAGCCAGACCTGAATTAGGTCACCACCAGCCTGTCTATTAGACCAAGTGAAATTCTACCCCAGGAGCTCAATACAAACTAAACCCGAAGACTTAAAAAAATTAGCCAAATCCAACATGCTGTCAGTGTAATCCAGAAGGCCACCACTTTTCTCTGACGGAAACAGGGGAGAGTTAAAATCTCCAGCAACAAGCCAATGACCTCCCTTAGCTAGATTGATTTTAGCCACCATGTTATTCCATAAAATACTCCCCGAGTTCCTCTGATTAGGAGCATATATATTAACTATAGAACAAGCTTCTCCAAGAAAGGAGAACGAAACCCCTATGCTATTTTTACTATGAAATAATTCAGAACCCCGCAAACAAGATGGGTTCCAAAGCACAACCAAACCCCCCGAAGCTCCCTCGGCATCACTATAGACATAGGAAGCATTAGGCCAGAAAAAGTTAGCAATTTTATCAAAGTTAACCATCAACATCTTTTTCTTGAAGAAGAAAAACATCAATCTTATGTTCCACTATATAGTCCTTCAAGGCACGTTGTTTGTGTGAGCTATTTATCCCATGAACGTTCCAAGACATAATCCTTATTTCTGGCCTTTTTTTGAGGACACATCCAATGTCCTTTGCTTTCCCAGGGCAATCTCATTTGTCATTTATCTTGTTCTAGTGTATCTCTAAGAGGGTCTCCCAAGCTTGGAATCCCCTCCAACATCCGCCTTCTTTTTCCTTCATTTCTTCTTAGGCGTCGTCCATATCCCTTCATCCTCAACTTTCTCAAGCTTTAAGCTTTCCAAACATTCAGTATAGTCTTCAATCATGCCAGAGCTCTCTTCCTCCCAGATTTCACCATCTTCTATCAAGGCCCCACTGGTCCCCGAAGCGACAGCCAAAACCAGAGGGTCAATAGCCGAGGAGCCAGGATCATGAAACCCATATGAGACCCCCTTAAGCAAGGGATCAACAATCGAGGAGCCAGGGTCCTGAGATAAAGGGACAACCCGTGGTTTGGAAGCCAACTCCAATGAGTCGCAAGGGTTCAAAATAGGAGGAGGACCAAAAGGGGAGGATGGGCGAGGAGAAAACACAGGTGACTGAACAGTACCTAGGGGAACAAACTCAAAGTCACTCGGTGGCCTCGAGATATCCTCAAACAGAGTAGTGGGATTTAACACATCCTTAAGCTCCCGACTGACAGTAGATTTGCAATCAGACATAAGATGCCTTGCTTTGGTACACTTTTGACAGTATACCACAACGTTTTCATAACACATAGGTTGAGTCCAGCTACCCAACTTAGAACACAACTTGACAGAGTTTGGTAAGACTTTATCAACACAAATATTGACACAGAATCTTGCAAAGACTAACCTTGATTTCGATTTTGTGATAGCATCCGTGATAACAAATTGACCCAATGATTCTCCAATAGCTTTGAAGATGGCTTCATCCCAAAAATCCAAAGGTAAGCCCGACAACCTTACCCAAATAGGAGCCGACTTATTTAGATCAGTAGCAAAGTCAAAACCAGGTTTCCACTTACACAGAGCCATACTGTGCTTCCCATAAACCGGGCCTGACGAAAAAGTAGCCACCAAGTCCTCCGCTACAGCGAATCTAAATAGGAAAAGACCACCAGCCATCGCGCGAATCTCCACACTACCCTTAAGGCACCACTTCGCCACAACCCATTTCATAACCATATCCACTGTTGGACGGTAAGAGAGGAATATGCCCACTACAACATTCTCCATGAAGGAGAGGATCCTGTCACTGATTGAATCAGGAATGTCAAACATAGTGCCAGAGATCAAAACTATCTCAGGTGAGGTTGGAAACAAGGAGGAGACTTGTTTCCCATTAGAAAGCACATCCTTTCAACCAACAGTTGGAGGGATCTTTACCGCCGGCACAGAAGAAACGCTCGGAGATGCCAAAGTCTTCAAAGAGCCTGATGGTGAAAGCATTGACCCCGTATGGGGGTACCCAACATACACGTTCCCAAAAGAGAGGAGCACAGGTCAGGAGGGGGCAGAGGGGGACTATTGGATACCCCCAAGACAAAGTCCACCATGCACACAGAAAATTCAAACTCAGAGGAGTGGGAGAAAATTCAAACTTAGAGGAGCGGGATGTTACTTGCTTGTTTGTTGGTAAGCTAGTACAATTGTTTATTAGGGAAAGTTTGATTAATCCTTTATGAAAGTAAAAAGAAGCTTGTATATCTTAGTATATAGATTCGATTGCTTGATGCATTTTTACATAATCGATTAATAAGGAATGGGTGGATATAGAGGATATTATTTACTATATAGGGAAATAACTTACGTAGCTATTGGTTAAACTATTTGTTACATAGAGTTACTTGATTACTTCATAGATGTGTTAGTTAAACATGAAGGTTATAGGTTATTCCCTAGGTTAGGATGATCCAACGAAGGGGATAGCCTATGCATAGGGTATGAATAGTCATATTTATAAACTGAGCTAAGGTAGTGGGTGAGTGTGTGATGTACACTTTGAAATTAAGAGTGATTAACACTTTGGCCAAAGTAGTGTAAGTTGCCTCTATTTACATTGTTAGTTCATCGTGTTTCCACAATTTATGTCCTAGATAGAGGGAATGTCATATGTTTAGGTTGTATCCAATGCATGATAGATCTAGAGATGTTTAGGACACACCACTAAGCTTGGAAAAGGTAATGTTATTATGAGGTTACCAAACCAATCTCTTCGTTGAAGGGTAGGTCCATTTATAAGATAGATAGATGTGCGAGAGACCACAGTTAGTCTAAGGTTGGTGGAAAAGCACTTAAGTGATGCTTCTCCTTATCAGTTGACGACCAAGGTTTGCATGGAGGATTTCCAGGACTATTTGTACACCTTTTTCTAATAATCTCATTAGAGCCTTGTATTTGTTTTACACATCCATTATGATGGAAAAGTTGTAACAGAGAAATGTTATTATGAATTATTGATAATGTTATCAATAAACTGGAAAGTTGTAATACTTTGAACAAATGAAATGGAAATATGATTATCTTATATGTGCATGTTATCTCTTATATTTAAGGATTTTTTTTTTGCTCTTATTAGATAGATACTTGAACTTTTACTTGAGGTTAAAACATAGGAAAGTTACTTAGTAGAATAATGTGCATGTTACATGTGGTATCAGAGATATAGGGTTCAAGTCTAGAACCTATGTGCTCACTAAGTTTTCCCTTCCAACATTATGAGTCTAATTTTTGGAAAAAATCTTGTGCCAAGATGGTGCGTCTTAGGTTAATTGCAAGAAATTCAGTAATTGAAAATGAGCAGTACCTATGGGCCAAGAAGGAAAAGGAAGCCCTTGTTCATACCATAGAGGGAACTACCAAACAATTACATCTAGATAAGTGATACCAAGACAATCAGTCACAATTTATCACAAATTAGTCAAGAGAGAAGGATGAGAGATGAATCCAATTTCAACAACTTACCATCTGTCTCACCTGCCAGATCGGATTTGTTATCACTTTCTAGGGACATTCCCTTGAAATGTAGTGTTAGTCCAACGTTGATATTTAGAAACCCTCAAGTAGTAACTATGGCATAATTAATTGTTATAGCCTTCAGTGGAGAATCAGAGGGATACATTCCTCAAAATTATGTATCAGAATATAAACTTGAAGATTACTATCCTTTTTGGGATAGAGAAGAGCAAATGAGATATGAGAAAAAATCTAAGGGATATACCCCATTGAGATATGTATCTGAGAGTGAATCCAATGGATACTCTCCTCTTGACTATTTAAATAGTCATTCTACGTAAAAAGAAGGATATTGAAATCCTCATGAATAAATGAAGAAATATGTATTTGTCAAAATTTGTGTATGGAAACTTTAATGAATTTAATGTGTGATTGTTTTCTCTTTTGATATGTTTTCCTATGCATTTAGTAAACCATGATAGAATCTAATTGAAAGATGAAACTTTAGGTATAACATTACTTAAGACAATGGTTAGGAGAAGAACTAATCCTAGAGGGAGTCAAGAAGTTGGACAAGGTCTAGATAATGTCGAAGCCAAGATGGATCGACTTCTGGCAGTCATGAATGAAACTAATGCAAGGATAGGAAATCTTGAGCAAGAAGTGAGGGGAAGAGAAATAATAGAATAAGTTCCACACAACGAAGAAGAGGAAGAAGTGCCCAACGATGAGGAAGAAGGGGAAGATTCTAGGAACCACACTAAATATAAGGATCAAGAAAGTGATAACACAATCATATTATGAGGGAACTAAGAGGAAGTGATTAGAAACTAAATTATCTAGAGATATGAGAAAGATTACCCCTCCTAAATTTGAAGGAAGCACCAGCGAAGAAGAAGCTGAATCTTGCTTAATTCAAATGGAGAAGTACTTCAAGATTAGTAACTATTCTGAAGTCACTAAAGTTGTGTGGGGAGATTTCCAGTTAGCAGGAGAAGCCTCTAACAAGTGGATGAACAAGAAGATGAAACTTGGAATCAATTCCATAACACTGACTTGGAATGAGTTTGTCGATTTTTTTTGAAAGAGGTGGTTACCTCAACTCTTTTTCGATCAAAAGATCATAGATTTCCAAAATCTTAAGCAAGGAGATATGACAATAAATGAATACTGGGAGAAGTTCACATCTTTTGAAGTATGTACTAATGTACCAAAAATATGAGAGATTGTGCATCAAGAAGCTCATTATGGGTCTACATAGACAAATAGGTGGAGTAGTGGATGTACACTGTCCAACCACTATGGACCAAGTATATGAGAAGGAAATCAAGCAAGAGCAGAAGCTCAAGGCCATCTCAAATTTCCAAGAGAAAAAATGAAAGAGGACTGGAGGGTCCCAATTTAATCAAGCTCCAAGGAAGTTTAATGAAGGGCAAGAATATCCGAGGCAAGAGGACATAGGATCCCATAATTATTGGAATGAGCGAAGGAAGGATCATTGAGGAAACAACTTCAAAAATAATGGTGGTAACTACAAGAAAGTTGGAGGGAATTGTGATAGTTATGAGAAGCAAGTTAAAAAGAGAGGACCATTGAGAGGATGCTTTACATGTGGTGGGGATCATTATGCTAGTAAATGTCCCAAAAAATTATCTAGTTTGCAACCACATGGTAATTCACTTCCTCCTCAACGGGTTGCGTTTCAGTAAAGGATCCATGCAACAGTGGATAATTGACAAGCTGAATACTAGATCACCCTTGTGGGAATTCTAGGTACTTTGTTTGGTTTACCCATTTTCATACTTATAGATATAGGAGCCACAATTTTTTTGTTTCACCTAGATTAGCTAAATGGATTTCTAGGAAGGCTGGATTTATGGAAAAACATTGGCTTGTAGAATATGCAAACCAAACAAGAGCAACAATGAACCAATGTTTATTTGAGGCAAGGGTTGAACTACCTAGTTTCTCAACAGAAGTAAACTTATACGTAGCACCCTTAGAATCCTATGACATCATATTAGGCATGAAATGGCTATGGAATCATAGAGCTAAAGTGGATTGCCATAGTTAAGTTGTAGAATGTCTATATGATCTGGTTAATCCAGTGTATTTTCAAGGAACACCTAGAGAAATGAAATTGTGACAAATTTCGGCTGTGAAAATGCATAGGTTGGAAAAGAAAGGATGTCAACTTTTTGTAGTCAAAATGGATAAATTGGAGGAATTCAAGAAAGTAATTCCTCAAGATAATGACATGTGTCATGAATCGTAAGAGTTGAAGAAGGATAAGTGGTAGGCTTTGGAGAAATAGATATGGAAAAATATCCCATCTTATGAAAATTTGTGGATGAATTTCCAAATGAACTACCTGGACTACCTCCCAAAAGAGTATTTGATTTCTCCATTGAACTAGTACCAAGGTTAGAACTTGTATCCAAGGTACCTTATAGGATGAATAAAACTGAATTAATGGAGCTTAAGGTACAGTTGGAAGAATTGTTGTCTAAGGGATTGATAAGACCCGGTGTTTCACCTTGAGGAGTGCCAATGATATTTTTTCAAGAAGAAGGATGGTACCCTACACCTATGTATAGATTATTAGATGCTTAAAAAAGCTACAAAAAATAATAAGTATCCATTGGCACGTATTTGATGATCTTTTCAATTAGATTCAAGTAGTAGCAGTATTTTCTAAGATTGATTTACGATCCAGATATCACCAACTGAGGATCAAAGATGAGGACAGTTTCAAAATTGCTTTCAGGACTAGATACAAACATTATGAGTTCACAGTCCTACCCTTTGGGTTTACAATGCACCTCCAACATTCATGAACCTAATGAAAAATGTTTTTAGAGACTATTTGGATAGGTTTGTATTAGTATTTCTTGATGATATCTTGATCTATTCTAAGAATGAAAGAGCATTGTAAACATTTAGGTATAGTTATTCAATGGTTAAGAGAGCACAACTTATATGGAAAACTCTTAAGAGTACTTTATTTCAAAAAAGTTCAATACCTATGACATGTAATCTCAGAAAGAGATTGCAGTTGATCAAAAAGCTAAAATAAAAGCACATAGTGGCCAATACCCAAAATTGTACCGAGGTTAGAAGTTTTTGTAAGGAAGCTAAGGTAGAAGAACAAATTCCTACACTAATCTTGAGAGGAGAATAATGCAAAACTCTTACAGATCTTTAACAGTTACATAAAATTTAAACAAAAATGAACATAAATATCATGCATACCATGACATAGTGATTTACGTGGGGAAAACCCTTTTGGGAGGAAAAACCCCACACTCCAAAATCCACCCAATATATTATTCAGTAAATCACAAAGATTGCAACATACTTGCAGAGCAAGATTCTCACAGGAGTATCACCACTCAAAGATCAAGAGATAACACGATTGCTAACAGATTTTTAGTATACATCACCATCTCTATCTATCTCTCTTTGTCATCCGTAACACAACGCCCTCATAAAATAGAGTTACAATCTAGTGCAAGACATGCCAACAAAATATCCACCATTAGATCTAAAACCTAATAATTAACAGTCTAGATTTACAATGTATCAACTCTCATCGATGAAACAATGGGGATAAGATATAGACCATCACTCGATTCGCTAAGTCATAGAAAACCCGAACCTCAAAACCTCTTGTTAGAGGTCACGAAGTTCTGAAAACCTACAACTTGCCGACAATAAAGATGGTATCCTTTTCTTCACAGTCGCTAAGTCGTTGAAATCCAAAACCTTAGAACCTCTTATCAAAGGTTACAAAGTTCTGAAAACCCATGACTCACCGACAACAAAGAGAACCTCAAAGTCGCTAAGTCAGGAGGTTATGAAACTTTATAACCCTGCTACTTAAGTTAGAAAAACTTGGAACCCAGTGACTTAAGTACACTCCTATCAACAATAACTGTCATATAATTGCAAGGTTGAGACACAATTTCCCAACAATTTTATGGGTTTGGCGGGGTACTACAAGAAGTTTGTTACAAAATTTTCTAAGATAGCCTTTCCTATTACTTCATTATAAAAGGAAGGGTAAGAAATTTGAGTGGTTGGGAAAGTGTCAAGCAAATTTTAACCTACTCAAGGAGAAGCTAACCACTGCATCAATATTGAAAGTACCTAATTTAGAAGACAATTTTACTGTCATAATAGATGCATCAAGTGAAGGATTAGGATTTTTGATGCAAGAAGGGAAAGTTATTGCTTATGAATCAAGAAATTTGAAGCCCTATGGGAAAAATTATGTGTCACATGATTTAGAGTTAGTGACAGTTGTTCATGCATTGCAGATGTGGAGACATTATCTAATGGGAAATCCTTTTTAACTAAAGACCAATCATCATGATTTGAAGTAGCTATTTACCCAACCCAATTTGAATGCACAACAAAGAAGGTGGTTGGATTTGATAGCAAACTATGACTTCAAAATCAGCTACATCAAGGGAAAAGAGAATCAAGTTGATGATGCCCTAAGTTGAAGAAGGAATATCACCTCTATGGTAAAACTCAAACCGACTTTAAAGGAAAAGTGTTGCAAAAATCCTTGGGTGATGAATTTTACAAGCAAGTTAAGCAAGCACTCACGAATAATCCACAAGATGCAAGGTATGAAGGTTTTCACTTTGACCCTAATGGATTATTAAGGTTTAAAGGGAGAATATATGTACCTAATTTAGAAGATTTAAGGAATATAGTGTGGAAATAATTCCATAATGCACCATACTCTGGACATCCTAGTGTGATGAAGATGTTGGCAAATGTAAAGTCGTTATATTTATGGAAGGGTATGAAAGGAGATGCTGCTAGATTTGTTGCAAGATGCTTAGAGTGTCAAAGAGTAAAAGAAAAACACCATCACCATGCTGGTCTATTATATTCACATGACATACATGAGAGTAAGTGGAAAGTCATTAGCATGGACTTTGTGCAAGGTCTACCTATGTCAAGGAATAAAAACCATGCCATTCTAGTGGTGGTGGATAAGTTAACTAAGGTAGCACATTTTTCTTTGGGAAATATAACTGATGGAGCTCGTGTCATAGCTCTGAAAATTATTCAAGAAGTACTTATATTACATGTGCTTCCTAAGAAGATCATATTAGATAGGGATTCTTGTGTAACATCTAGATTTTGGTAAACCTTGTTCTCATCACTTGGAACAAAGTTGAATATAGGTTCAACTTATCATCCAAAAATGAATGGACAAATGGAAAGAGTTAACCAAGTGATCAAAGATCTATTAATGATGTATTGCATGGATCATCAATAAAAGTGGGAAGATTACCTACCATTTGTAGAATTTTCATTTAATAGTTCTTATCATTCTGCAATTAAGATGACACCATTTGAAGAGTTATATGGCAAAAAATGTTAGAATCCTACAAGCTGGTATAAGCTAGAGGATATGGCAAGTTGAGAGCTAGAGATGTTATCAAAAATGGAAGAGAAAGTTTGAATTATTAAGCAAAGCTAGTTGAAGCTAATGATCAACAAAAAATATATGCAGATTCTAAGCGGGTACCCAGAATTTTGTGGTAGGGGAAAAGGTGTTGTTAAGAGTGAAACCACAAAAGTGTTTCATAAAGTTTAGAAAGTCTTCCAAATTAGCTCTACACTATGTAGGTCCTTTCGAGGTTCTAGAGGAAATAAACCCATTTTCTTATCGAATTACGTTGCCACCAATTCTTGCTACGATGCACAATGTTTTTCACTTCTCATACCTTAAAAAGTTTATACCAGAGGATAACCATGTTATTGATTGGAATGCTTTACAGGTACAAGACCCGTGTGTGGTAACAATCGAGCCTCTCAAGGTTCTCATAACACATAAGATTTTCTTGCACAATAGAGAGGTTCTGCAATGCAAAGTCCAATGGGACCAGTATGTAGATGAATCTGCCACTTGGGAAGACTATGTTGAGATTAAGGAAGAATTTCCTCATGTCTTACATGCTTATGAGAGTTCTTGAAATTTTTTTTTGTTATGTTTTCTTTTTAGTATGAGTCTATGTCTACTATCTAAAATCATTGAGGATGATGATCCACAAGGTGGGGGTATATGTTACACCTTGTTGTGTTACTACTTATTTACTTTCACCTAGTTGGGTGAAAATGCTTGAAATGAGTGTATTTATGTTTTATGTGTTTTGGAAATAAGAAGAATAAATGTTGATTCAATTTGATGTTATGAAAGGATTCTAATTATAAAATATTTGATGTAAATGAGTGTATTGTTTCCAGCTAAGTACTATTGCAATGTGATAAGTTGGATGAAGGTGATTTTATCAAGCCTCTTGAAGAGAGGGGAAGTATCATTCAAGGAAAAGAACTTGGTCTGGTAACCTTTAATAATGACCTTAACCGAGCTTTCACACACACACACACACACACACTTATAGTTGGTCAAGTTAGGATATTAGTTGGGAAATAGTAAGTTACCATTAGTCTTGCTTGTATTTTATTTGTGAATGATCAGTTAAGGGTTTCTTGTTGATTATTTTTGTGTCGAGTGAGATCTTCTTTATGTGTTTCTATTTGAATTGATAAGGGTAAATATACATAAAATTTATATATATATATGTGTGTGTGTGTGTGTGGTGTGTGTCAATGATAAACATACACATGAGTAATTACACACATGGGTATACATATCTATAGACGTATTTGCACATGCTCATGGAAAAATTGCCCATATGTGTTGGAATATCGATCAGACAAGAATACATATATATACAAACCATGTAAATATGTCAATTGATATGAGTACGTTAATATAAATTTATGATATAATATATATATATAGTATACGAGTATATATATGTATATGTATATTAACATACGTGTATGTATCGACATAATGGAAACACCGATACAAGTATACTAATATATATAAATATATATACATATGTATAAATATCTATATATATATATATAAATACTTTATTATATGTGAAATATGAGGATACATATGTGTATCCATGTATTTAATGATACAACTCTATTTACTTATGAATTATGAATATATATATACATATACTTGTTTTTCGTGGAGTATGTAAATATATATTATATATGAATTATGAAATGTTTCTTTAGCATCAAGATTTATCTTAAAGTGCATAGCAATCTAAGCATAGAATATATTAATAGTGCACAACATATTATAGTGAAAACAACACTAATTATGTAATGTGTGATT
This sequence comes from Sequoiadendron giganteum, assembly GCA_007115665.2. NCBI lineage: Eukaryota > Viridiplantae > Streptophyta > Pinopsida > Cupressales > Cupressaceae > Sequoiadendron > Sequoiadendron giganteum. The sequence goes on from CM021109.1 coordinate 85,378,163, forward strand.
ATATATGAATGGAGTTTACATCAAATAAAGAGCATATAGTATAAAATATGCACCGTCATATTAAGCACTCATTAACCAATGCCTTCCTATGTGTTATAGTCATTGCCAAGACTTTGTCAAAGGAAAAAAATATCAAATGACTATACACAAACAATAGTTGACTAAGTCAAACAATAAACCATTGACCAAGTAATGTGGTGCAAATATCATAAGGTGGCACCAAATTGAAAGAGAAACGGATTGAATAGGAGTCTATCGATAAGTATGAATTTCTAGATTGATAAGAATATGAAATATTTGGAATAAGTCAAGAGCACAACTTTCTAAGAAGGTTGACCTATAGGGAAACATAAACCTTGCATTTCTATTTGTCTTTATTGTTGATCAAATATGTTAAGTGACTCATTCACTTGGCTGCGTACGTGTTCCTTGTGCAATATCTTTAGCTACCACCTTTTTAATTACCTTGCCAAGTTAAATCAGTTGAGTTAAGAAGTGTCATTTTCCATACACTATTTTAAGCCTTTAATTGTTGATTTTTGTGTATAAATAGAGGAGCTATTTATCTCATTTAGAGAACACATTATCCACACTTTGCTATGATTTTATGAGCTTAAGAATTCTATTTTTATGAGTTAAGTGAGAGAGAGAGGTTTCGAAAGGGAATCATATTGAGAAGTTGCTTGCTGTTTGAGAAGGTTTCATTAGGAATTCAAATTCATCCAGTTGAAGCATTGCATAAACAGGCATGCTGATTCCCATCCCTTTTATTCTTTGTTCTATGTTTTTGAAAAGATTGAGTGACATTTCTTGTTTGTTGGGAAGCTAGTACAATTTTTTACTAGGTAAAGTTTGATTACTCCTTTATGAAAGTAAAAAGAAGCTTGTAGATCTTAGTATATAGACCTAATTTCTTGATGTGTTTGTACATATTCCATTAATAAGAAATGGGTGGATATAGAGGATATTATTTACTATATAGGGAAATAAATTACGTAGCTATTGGTTAAACTAGTTGTTTCATAGAGTTACTTGATTAATTCATAGATGTGTTAGTTAAACTGGAGGTAATAAGTTATTCCTGGGGTTATAATAATCCAATGAGGGGGATAGACTATGCATAGGGTATGAATAGTCATATTTATAAACTGAGCTAAGGTAGTGGGTTAGTGTGTGACATACACTTTGAAATTAAGAGTGATTAACACTTTGGGAAAAGTAGTGTAAGTTGCCACTGTTTACATTGTCAGTTCATTGTGTTTCCACAATTTATGTCTTAGATATAGGGAATGCCATATGTTTAGGTTGTAGCCAATGTATGGAAGATCTAGAGATGTTTAGGACACACCACTAAGCTCAGAAAAGGTCATGTTACTATGAGGTTACCAAACCAATCTCTTTGTCAAAGGGTAGGGCCATCTATTAGATAGATAGATGTGCGAGGGAGCACAGTTAGTCCAAGGTTGAAAAAAAAGTGCTTGAGTGATGCTTCTCCTTATCAGTTGGTGACCAAGGTTTGCATGGAGGATTTCCAAGACTATTTGTACACCTTTTTCTAGTAAGCTCATTATATCCTTGTATTTGTTTTACGCATCCATTATGATGAAAAAGTTGTAAAAAAGAAATTTTATTATGAATTATTGATAATGTTATCAATCAAGTGGAAAGTTTTAATACTTTGAATAAATAAAATGGAAAGATTCTTATCTTATATGTGCATGCTATCTCTTATATTTAAGGAAAAAAAATATTTCTCTTATTAGATATATGCTTGAACTTTTACTTGAGGTCAAAACATAGGAAAGTTACTTAGTAGAACAATGGGCATGCTACAAAGAGGTTAGGGTGAGTAGAGTTTTGAAAGAGGTACTTGGTTTGACTACTAGAACTAATAGTTCAAGGTAAAATTTAACTTGATGTTAATTTGATCTACATCTTGATCATTGTTGTCAATAGTAGGCTGAGTTACTTCACCACCACACCTTAATAATTGTATGATGTTTGCTTTTCTTGTGTGGAATGTTTGAGTTTGAGTACTGTGATTATGTAGGTCAACTAGATTTAGGGGCCATATAAATTTTCTTCTAAAAACACAACCCTTATTTGCTAATGTAAGTTCAAAGTGTCAAATGTTACGCTACTCAAAGTTGTAAAATTACGCCTTAGAGTCTCCAATTATGATGTTGAGATACTCCACTATTGTCTTGTTCTAATGGAATAGGATTTAGAGTTAATTAAAGTTTTAAAACACTTACATGTAACCAAGGAAAGCCCCAAGTCACTCACCTTGTCAATTATTTATATAGTCATTGCTAACATGCCCACTAGATTTGAGCAAGTGCTCATTACTATGGAAAAGTCCATCTTCAATAAAATTTATGAAATTACATAAATTTTATAAAAATAATGTAGCTCTTATTGATTATGATATAGGTACTCAATATCTCATAAAATTATCATTAAAATAAATTAGAAAGTATAGTATGGTGGATCACAACGAAAGTAAAGTCCTTACAAAATTTTCTGGCATTGATTATTTTGTGATTTTCATCCCGTACAAACTAGTCACCCATTTGGCACACTTGAAAATATAGCTTATGTGATTTGGGTAATAACAAACATAAATAAAAAACATCCCAATAGTGACATTGTGTTAAAAGCACTTTATAGTAGATTTAAATATTTGGTGGTATATATGATGCACTTGTGTTAATAAACAAAACTAAATAAGTTGATTTAAAACTTATAAGTAGAAATTTATGTATATATGCATACCAAGTTGGAAATATTTATCAAAAACTATATAAACACTTATATGTAGCTATATTTACATATTTAGTCATATAGATAGCTATATACATGTATAAAAAGTTGTATATACAAGTACAAATAGCTATATACATGCATGTAAAACTCTAAAATTGTGTAGAGAACTACATATCTAAATATAAATACCTAAACATAACAAAAAAAACCCCTTATAGTTGTATATAATATAAAACCATTGTAGCTATATATAGGTATACATATATGTAGCTAATAAAAAATCCTAAAAGGTATATATAAAATAATAAGAATTTAGCCTTTAGATGAGAATGCCATGCACAAGGACTGGTCTCCATAGTTGAGGGAAAATGAGATATTATTGCAACAAAGAATATTCTATAAGTTGAGCTAGAGTCATATTATTTATATATAATATATACATATGTATAAAAGTTTACATATTAATTTATAGAAGTATATACATTTGGAAAAAATACATATAGAAAAATATCATGTCAAGAATTTAGCAAAAGTAGTTATACAACATGTAAACATAAATAATATTTACACCTTTGTATATTTGTAGAAAAATGTGTGTAGAAGTATGTATAATTGGATAAATATTTCTAAATATATAAATTTTAAATAGGTAAAAGTAAACATTTTAGAACCTTTAGTTTTCCACATTACAAAATAAAAATACTAAATTTGATATCACTTAATTATATCACTTATATAATTGTATAAATATATATGCATAACTATATATACATATTTAATCATATAAACAACCATATACACATATATAGAGTTGTGATATGGTAATATGGAGAACTATATTACATATATGTAGAGCTATGTACAATACATAACTCTACATTTGCATCGAGAATTGTATATAACTGTAAAACCCTCAACATAAAATCATAGAAATAGTTGTATAAATAAATAAACACTTAAATAAACCCTAAAAAAAATCCTCAATAGAAGTAAGCCCTCGACATGATCAAACCCTCTCAAAATTATTTTTGAGAATTTATAGAGGGTATTTTTGGAAGCGTGAAAACCATTATTTACAAAACCCTACATAATTTAGAAGCTTGAAAAATAAAATAAACAAAAATAGGAGCAATGTGACCATCTGGGATAAATTTGATAGTCTAGCTGATACTATCATTACAAGAAGGTATTTAGGGCTAGGAGATTTTTGATCTCCATCAAAACCCCATTATACTTATTAGAAGGACCATATATGCTCAAAATGGAACCAAGTGGCATAGTTTGATATGGGAATTTTCATCACCTTTTCCCTATAGAGCATGGACATTAAATATGTAAAGAGTGAAAAGGTAATCATCTAATTAATGATTATTAGGTCCCTTTTCACACTATAATTCTTAAGCTTATTTAGGTCATGTGCTTTTTTGTCTCAACTCATAGCAATAAGACATATATCATGATCTAATTTAATTCTCACTTAGGGTTTCATCTAGGGTTTATTTATCCTTTATCAAGGATAATTCATTGTATATTGTAATCAATATTTAATTATTACATTAATACAAAATCTTAAGCTTCATATCAAATTAGTTGTTTTTCTCTCTTTTATGATAGGGTGTTTTGTTTGTAGGCGATTTTTGGGAGTTGTGGGGTTCAAACATCAACTCCAACATGGCATCAAAACACCATATTTTTAATTCCATGTCTATTTTATGAGATATTCAACCTTGAGAATCCAAACAATGCATACTAAAGAAGAAAAAACATCATTTTTGTGTCTAAAATATCCAAAAACCTTAAGATTTCTTTTCCAAATGCTAAAATTAGAGTTTGGAAAAATTAGGGCAATTTTTTTGAGGTCTTGAAAAATTATGCTATTTTTTTTTTGTATGAATGTATATTTTTTTATGGAATCTATACAACCATACAATTTTTATACCATCTCTATATAGGGTTTAAAAAAATTGGCACATTCATTGAAATCTAGCAAAAAAAGTAGTGGTGGAAATAGATTTTAGTGGTTATATTTTACAATGTGTAAAGGGGTAGGGCTAATATCATGCATGGTTTGACATTTTTTATTGAATTTTTTTTTTTCAACCACTAGTCTATAAATTTTGGTGTTAAAATTCCAACAAGTGATTACATTGAGAGTTCACCTCTGGTCATTCTTAGTTGGGGGTTTAAGCCTTGACCACAATGCTACCACACATCATCACTTATTCTGACTACTCCCCTTGATCACCACTTAGCTAGCTATCTAAGTTAGATGAAATTTTCACAAACTATTTAAGATAATTATATGGCCATCGCCTAAATCATACATGACATTTTTTAATAAAATAGTGTTTGATGGTAGAGTTGAGAAGTACAATGCAAGATTGGTTGTGAAGGTTTATTATTAGGTTGAGAGAATAGATTAGGGTCATATTTTCTCCCCCATAGAAAATTTGATATCCATTTGATTTCTATGGTTTCTTGTTATAGCATATGATCTTGAAGTTGAGTAGATGAATATGTAGACAACATTCCTTCATGGTGATTTGGAGGAAGTGATTTATATGAAACAAATAGAGCACTACATTAATAAATTTAAAGAACATTTGGTTTATAAGTTGAAGAAATATGTGTATGGTCTTAAAAAATATCGTAGGATGCAATGCCAAAAGTTTTATTCCTTTATTTTATTTTGAGATTTATGAGATCTAAATCAAATAATTGCATCTACCATAAGATGGACAATGATTTCATTCTCATTATTGTGTTATATGATGATGCTACATTCTTTTCAATAATGGGAAGGTTTGAATTATGAATTAAAGTTTTAATTTTTGTTTAGATTGAGATGAAGGACTTATGAGTAGCCATGAACATCTTGGGGATGGAGATCAAAAGAGGTAGAGTGAAAACAAATGTTTGGGCTAAAGTAAGTATGTGAACTTAGTGTAGAAGAGGTTTAGCATGCTATATTGCAATTTAATCTATGTTCCCATTACAATAGGGATAAATTTATTTTTTTAGTGTCCAATTTCTCTGAGTGAGATGGAGGATATGAGAAGATTACCTTATTATAGTGTAATTATGAGTTTGATGTATACTATGGTTTGCACAAGGATACCTTAAAATAATTGAGGGAGAGAATTATGAGAGTGTAATAGACTATTTTAGTGGCATCTTATCTTATTGGGATGTAGACCAAAACAACTACTAGTTCTCATAGATGGAGGGTGATTAGAAAGACACCCTTTATGATACTTATTTTCTTGGAGTTATGTTACTGGGATGAGATTCATCCTAAGGGATTCTCAAGATAGAAGGGAGACTAGGCTTGGAATTATTATTTTGGTGACATGGATGGTCACACCAATGTTAAGTTAGCAATGAGGCTAAGGCTTATTGAAGGGGTAACTATTTTGAATAGTAGAGTCCATTATGTGGTTCATTTGTAATAGATTAGTTGGTGAAAAGCGATCCAATAAGTTGTTAGAACTAGGTGTTGCAAACCTTGTAAGTCCTAGTTCTAGTAAAATTATTTAGTACTTATTTAATATAGTAAATAATGTACCCACATGGAAAAGGGCACCCCACTTAGAAGAAATATGAATATTTTTTATTTGGCACTTTCCACTATGTGGTGTTGGTATTTAAGAAGTCATTGAATTGGGGTTACCAAATGGACCATGGAAAACATGGGTTATAAACTATTATTACACCTACATGACACACTTGGGAAGTATTTAGACCCTTATTAGTCTTGGGGGTCAACCAATGGTGCAGGGGCACCAAATTCATTTTTGTGCAAATTTGGTCAAATAAGGTCTTGAGTTGGTTTTAGGTATTTTGAGTTTAAAAGTAATTAAATAAGGTAATAATAGACCATATTATAATGTATTGAGTCCATTTGGTTGGTTTGGAGTCCTCTTGTTGAGAAATTACAAAATCTTGAAAAGTTGTAAAAGTGTAAAATGCAAAAATACAAAATTAGAGAACTCCAATGGTCATTCAGTTTCAAATGGTAGTTGAGCCAATTTTTTGGTTTGTTTTTGGTGTTTCAAACTTAAATATGCCTTTAAATTCTTTAAATAGGGTTGATATGTTGATTGAGAAGTTGAAACAATAAAATAATACTGTTTCTCTATAATTTCTGTGAGTTTTCACCAAACTTTGTTGCTCCAAGCTGTGGTATGAATCCGTACAGAGGAATATTGCTTCATAGGTTTTTGAATTTTTTGAAGACATGTTTTAGATCCATTTTGGAGGTGGTTTTATTGAGTTTCATTGAATTTGGAGACTTTGACAAGCATTTAACTGTCCACGGGTCTGTAACTCAGAAATTGGGGTTTGAGGGTATTCAAAATGCATTGAAGACCCATTCCACTAGTAAATGTGTTTGAAAATTGGTGGGATGGGGGAATTAGGGTAGTTTTAGGTGTTAGAATAGGATTGAGGAGCAGGGAAGGTGTTTTGGTGGATTTTGATTACTACCCTAGATAGGATTTCATGAATTTTGGTTTGAATTAGATGGCTACAAGTTGAAATTTGCATAAAATCCATGAGTTAAGGCTGTGTGAAGGTTTTAAAAGCATGGAAAGACTTGGGATGATGTGTTGGAAGGTTTGGTGAGATGGAAAAAGGTTTTAAAGTTGTATTTCCAATAAACCCTCCTAGTTTTAAGCCTAAAATGGCCAAATCAGGGGTTTGATGTTTTTGTGAGGTTATGGTTGTTTCCCCTGATAAAGGTTGGAGATTTTAAGGTTTTGTGGTCTGGTAAAGGTCTTTCAAAAGATATTTAGGTTTAGTAAAGAGTTTGGAGGGGTGTTGCTTTGGAAAAGTGACTTATTTGAGGTCTTGGGGTTGTGTAGCAACATTGATTTGAGGGTGTTGGTCCAAAGTGACCTAATATTATTTTGAGATATGTTTGGAAGGAAGGTAAAGGGTATTTTAAATGACCTTTTTTTTTATGGTTTTGAGTTTTATTTTGAAAGATATGCCCATTTTTCTCCAGTTGGGTGCTACAAGGAATTGCTTGTGAATGGTGTGTTGAACACCAAGATGAGGGTTTAATGGTTGAAAGAGAGTTGGAATCAATTTGAATTGCGTTTGTTGAAGTTTTTCCTCCCTTCTCTACATAAACCAATTATTTGTGTAGTTACATTAGAATATTTGATGAATTACCCTTGCAGAGGAGTGCATGGATTGGACATGGATCTTAAGTATTAACTCGTGATTTTGGAAAACCATTAATGGTTTCTTGGGTATCCTTATCCTATATATTGAGGGATTTAAATGGAGATAGGATGATCAATTCTATGTATTATTATGCCACCCAATATTCTTCAACTTCATAGTATATATATTTAATGAATCACTACAATTCATGATTGTATTATAACCAATTCTGGAGAAGAAATAAATTTGGGTTTGCTTTGGAGGCTATGATTTTTCCTTAAAAATTTTCATAGGTAAACAATAAAAAATAAAGGCATCTTATTTATAAATAATAAAGAAATACCAATTAAACTAAGAGTTATTTCTACGTATTTTGTCAATTATAAACTAAATTAAGAATTTTAGACTAATCTAAAAGTAAACTAGTACACATTAGAGCTGGGACTAATAACAAAATTAGAATTGTTGTCACATGAAATTGTACCCTATTGAACATGGGGTTCAACATTCCAATGACATAATATAACTGACCTCAAGGTGTGGGACCTTGTAGATGAGGTCAGATCTTTGGAGAAGGTTGACTTCCTCTCAAAACTAGATGCAAAATACTGGTCTAACCCAACATTGGATAACTCTACACTAATCCTAATCTATAAAAATACAAAAGGAAAAGGTAGAAGAGGATGCTGAAAGCTAGAAAAATGGTGATGCACCTAGATTGAATATGTTTCTTCCTACCTATGATTGCACAAAGAATCAATAAAACCACTGAAGAAGCTTACACAACTCCCTATTTCATCAATTTTATAAGAAAGCATGAAGGATGGGATATGAAAGATCAAAAGGGGTAGAGATTAACCACAATTAAGACTTACAACAAGTTAGCACAATCATACAATATACAAAAATGATAAGAGTTCATGCATGCATTGAGGTATCAAATGTTACACAAGACACAAACATTGAGAAGAGGTAATGATAGTGATTTCATTGACATAGAGGCATAAAATCCAAATTTTTCAATTGCAGATTGAAAAAATAACATAAGTCTATCATGGAAAATCTAGGAATGAACCCCTACAACGAGCAAAAAAGTTCCTTATATCATCTATAGGTCCTAGGAGAGAGAAAGGGCATGTGGATAGGAAATAAAACCTATCCAAAACCCTTGCAAATCATGTGTAGACATGTGTCCTTCAAATCCCAAGTCAAAATCCTTCAAAACAACCTTGGCACCATAGCCATGCTTCCACAATGATGAATCCATTAATAAGTACAAAAACTCCCACAAGATCTATAGAAAAATCACTACTAGGGATGGCCCTTTGACATAAAGTAGTCTAGAAGTAATAAATGGAGCATGGGTACCATTTTTTCCACTTGGAGTTGGTAGAAAATCCATTTAAAATCATTCTTGTAGCTCCAAGAATTAGATCTAGTAGTTGGGGAAGTTGTTGCAACATTAATGGAATTTCGTGAAAATTTGTTGGGATTGTCCAAAAGTTTGTGTTGGGTCCAAAGTCCTAAAAGGACTAAAGGTGATGGGAATGGGAAATATGGAATGAAAAATGAACCTTTAGACTTTGGTCCAAAAATCCCTCCAGGGTCCGAAGTCTCAATAGGAAAAAAGGAAGCAAAGATCAGGAATATAAATGGACATTGGACTTTGGTCCAAATGTCCTATCAAGACCCGAAACTCTGACCAAACCAAGGTGATAGGAACTTGGCGATAAGAACTTGGGGTGAAAGGAAATTTTGGGACTTAAAGTTCTGACGGGATCAAAGAAGAAACAAGGATAAGGAATAGAAATGAATAATGGACTTGGTCAAAATATCCTTTTGGGACCTGAAACTCTGACCAAACTAAGACAACAAGAACTTGGTGACAGGAAATCGAGCTGACAAGAAATTTTGGTACTTAAATTTGTAATGGGACCAAAGAAGAAGCGTGGATCGAGAATAGAAACAGACATTGGACTTGGTCCAAATGTCCTTTCGAGACTTGAAAATCTGACTAAAACAAGTTGATAGGAACTCGGGGTGGTCCATGAACTTTCAAGACTTAAAGTTATGACGAGACCAAAGAAGAAGTGGGGATCGATAATAGAAATGGACATTGGCCTTGGTCCAAATGTCCTCTCAAGATTGAAAAATCTGACTGAACCAAGGCAACAAGAACTTTCGAGACTTAAAATTATGACATGACCAAAGAAGAAGTGGGGATTGGGAATAGAAAGAGACATTGGACTTTGGTCCAAATGTCCCTTTGGGACCCCAAACTTTGATCAGAACAAGGCGATAGGATCTTAGGGTGACAAGAAATTTTGAGACTTAAAAACTAATGGGACCAAAGAAGAAGTGGGGATCGAGAATAGAAATGGACATTGGAATTTGGTCCAAATGTCCTTTTGGGACCCGAAACTTTGATTGAACCAAGGAAGAAAGGGGAGGAATTAGCCACTTTTTTGAGATTTTTTCAAGGGTATTTGACTAAAACTTGGCGAAGGGATAATTCAACTACCAAAAGGATACTTGAGCATGATAAACCCATTAGGATTTCTTAGATCAGTTATGATTGATGGGAAATGAAATGGGAGGCACAAAGTGATAATAGGAACACAACTAGAAACCAAAAAATGCAAAGACAAATTATGATTGAGAGAAAATAAAACATGAAATAAGAAATTTAGATGCACATGGAAGTTAAAACTTCATAGCTATAAGACCTTAGAATTAGACATAAGAGGTGTTGGCAATGTTGCAGGTGTCCTCTAGGGGAATCCCGAGCAGTATACGAGTCCTTTGGGTTCGCTAGGGGTGGTACAAGGTTCCTCTAGGGGTGGCATAGGTTTCTAGTTTTAGAAAGCTATGAAATTCATAGGAAAACACTTTATTGATGTATAAATAATATGTCCAGTTAGTTAGCCACCATTCCAAATAAAGAACAAAATATGAAAGGAAAATTGCTATGATGAACTTATGGAAAAGAGAGAAATTAAAAAAAATAGAATGGTAGAAATGAGAAGAGGAAGGTTGTAGAGACTTTAGTGAAATTTAGAAACTTATAAAGCCAATTTATGGAAGAGGGGTGATAAGGTAGCTTTAAAAAATGTGCTAGTGGCTTTGAGGCTATCCTACTATTAGAATGCCTTAAAATTTATTTGTTGGTTTTATATTCATACAAATCACTTCTCTAAACTATCATAATTTCTCAATCCACATAGAATATATTATAAATCACTCACAAGCCAACTTTATTAAAGAAAATCTTACAAATTAGATATGTGAAAGGGGTTCCTATCTTGATCAACCTCTTTGTGGGTATTCTAACTAAACTCCACATGATACAATATGGAAAATATATGTAGTCAACTCTAGATATTATTTGTGCTCCAACAATGGTGATAAGATAAATAAAATACTAGGTGGGACAAGGGAAAACATAGGCACAACAAGCATAATGGAAACATAAAGATATGGAAAAAAAACTCAAAAAGATAATGGTAAGTGTTCTATATGACTTTGATGAGATGAGGGAACTAATGAAAAGAGGTATTTAGTTTTAGGAAAAGGTGTGTTTTCCACCTTGCATAATGTTATAATGCAATATTTTATTTATTATGTGGTGCACCTAGGGAATCTAGGGAAGCATGCATCACATGGGTCTAGCATTCTTTGGGCCACTTTATTGGTTGTATGTAACATTGGGTTAAATATTTAATGTGGATTGCACTTGAGAATACTATTTAATATTGTGAAAACTTAGTACCAATATTAAATGAGGGGTTAATGGCTTTGTAAGCTCATGGTATTAGTAACATGGTTTTATGTAATACCACTTGGTGGCTTTGTGTAAGCTTTTTTCTATAAAAAAAATTACATGGGTAGTTGTCTAAGGTTGGATAGTTGGCTAGTTGGTAGGTTAGCTCTTGTTAGCATTTTTGAGGGTTGAAGCATGGTATGAGATGTGTCTTGGAGTGCTTGTAGAGGGTCTGTTGTTTCAAAGGTATTCATGGAGAACTCTAAAGATGTATTATAATGTTTATTGCTAAATAATACATGAGTGATGGATGATTTTGGAGGTTGGGTTTTTCCCTCTTGAGGGTTTTCCTAGGGTATATCTTGTGTCACCTTTGATAGTATGTTGTCTATTCTTTTGCATATGGATTTTGAATACTTGTTTGCATATATTTCTTTATTTGGGTTATGTAGAAATTATATTAGGTGGATTCATATTTCTTTTCATTTGGTATCAGAGCCATTGTTGTAGTTTGTATAACCCTTGTTGGAGTATATTTGGTGTATAGTTGAATCTAGGGCTTCCATGGAAAGAATAAAGGCATTGAAAGATATGAGGGTTTTGTGCAACTATTTTTTACAAATTTGGGGTTGCATATTTGTGGTTATTTTTTGTAGATATGGGGTTATGAATCTTTTTTTGAAAAAAGGGTTTTTATGGATGTTCATAATGAGGGTTTTATAGGGGAAATGTTGTAGATGACCCCTTGGGACAAAAAATACCTCACCATTGGATCTAAGAGGCATGAGAGATGAAGATTGACATAAAATTTGACCTATTTTGGTTACTAAAAAAATGCAATTTTTTTGCCCCTTGCCTCGTACGGTCATACAACCTTCAATTTCGTCTATAGGTCAAAAAAAATATAAAAAAATATGACCCCCATACCCATAGTCCCCTGTGGTACTACAGGGACTGAAACCTTTGCAGTATAGCAGGGGTTTTTGGCCCTTGATCGGTTGACCTACCGACGTGCTTATGCTCGGCCCAACAGCTGGTCGTTGGGACCGATCGATGCCATCGACAATAAAATAATAACTACCCAAAATAAAAAATTTAACCACCATCTTAAATATCAAATTTTTTGCCTCGATTTTTTAATTCAGAATAAATTAAACCAATTTAAATTGCTTGGTGGGTCTGTCACCATCTAGGTGGTGGCAACACTAGTTAGCCACTGATGGGCCACCCTATGGTCACCTCTAATTTTGCTCCTATAGCCAAATTGTACAATTTTTTTCCAGAGGGCATAAATTTTGCTCAGGGTGTTGGTTTGTGACTTCTTATACTCGTTGGAAAGGTGATTCCATGTACTTTGTTGTGGTATCGATGGTTTTTCAAGATTTTGTTGTTTTGATAGTCAAATGTTTGTTGGAAGTCAGGTGTTCTTTTCAAGGTTGGAGAGGTCATAACTTGTGCATACGAAATCAAATTTTGGACTTCTTATAGTTGGAAAAAATCTTATTCAAAACACTACACTGTGGATCAGGTTTGGAGATGTTTTAGCATGGTTTATTTTCTATTATTTCCATCTAATATGTTTATGGGTTCTTTTGACTATGGTGATTTTGTGAGCTTATGGATAATTGGATTTTTGTGATTTGATATTGGATTCATTGTATACACATGGAAATCTCTGATTAATCTCATTTGACATGGTTATCAATATATTGTTGGATTTGTATGTTGCATTAATGTATCTACAAGTTGTGTAGTGTTGTAGGCGGTCTATACTTATAGGTTTCATTTATGACTTGGATATGGGTTGTCTATTCCCATAGATACTCTAGTGTTACATATTTAGATTGGTGGCTTGGTTAGTCACTTGTTTTGCTGGTTTGGTTTTCATGTTGATATGGAGAGATGGTATTACTAGGTGCATTCATGTTGTGAGACCTATGTAGTTGAATATGTGATGCACACATGTGTGACAGGGTTGGATGATTTTTTTGGTACTTTTAGTGGTGATCATGGTGTCATGGATGTTCCTTGTGCCTTTGGGACTTCGACATGACAATTTTTTATGCAGGTGCATTGCTGGTGTTGTTGGATTGGTTCCTGTTTGGTTTGTGGTGGTGTATATTTTTAGCTTGAGGATCATGGTTTTGGTTGATCTTCATTGAGGATGTTGTTATTACGATGTCATAGATAGCTTGGTTACATGATTTTGTGGGAGCTTATGACAGTGATGGTTTGGCTGTGTTGTATCTTATTGGTTTGGAGATCATGGTTTGTACTCTTCCCTTTGGGAGCTTGATGATGAGTTCTTTGATTGTGTTGGGGCCATGTAGGATCTTCATTTAGAGGATGGTTATCATGTATCCATGGAGATATTAGTATCACGGCTCAGTGGGAGTTTGTGGTGATGATGTGGGATTCACCATTTGATGGTGGATGATCTTTTGTAGTGTTTGTTGGTGTCATGGATGGACTCTTGGATTTTGATTCTTCTATGTGGTAAGGGTTCTTTTACATATTAGGTTTCATTGATAGGAGGTGGTTATCTTCATGTGATTTGGAGATTTTGACACCTTGGTTTGTCATGGATGAATTCTTTAGTCTTTGATTGAGGTGTCATGATTTCATTTGGCATGTGATCCTTATTTTGATAGGATGGGTTTTTGTATTATGTCATAATATACTCTTGATTACCTATTTACAATGTTGAAATGATACATGTGTATGATATGTTCATTGGATCATATGATCTTCCTTTGAGGAGATGTGAGATCATGATGTCATGGTTGTATTCCTGATTCAACTATTGCGACTTTGACTTTGATCTTGGTTGGTTCTATTGATATTGGGTACATTGATCATTTGCTTGGGATATTGATGATGGTGCTATATTGAATTTGGAGTTTGGTATGGTTTGATCAGTTACATTTACTCATGGATACTTGGAGACATAGTTGAGGCTAGGAGATCTCTTGTGATCAAAGACATTTATTGAGACGGTTACTCATTGATGAGTTTTTAGCTGAAAGTCTGAGGAGTCTACAACTTGGTTGGATGTGAGTTCAACATGGAACTATGAGGAGATTGTTATTAGAGAGTCATGATGACTTGGGTATCTTGGAGGAGCATTCTCATTCCCCACTCTTGGTCTACTCATAAATTTATCATTTGATAGGCATTTCCCATTGTTACTTTCAGATGCATTATATTTTATGCTTTATCTTCTCATGCATATGGATCTTGAGCTATGGCTTGTTAGTTTTGGAGGGTTCATTTGATGGATGTTGGGATGTTTATCTCCTTATGCATTATGAGATTGTTCATTGATGTGGAGCTTAAGAGACATTATTAGAATTATTCCCTTGGTTTTGGAATGGATTTGGTGTGATCTTCCTCTGGTTTGAGATGCGTACATATTGGTTATGGTCAGATATAAATAGTTCTATTCTCTTTGGGGTCTTATGGAGGAGTTCATACTTATCAAAAATTTGCATTTAGAGGTGTGTGAGGTGTGCGTAGAAGGACATGCTATAGGGGTGATCCCACAAAGCTGCTTTACAATTTTTGAGAGGAACTAATTTTTGCTGAAATCACATATTTTTAGAAAATATAATGATTTAAGCCTTAAAAAGTTCTATTTTAATGATTCCAATTGAAGATGGTTTTATCAAACCACCTTAGATCAAACCCCCTTGGATAGAACCTTGCTAGTTTTAAACCATACCTATAAATGAGTCTCCTTTACACCTATCAAAATGTTGATAAAAAATCACTTTTGATTTACCTTTTGGGGGATCAAATGAATTCATTTAAAATTTATTTTAAATGATTATGGTAGTCCTCAGAATGAGCTATCCAGCGAATATAATTTTAATATGTTTTAGTTTTATTATGTATTTGTTGTTTTAGTTTTATTAAACATAGGTTTTTCATTGAAAATGAAGGTCTCTGTTTTGCACATGTGGAAAAATAGAAAATTATCAAAATAAATTTTAAAAAAATATTTTTGTGCTGGGTATTGATTTCCTTGATCCATTAAAAAATAAAAATTTGAATTTTGATACATACATTAAAAGTTATGTTGTATACAGTCTGCCTATGTCTGAATTGCAATTGGTTTGACTTCGTAACTTGATTAAGGAAAAAATATTCAAAAAAAAATTATGAGACCAAATGAAAGTGCTAGATATCATAGTAAGAAATCTAAATTCGAAAAAATTAGAATTTTATCCTTCATACAAAAAAATTTATGTTGTATACGGTGAGCGTCACTTTTTAAAAATATTGTTTTATGAAAAAAACCAGTTTTCATGGGAGATGGAAAAAGAAGTGCAATCTGATTCCAAAAATTTTGAAAAAAATATTTTTAGAATCTGCAGACAAAATGTGATAAGACTCTAGTTTGCATCATCTTCAAATTCCTCACGGTTTAGCCACTATAGGTGCACGAATGTGAAGATTTAGTTAAAAATAATAATTTCAGTGTCCAGTTTGGCCAAAAATTGTAAACCACTATTATGGGATCACCCATAGGTTTTGATTTGAAAATTCTCTCTTTGGTCTTGTTCTTCTTCTTGGATGTTTTTATTCGCATGACATTGGATTTTGGATCTTGTGTGGAGCTATGGTGATCACTATGTTTGTGGTCATGTGTTGTTCATTGTTCTTTGGTGATGAAATGGATGTTCCTTTATCTCTTTCCTTTGTTGGGTGTGGAGAACTTGGGAGAGCTATGGTGACTTGTGGTGAGAGATGTATTGCAACATATTGGTTTGTAGGATTTGCATATCCTTGTGGATGTTCCTTGGTACTACATGACGTCGGTTACACTTCTATGTTTTTCTATTGGTGGATATTTGGATGCCTTGATCATTTTCATATTTGACATTACCTTATGCAGTGGGAGTTCTTGGATGTGTGTGTTCATTATATGACAAGTTTGTCACTTGGAGCTTGGATTGCATGTTATGGGTTGCAGGGAAAACTTTAGTGGCGAATATTCGCCAATTGGCTAATAATATAAATTAGGAGCTCCAAAAATGGCTAATAGTACAAGCTAAAATGAAGACTAAATCGCCAGGTTTTTACGAAAAAATAATTTTGTCTCGATTAATTCGCCATGTAAACGATGCGTCATCAAAATTGATTCGCCAGTATTTTATACAGTTACTAAAAAATTCAATTATATTCGCCAGTAATATTATATTTCTCTGATTAATTTTGGCGCAATATCGCCACTAATAATAAATTACTATTTAATTTGAGGAATATTTTCTTTTATCTATTGCCATAGATTAGTTTTTTAATCGAACGGTTGTAGGTTGATTCTAGGCCCTAATACACATGTGCCTTTTAAAAGGCTTGTTGAGGCCCGAAATTTGTTTTGGGCCTCAAAAAGCCTTTAAAAAGGCACATGTGTATTAGGGTAAAGAATAAACTTGCAGCCGTCCTTCGTTCTATTAGTGGGACGCCAGATAATGTTTCCCTGATGCCCATAGTTCCCTCGATGCACCATAGGATTGTGATGGGAGTTCCGTCAATGAAGCATTGTTAGGCCGATGGTATTGAATTTTGTTAGGAATGGGGGAAGATCTGGCCCTTGACCCCGCCTGTATTGTGATAGGAGCGCGCCAAGATTCACTAGGATTAGCCACTATGATTATTATTTTTACCAATTATTTATTAAGATTCGCCAGAATTTTAGAATTTTTTTAATACTGTGCATAAGATTCGCTAGGATTTTACAATTTTTTTAATACTGTGCATAAGATTCGCCAGGAAAATTAATATTTTTTTTCAAATAAAAGGAGAGATTCACCAGGATTTTACACCTTCACTGAGGGGGGGGGGGGGTTTCTTAAAGTTATCCCTGATGGGTTGTATATGTTGATGGCATGAGGTTCACTTGTTATGATTTGTATACCTTTGATGTATGAATAGTTGTATGTGTTAGAATTTTTTGTGGGTGCTATTTTTCAGCTATGGTGATTATATCTTGATAGCTATTGATACACATTTGTTACCTTTGGATTGTGTGTTTATGTATTAGGATATTGGTTGGAGGTAGGACTTATGCATATTTATGATAGACTTTATGACATCTCTTTGGATGGTTTCTTATCTTTGTGTGTTGACATGATGGAGGATGAGAGAATTCATGCTTGAGATGGTGTTCACCTTGATTCTTGTTGCAGGTATCTTGATGGTGTACATGGAGCACTTTGATTCCTTGATGGTATATGTGGCTAGAGGGTTTGTTCCCTTGTCCATGTTTGAGTTTACTTGTTTACCCCTTATGCAATATATACAATAAGTGGAAGAATGTTAGGAAAAGGAGTGTTGTTCACCTTGCATAATGTTATAATGTAATATTTTATTTATTATGTGGTGCACCTAGGGAATCTAGGGATGCATGCATCACATAGGTTTGGAATTCTCGGGGCCACTTTATGTGTTGTATGTAACATTGGGTTAAATATTTAATGTGGGGTTGCACATGGGAATAATATTTAATATTGGGAAAACTTAGTACCAATATTAAATGAGGTGTTAATGGTTTTGTAAGCTCATGGTATTAGTCATATGGTTTTATGTAATACCACTTGGTGGTTTTGTGTGAGCTTGTTTCTATAAAAGAAAACACAAGGGTATTTGTCTAAGGTCGGATAGTTGGCTAGTTGTTAGGTTTTGTCTTGTTAGAATTTGTGAGGGTTGAAGCATGGCATAGGATGTGTGGTTACATGCTTGTTCACATGGAGTGCTTGTAGAGGGCTTGATGTTTCAAAGTTATTCATCGAGAACTCTAAAGATGTATTGTAATGTTTATTGCTGAATAGTACATGAATGATGGATCCTTTTGGAGATTGGGTTTTTCCCTCTTGAGGGTTTTCCCAGGGTATATCTTGTGTCATATTTGATGGTATGTTTTCTATTCTCTTGCATATGGACTCATAATACTCTTTTGTATAGATTTATCTATTTGGGTTATGTGGAAGTTATATTGGGTGGATGCATATTTCCTTTCATTTAGGACTAGATGGGGAAAATGAGAGCTTGATAAATTATAATGGAGAGGGATATCATGGAAATTAGTTAGGATGGAAAGAGAAGATAATAGAAAAAACAAGATCCAAGAAGGCAACAATAAAAAGATAAGGAGAAAGTCTATGAATCCAAATCTATGAACACAAAAAGTAAAGATATAATAAGACATCATCCAAGAATAGTTGTAAAATATAACACTTGCATAATGAAATTGTTTCTTCAAAGTGTAAGCACTTTGGATGATATTCAAGGATGATAAAGGAGAGGAAAAAGAGAATATATATAAGGATTAAAGTGATTATGAAAAATATAGTGGATGAACATTAATGAACCTCACATTTAATTTTAGTGGGAAAATGAACATCAGATATATATATTTATATACAAGGATTAAAGTGATTATGAAAAATTTAGTGGATGAACATTAATGAACCTCACATTTAATTTTAGTGGGAAAATGAGCATCATATAGATTAGCCACCTAAGGTTCCCCTAGGGACATGCTTGGTGGTGGGGCATTCCCATGCTCCTAGAAGGCTCAAATTTCTAGGGGAAGTAAGAGAGGTCAGTATAAGACATGTGGAAGTGGTCCCATATATTTGTGATCAATTAGAAATGAGATTTTAAGGAAATAACATGGAAACAAGGTTGAAAAACATGAAGGAAGACACAACTAAATTTTAGGTGAACAAGGATAAGGATGAGTTGGATAGGGATAAACATGGATTATAAAATGGTCAAAATTTGTGGGATGAGGAAATAAAAAATACATTGAAATGAAAAAAGGTAAAAAATATAAACAAGGTGTGAACAAGGGCTAAACAAGGATGCATAAGGATATACAAGGTATGAATGAGGGATCAACAAAGAGTAAAAACACACACTAAAGAGAACTCCTAATAAGTGAAAAACATAATAAATGAAGCTATATGTATGCACTTATTTTATTACAGTAGGCTATATTCTATATATCACGTGTTGTAATTTTATTCTCTTCTTTATTTCTCTTTTGGGTCATTAATATGCTAAAATCAAGGTAGATCTAATTAACTTGTAGTATTATCCTTAATAGATTAAGTTATAATTAAATGTTTTCTTTTCATTTAGTATCAAATATCAACCAACTTGTTACATCCATGGGAGTAGGCTATTTTTTCAATTGGATTTTTGTGGTGTGATCTTATTTTTTAGGGACATATATAGTAGATACATCTAGAATGTAGGTGAATTTTTTGATGGAATAATGTTTGAGCTCTATAAACTCAAGATGGAGGATATTATTGTTGATACATATTGATGGGTTATAATTTTTTGTTAAAAAACCTTGGGCATGAAGGATGGAGATTAGGCAATCATTGGTTAAAGAAGCTTGGCTAGGTTCTATCTTTAAAATTCAATTCTTATAAATATACTAATAAAAATTATCAATAAAAACCTCTAGAAGTTAGAAAATTTATATGAGATAAAGTCCCATGTTAACAAAAACTTCCTACAAAAGAAGTTTTATTCTTGAGTATGAGTGATGGGGAATCTGTGATAGGGAACTTAAATACATTGAACTTTATGGTGAGTTAGTTGATGTTTGTAGATGTGAATATGGATAAGGAGGACTTGTAAGAGAAAGCAAAAGGGTCCATAGGAGCCCAATTTTTTTTATCATTGATTTCCTTCCACACAAGAGAGAAGCAATGATTATATAATATTACCAAAAAATGATGCATTATAACCTTGATGATGAGCATATGATGTAAGATTTGAGTGCGAACTCCCAACATCATTAGATCTGTTGCCAAACTAAATACCTTCCATAAGAGAAAAATGAAAAGAATAGCTTGTTATGATCAAGGATGCAAGTTTGATTAACTGAATATGAAAAGTACATGAGATGCCTTTCTTATAAAGGAAAGGTTGTGAGATAGGATTATACAAGATCATGACATATGTCTTAATATTGCATAATGAGACAAATACCTCAAAAATTGTTAAAATAACTTAGGACACAAGTATTAAATGATATGATAATATATGATAAGATCACATAACACCTAAGACTTCTAGAAATATTCCCTAGAACCTAAGTAAACTTAACATGTGAATAACACCTACTAGTGAGCTAGTTAATTAAAACACCTTATTCACACCAACACCCCCCTTAAGTGAAACTTAGGGAGGAACAAACCAATACAAATGATGTAAAAATGGATCTTGACTACTAGGCCATGCTAGGTAACCATGTAGAATTTAATCTATCACAACTGAAGAAAAGGAGAAAACCCAATGGGACAAAATTCCTCTCCAAAAGAAAGATGAGATATAATAAATTTCCCCTCCATAGGAAGGAAAGAAGAGAGACTATATAACCCCCCATAATGATATAACTTGTTGCAAAGAAAAAATAGAATAGCACTTGTGGAGTAAACTCTACAACCTTAATCCAAGAAACAAAGGACATTAATCCAAGAAACAAAGGACAAGATGACTTTGATATCAGAAAAACTAAAAAATATTTGGAGCAATATTGGAATTGTAATGCCCAAAATTTATGTTAGAAAAACCCAACTATTTTTTTTTTAAGCGTAATATTGAAACTATTTAACACTCTAAGGGTTCGAGAGTGTCATGCCCAAATCAAATGACAACATGAAAACCCAATATTTTTTTTTGACAACATAATTTTGAAACCTAACACATGCCCATTGCACCAATTTATGTAACACAACCTCAACAATCTGCACAATAGTTGATAATACTATATTGGATGAGGGACAACTCCAGACTTATCTAACTATATAATCTTGTTGACTTACTCACTTAGTCCAATTTTAAATATGCTTGAACTAATTATTCTAACTATATAATCTTGTTGACATACTCACTTAGTCCAATTTTAAATATGCTTGAACTAATTATTCTTTGAGTACTGACAACAAAATTACTAAGTTGCTTTACTTTAACCTTCCAATTTTAAAGGGTTTTGTCTCACTGTGTAATCAAATAAGATAGTTAAAATATTCATGCTCATCTTTTCTTTCAAAATAACACTCTCGTCAAAAGTTAGCACATGTAGTTTTCATTACTCCCAAGTTTTAATCCAACTCCTAGCACGTTTGGAAATCACTTATATCAATTATATCATATGGACTATCTTATTTATAAGAATTTATATGATTTAATTTAAGACTTTTATGGAGGAAGCACTAGATTTTATTGAGTTAACTTTTTTTTTAAAATAAAACTTTATATTTGATTACTTTATCAATAAGGGTATTCCCGCAAAATTTGAACATAACAAATAATAAGGCATATGACCTATAGTAAAATGATTAAATGTCTATAAGATAATATATTAACCAAACTACTAATATCTTGTTAGAGTCAATAACAAATTATAATTCAAATATTGCAGTGGAAAGCAATACCCTTGCTCAATAATTTATTTGCTATAAATAACCATGATTATATATATATTTTTATCAATATTATTAATTATTTACTAAATAAAATTATGACAAAATCTTTAACTAAAATTAATTTATATTATTCATCAAAAACTATATTACAAAATCCATAATTTGAATTAGTTTATACATATAAATATACTTACCTAATTTTAATGGGTAAATAATATAAAGTAAAATAAAAAAGTTAATCTTAAGTTAGTTAAGATGTTTTTTAAAGAGAAGTTCCACGATATATAAAGAATAAAATAAAACTTTAACTTTAACTTTCTTTTTTTTGAAAAAATAAGAGATCCCAACACATCTCCCCAACCTAATTTTGTTCTTTTTTTTCTTTTGGCTCAATAGACATGCCATCAAAAAGAAAGAAATAAAATAAACTTTAACCATCTGGTGGTGCCACACACAGTCCTTTGGCAATGCTGAGCAAGGAAGAAGAACAAGAGATGATTTGGCATTCCTCATTCTTGCGGTAACAATTGTACTATCAAAATTTTATTTATTTATTTTTATTTTTATTTGATTAAAATTAACATCAATTTCAAACGGGAGTATTTATTTTCAATCGCTGTTATTATTATAATTTCTCTTAACATTACTATTGTTCTATACTTATTTTGACTGCTGATAATATTAATATCAATCTGACTATTAATGCTATTACAAACTGCATTTTTATTTTTATAAATATCGTTGGTAGCATTAATTGTTGATGTTTTCATTTAATTATTTAACTCTATCTGCCATTTAATCTAAAGAATGCTAGCAGTGCCGAATTTCTATTAATGGTAGTAATGCTATTATCTTTAAACACATATTGCTTATTAATCAAACAAATTACTAAATTTACTGAGAACGTGGCATGGTAAGAACATGGGGTAAAACTGAGAATGCTTTTTTTTTTTAAACGAACTGAGTGATGATTGACAAGCCTCAGCAAAAACTTAATGCGAGAGCTGTCTCTTACACGCAACCTATCTTCTTCCTATGCTGGCCATCAATGGTTACAACTATACACCTGCACACACATTGATTGGTTTGCTGACTTCTTTTGATGTGTTTTGACTGGGCTGCATAAACACAATACGTTTTTGGCAGTTACTTTCACAACTACGTAGGTCAAGTTGATAATGAATGAATGAATGAATGAATGAATGAATGGATTTTAATGACGTTTATGAGACCATCAGTCTATAGGAGAATGCTTCACTGTGTCTACGTAATTAATCTGATTAAAACCCATTCCAGATGTGGGTAAACTATAGCTAATAAGTTTGGTGATCATATAATATGAATTCCACAATCTAGATTAGAAGTCAAGTATATACTGACTTTTTAGGTTAACTTTTTAGCATTGATTAAAGATTTGAACAGGAATTTTGATGGGGGTAGTTAAATAAGGAGGTGAGAGGATAATTAAATAGGAGGAGGGAAAGACGTGGGTTGGACCCTGATTCCACCCACCCAAGTTAACACTACCATGCTTGGCTGGCAGCTGTAAATCTCAACTGTTAGTGCCAGAATTATTTGCATTTATCCAACGTCCCAGAGCCACCTTGGTTACGGTAAAGCAATACTTAGAGGAAGAAGGCATTCACTCAGATCTGATTTGAATTTTGTTTTTTGTTTGGTTTGAACCCTCCACCTCAAAGATTCAGGTCGATGATGAAGTTGCTTAACATATTCCCCATCAAGAAACAAAAGACAGTGAGATCAAAGGCAAGGAGGAGGTTTTTGTTTAAGTTTATTGCTTGGGCATTTTTATTGCAAAGGAATGGGGTATGCTGGGAGCGTGGCTTCCTGTGGAGGGCCTATCCCATTTTTAAACTGTCTCTTTTATTCACTCATTGATTTATTATTCAAACACCAGTTTTATTTCTTTAAAGAAAATAGACCAAGTTGATGTTACACAGAGATTCATTAACACATGTTTCCAGGCATTGTTGGATGGTTAGATTTATTTATTTATTTTTGTATACCGGTCCAAACGAGGAGCTTGGTGAACTAATATGAGGTTGCCCCTCTGGCCACAAATTAGTCCCAGTTAACTTGAGGACATAAATATTATGTAACCATTTTGACTAAAAGCCTTGAATCAATGTTCTTTCTATTATGTAAAATGTTTCAGAGAGAACATTGTGAGTTGAATATGCCATTGTTTCTCTATTTTTTTACAGAACTGTGAATCCTAGATGTATACAGAAATGTGAATAAGTCTGAAAGACATTCAGATTAAACACTTTAAGATCTATTGAACAAATTTGTTCACAAAACTTGAATATATATCTTCTCTGTAACTGCACAACCATACTAATGACGTCGTTTTCATTTCATTTCATAATATATATAATATAATCCTTTTATATGTGGATGCCTGCAGTGTGTACAATTTTTTTATTATTATTATTAATATTTTGTTTTAATTAACCTCATCCTATTTCTATAGTCTATTAACCAAATTCTATGTTGATCAAAATAAAGCAGAATGTCTTCCTACAAATTCTATAAGAACTCATATTCTATTTCTTTTTATTTGCATTCAATTGTTTAACAACAATGTAATGCACCTGACTGCTATCTAGCTCATTTACATGCTTCCCGAGCACAACAAATACATCTTTAAGGGTTGAACATCACAGTAATATGTATCCTTTTCCTCCTTTTTTTTATAATTGACCTTTCTTTTTGTGATAATCAAATAGAGATCAACAATATGTTAATAGTAAAGAAATTCAACATCCTTATTGGTGGAATAAAAAGCTCTGAATATATTGCCTCTTTCTATAATATTTAGCATTAATATCAAAAAAATATAATTCATTCATTTAGCCTTTAGACTATTTACTCTAGATCCAACAAAATGAAATGGTAGGATGATTTAGGTAGTTAATTTCTTAAGTCATATTCATGTTCTTTTTATATATTTCCTTCTACAGATTCAGATGTTCTTAAAGAAAGGCTGATATATATTTCTTTTCTTTTTCTTAAAATCTCTTCTACATAGGATTACAACAATACATAGAAATCAAAATAAATTGCAAGTCAGTACATAAGTGCTTGGTCTCTTCCATATTTCCTTCTAAAACAAAATGCCAACTTTCAATATTACAATAATATTTAAAAATACAATGAATCCACACAAACAACTAAGGCTTTCTCTCCACCCTACCGTAATGGCGTCATGGAGCCTCTTGGGCTCTAGCCATACCCCCGAGCAAGGAAGTCTTTTAGCTCCAAGATGATGAATGGAGTCTTTTCAAAATTTAACAAGGAATAAGAATAACATAGCACCAAATTTCATGCATTGATTCCTCTACTCTTTGTTCTACCATAACCCACACAACATATCACCCTTTTATTTTACAACAAATAAACAAAGGGAAGATGAAAATAAGGGAAAACTTATCTCTTTTCTTTAGGTGAGGGGATTGAACTCTTTTATCCATCTTTCCTCTCCAAGCCTAGCCATCTTGACCACTCTCTTCTCAAAGAGGTGGATTCCTCTCCCCTTCTCATTCTTTCTATTATCTCCACTAAAGTTCTCCAAGAGGAGAAGTGGGTAACAACCCTACTTTCCTTTTTCAACAAAATATAAAAGGATCCAACTTGAATTCTCTTGAATGAGAGGGTGACACTTGTCATTCTCTCATTCAATCCCCAAACACAATCTCTCACAAGTGCTCACACATGTGTGAGCAATTTTGGAGAGATGAGAAAATGAAAGGGTGTAGTCCACTCCATCCCAAAAGTCTTTATCTTCATTAAGAGGAGGGTGAAGTACTTGTCCACCATCCCTAATGTCCCATCTCATAAATGAGTTTGGGAGCCAAGACACTCTTGTTGGAGCCAAGACACTCTTCCCTTACTCCAAGGTCTTCCAAATTCGTCACTCCTTTAAATGCTCAATAAATGAGGGTCATATCTTTGATATTGTCCAAGATATGGTCATTAATAGACCCCCAACCCATAGGTATTAGTCTTAGGGTACTTGAAAATGTGAAATTACATAAAATAAGTCTTTTTAAGACCTCTTAAAAGTTCATAAAAGAAGTAATTCGAATTTTAACTTAACTAAGGGTCTTCAACCCTAATTCCCTACTGACACATTTAACCACATATTAACAAAACTTAATTATATCCACAACTCACCTCACACCTAAACCCCACATAAATCACCATTACACATAGGTTTTAATCTTCAAAAATAAATATTTTTTTAAATTCTAAGATTCTATCTAGATATTCAAAATAACTAAACCATAAACACAATACTTACTCAACCTTTAATGTTAATCCCACATCGACTCACTCAATCTCCTGCACAACACAATTAAGCATAGTTAGACCATAATAACAAGCCACATTAATTGTAAATCGAATCTTCGTAACTTTATTCATGAATTATTTACATAGCTATTTACTCATCCAATGTAATACGACACAACAATTATCTTATTTCAAATTCTTCTTATAATTTTAAAACTTATTCAATAATTCACATGCATACATCTTCATTAAGGAAAATAGTGACAAAATAACATAAGGTGAAAATAACTACAAGGTTATTGTCAAACAATCACCTTATTTATCACCTGGAATATATCTAACGATCTATTTAAGATAAATATATAACAATTTAAGGTTGTAAATTAGTCACATGCAAGGCGGGGTCTTACAACTATCATGATAAAGAAATAGAAATAAAGATTAAAGATTAACTATGTTGATGTTAAGGAACACTAGAGAAATATAAATATGGAGCAACCTTGGAATTTGATTGAAGCAATAGGAGATAGATACAAGATCTAGAACTGAAATGAAGTGCATATATCAAAAAATACCTTCTCAAGTGATAGGATATCCAAGTGATAAACTAGAATGTGAATTTGCATAAATTTGAATAAAAGATAACTAGGGCCAAATCTGGAAAAAAAGCATGGATGACATGATAGAGCTCCTCAATACCTTTCTAGCACCATAAGAAACACAAAAATTGGATAAAATGGAAAAAATCATGAGCTTAGAGCTCCAAAAAGGAAAATATAAATTCAATCAGCAATAAAATGCACTTGCAGTGAAATCTGAAAAATGGCTTGCACCACTGTGAAGTACTCAGAACTAGCTTTTTGTCAATATCTCATTTGCAAAATTTTGACACCCTAGTGGAAAGTTATGTAATTTTGAAAAACATTTTCCTATTAGGATACGTGGAGCAAAATTTTAGTGCTTGGGTGCTAGCCTCAAGTTCCCCATATGACTGCTAGTGCATAAATTTAAAAAAAAGCATTGTTGCTCCCAACAGTAGGTTGATAGTGCTATAGGCTATTGCAGGGTGGTGGCCCATGCGTGCTCCCTGGTGGATCCTTAATCCCTTGACTTAAACACATGATTTCAAGTGGGAAATACATATTAGGCATCATGAAAAAAAAATCAATACAAAAATTTATTAAAAACATTAAAAAAATTATTTAATAAAATATGCAAACCATATGAGTGGATGCGACATGATTTCACAGGGATGATTTGACTGTAGAGACTATTATACAAAAATGACTTTATGATTTTTTCAACGCCTATAGACCAATGACCAAATGATACAAAACATACGTATAATGTACAAACTGTACGAATTTTTTTTTACAATCATTGACAAAATCCTAAAAAATGGCTCAATTTGTTTTTGGCCCAAATATCAAGTTTTTAAATGAAAATAGGGGTTTTAAGACTTCTAGACTCAATGGTGAGGTCTATTTTCCCAAATGTGCACCTAGAAAAAGATCAAATCCAAATCAACCTCAAATTTGTGAAGGGGGTTTGTTGAAGCTCTAATACCATGTTAGAGTCACTGAAGGACTCAAGCCTCCAAGATCACTTGGAAAACCAAAAAATAACCTTCTAAAAGAGAGAAAAGTAAGAGCATAAATTTGTAATGATGGATGCAAAATAATATTAAAGATCAAATGTGAACAATATGTAATACACAAGATTTTAATGGACTAATTTACAAATGAGAACCCCTTGGTATATAGCCAAGGAAAGACATAGGATTAGGTAGAATCATGAAAAGTGTCTCAATCCTATGTCATGATAAATGACCTAGGACACAAGTATTAAATGACATGATAAGATATGATAAGATCACATCACATATGACTTCTAGAAATATTCCATAGGACCTAATTAAACTTAACACGTGAATAGGACCTACTACCTCAACAATTATTAAATGACTAGGGGACACAAGTATTAAATGACACGATAAGATATGATAATATCACATAACACTTAATAATTTTAGAAAAATTACCTAGGACCAAAGTAAACCTAACATGTGAATAGCACCTACTAGCGAACTAGTTAGGTAAAACATCTTATTTACACCAATATATGATATTTCATGTATAGTGAGAGATACCTTGCACATATATGCAAGAGTGAGACCTAGGAAAAATAAGATATTGACATATGTATTTGTATGATTTGATAATAAATTTTAGGGAGATGATAGTGAACTCTTACAACCCATGATTACCTGTAAAACTAAAAAATAACCTTCCAAAAGAGAGTATGGAAAGAGAATATCTTGCTTGATATTATGCAATGATGTACAATGATCAATAATGGATCATTGATAATACATTCCATATATTACAAAGTGTGCAAGAGGCCTTGATTATATAGGCAAGGTAAGAGATATGTATACAATATCATGACAAGTGTCTTAATCCTATGACATGAGACTATAGTGTAAACAAATATCCTAGATCTAATTAGTATATTATCTAGGATCAATATTTATTTTCCCTAACATTAAAACTCAAACCAACAAGGAATTCAAGATTGGATAACAACTTAGAAGGAGAGCCAATCTTCCCTAGGTTTAGTTCATTTGTTGCCAAGAAAATCGAATAATTTAATGTAAATTTATTGACCTAATATGAAAACATTAATTATTCACACAAAAAATGATAATTGACGGAATAACGATAGATATGAGAAGGGAAGATATTATTGCACTTGTGATAAAAAAATGAGCTTGAAAAGAGTGGTCAAGGGTGAGGTAACCCTTGACCAAAAATGGATATTTTTGAATGCTTGAAGTATGGATTTGAGGGTCTAGGTCTACTATGCACTTTCCTGTAACTTTTTGTTGAAAAAACTTTCGTATCCAACTTGCACCCATGAAAATAGGAGAAAAGGTAGTGATGTATAGGGGATTGCTTAAGTCAAATGTTGATTTGGTGTTTCCACCTTCACAAACAACAAATGATCATGGTAAAGAGGGATTGCCCTAGGTCGGGTATGTTAGTAGTTATTGTCATTGATGTAAACACACGAGGAGATTGTTGGTAGTGGTTGTAATTGATGTCAACATTGATTTTTGGTTGTCTTTGGTGTCAACACTTGATGAAGATTGTTATATGTTTAGTATTGGTTGATGATATTGTTGTTAATGGCTAGAAACAACACTTGATGAATTGTTTGTGGTTGTCATTATTGACAACATTCAATTTGGGCCAACATTGATATATGGTGTTGTTATTGAAGTTCATGGTTGGATGACATGCCTTGTCTGATGATTATCAAGAAGAGTTCCTGAAGTTCATGACATGAATTATTTGATGATTATCAAAGAAGAGTTTCTAAAGTTCATGGCTGGATGTCATGCCCATAAAATTTGTATAGTGCTTTGTTTATGTCAACAAATATTGATTTCATAATGACAGATTAATATGGGGATTGGAAGCATTAAGATGAGGATTAGAAGAATTTTTGATGATGGAGAGATGTTTTTGAAGGTCTACAATATTTATTATTCTCTCTCCTATTGTTCTTGATTAAGCATGTGTTATTGAAAGGAAGTTTTAGCCTACACATTCTGTGAAAAGGTTTCTACTCCAAGAAATTGTTGTGAAGACTATCTAGGAGAATGCTCCACATTTATTCGTTGTTGAAGATATGGTATTGTAGTTTTGGATTCAAATTTAGTGCTCTATGGATGTTGCGCTCCTATCCTTTTAGGTCACCAGTGTTACCAAGGATATTTCTGTGAATTATAAAAGGTTGGTATTACATTGTTGGTTGTCTGGACCGGACCAAGAAATTCTATGCATTTCTTCATACTAATGTCTCTATTCCTATAGATTAGTGAATGTGTTATCAATGTTTGTTTAGTATCTTAGTTCTAATTTCATGTGTTAAAGTGCTTCACAAGTTGATTGGTTAATGTTATATCTCATGATTGAGTATTTTGTGTTTCTGGGATGAAGTATTATGTTCCTATTTGGTTTGCGGTGGTGGCTTTTTGGGTTATTTTTGGATATCTGGTCAATAATGCTTGTTCCTTTGCTTGCATCGTATGGTTGGGGGTCTATGCAAAAATTTGAAGATGTGTTAAGTTAGATTTGGGTCCTGAAATGTCCTGGTTAGAACTACTTTGAGAAAATTCAATTAAAAGTATGTTTTTGGGTCGACTGGAATGCGCTTCAAAGTTTCATCTACATGTTTCCTTAATGCCGACTTAGATTGATGTGCACCAATGTGTGAATTTTTTTGGATCACATTAGAATATGTAATCATTTTGTTTTTGCTCCTCTCTATCCTCGAGATAGGATTGTATTATGCTTTGGTGGCTAACTTGTTGAATTCATTATTTATCTTCTTCCTAGCTGATTTAATTGAAGTTTTCAAGTGTTATGGTGGATATAAATGCAAGATATTTATAGATGCAAAAATATGGAAAAGTGTATAAGTGTGCAAACAAGAAAGTGTGGATTTGATTTGATCTCATAGAAGAAGTGCAAAAGTATGAAATATAGAATCAAATGTGCTATAATGCCTTAGTCATTAGAGTGTTATGTTGACAAACATTGTAATATTTTCTCTAAATCTTTGTATTATGCTTTGAGATAGTGAATCTCATCAGGTCCTTGTATCTTGCTCCTAAAGTTATGCTTGCTTTAGTTTTGCAAGTCCTTTGTATCTTTCACTGAGGTAGTGAGCCTTAGTTTGTAGGTCCTTTTCGGCAGTGAGCCTTTATATTTTGAGTTAACTCTCACTGTGGTTTTTCCCTTATTAGGTTTTCCACATAAATTTGGTCTTCTCTTGTGCATGTGTGTTCATTTCTTCATATTTATTTGTTGTTTTTGATCTAATTAGAAGTATAATTTTTATATATTTCATTCCTAATGATTGTTGAAGTTGCTAAAGATTCAAACTACTATATCCTTCTTTGTTACTGTTTTGTTTAAAGGTTTTGATCTGATAAAGAAGGTTGTGTTGTGCTAAAATATTTAAGTTTTAGAAGGGATTAATTTTTTGATAAGAATGATTCACCCCCCTCTTAGTGTCTAGGTGTGTTCAATAGGGTAGAGGCCAAATAAATAATAATTGTTTGTTATAACAAATAATAATGAATAATGTGACCTTAGGTATGGAATCTTTGTCGAAGTGATGTTCACACCATAAGTTGCCACAAAAAGTTGATTGATGGATGATTGAATTGCTTGAAGTCTTGAAAGAGGTTAGTCTACATAACATAATAGATTGTTTTAGCTAGCATGTAGAGGATAAATCATATGCATCTTCATAATAAGAGATTGATTAATCATAACAGTGCCTTGTTTTTAATGCTTCTTAATAATGTCTAATATTCAAATGAGAGATAATCTTGTTTATATATGCATCCAAATTGATCTTTTTGGACATAGGATGATCTGAGATAATTTTTATATCTCCAAGGACTAATACTAAAAAGTTAATTATTAAAATAGGGCACTTTTAGGTCAGGGGTGCCCTCACCCTTGATAAGGTTTTTTTGACCCAAGTTTCTCGAGATTTCGGGGATTTAATTTATTTTCCCAATCTAACCTCGAAATAAATAAATTATTAATATAATTAATGTTATAGGGAAAATGGGGTGTCAATATAGTGTGAAATTGTCAAGGGTGGAAATTTATGACATTGCATTTAGCCCCCAGTTTAGTGAGATTATGATATTATGCTCATACTCACACTAAAGTAATGGAGAAGATATATTTTCTATCAAAATATTGAAGAGACAAGATGACACCAAGTTAAGATATGCACTAGCCCCCAACTTAGGATCCCATCATCCCATAATGTTAAGACAAATGTGAAGCAAATATATCACATACAAGACAAGGAAAAATTCAATACATAAGGCACTCAATGAGAAATAAATGGAGTATACATACAAGAATACACAAAACATACATAAGAAAAACACAATGCATACAAGGAATACACACAAAAAGCAAGGAATACACATAAAAAATAAGGAATACACAAAGAAAACACACCAAATACATGAGGCAAACATATAAAATACATGAGGAAAACATATAAAATACATGAAGAAAACATAAAATGTACATGGAATATAGAACATGTGAGAATAAATGTTAGTACACAAAAACTACAGATTTGAGTTAGCGAGGTAAAGATACCTCAATATGTATGGTTGTATCAATTACTAAGCATCATTAATCAAATGAACAACATACACATCTAAAATGACACACAAAAATCCTCACAAAGATACATATATCTATTGAATAGAATGTCATGTTATGCTATGTGTCCATGTAAAATTCTCAAATTCACAAGCCAACAAACTCTATTATGCTAAGTCTATGGATTTTTTGGCTATCATGCCTCAGGGAGCGCATAAATTCTTAATGTCACATGAGATAAATTGATAACCATATGTTAGGGGTCATTATAAAAAAACCACCACCAAGGTGTTGGGATCTCAGGAAGGATTGGAGAAATTAAGAAACAAATTGAAATAATGCAGATATAGGATTAAATGAAAAAAAAGAATGAAATTCACAGAGAGGTAACAATTTTTTAAATTTGGTTCACCCTTTGGGCTACGTTCACAAATGCCCATCCAATAATTTATTATTTTTAGAAAAGAATACATTTATAATAACTAGCAACAATACATTGTTGTTTTCAATGCATAACACTTCATGGTTAATCTCTGTTCACAACCATTATTGCTATGTGACCTCTATAGAAAACCACGACCACACACTCTAGGTATAATACTAAAACTTCAAACCATGCACTATTGCTACATGTTCCCAATGTAAAATCATGACCATCGAACTTTGTTTGCATGACTATTAAAATTCCTCACATGCTATTTGCTACGGGGATAATTCAAATTCTCATGTACCCACACCTCTTGGCCTTCGAAAAAATAAACTTTTCATCATTTTGGGAAGTTATCGAGTTATTTTTAATATAAAACATTTACAAATCACCTTTCTTAATTTTTTTTTTTTTTTACTTCAGGGGCGCTACCCTTGAGACATCAACAACCCTCATTGGGGGCATTTCCCCCAAACCCCCACCATGGGCTCCACCCTCAGGCCCTCGTTAGGGGAAGGGGTGGTCCCCCCAAACCCTGTGGAGGGGATCTACCCCCCTTCACTCCCCCATTAATTATTTGGGGGAGGGAACCATGAATAGAAAAGTGGTCAAAATATTAACGTGGAGCATGATCATTCTACACATACCAACACAAGGGGGTATATCAATAAGTCAAATATCACATGATGCCAATGTGTGGATATGTAGAATGGATAGGGTGATATGCCTCCCTTAAAATATTAGCATAATTTCTATGTTGATATTTTGAGGAAAAGAAAGAGGAAAGAGAGAATCCTCAAAAAGGATGCACACCTCCAAAACTAGTTATCCTTTCCCCCCAAGTGTATAGGCAATGACAACCATGCTATAGACTATCGTGTTGCTACCATAGATGAATGTATGGTTGCACATAATATTGTACCACCATGAATGTAATGAGAAAGCATGTGAAGCTACAAATGCCACAAAGTGAGGAGCAAGACCATGAAAGAGAGCTTATCATTTAGAATGAATAGGTGCACATCAACACATGGAAGAGTGATAGAATAATAATCGAGAGTGTGTTGTATTTTATTACTCAAGGCCTAAAATTCATTGATGGAATGACCATTCACTTGCTGATATACACAAAAATAATGATTTTCTTGATTATGTTTATGAAATTTATTATGCGTTCAAGGAAGATTAATCAAGTGGGCTTTGAGAAGCCTTGACAACATATTCTCTTGTTTAGATAGAGGATAAGGAGTAGGAGGTATTTATTTCTATTGTGAAGAAAAGTTTGGTTGCTCACCACAGGAGGTTATAAATATAGTAGATGATGGAGGATGATATGTAGAAGATGGAGAATGTTGGAAGCCTAAACCCCTTTTAGCAAGGTATGGCTTAAGCTTCATAGGATCCTTAACACCTTGTTCCATGTTTTCATTATACCCAAGTTTAGAAATAATTTTAAATCCAACTCCGTAGTGTTTTTCCAACTTAGATGGAGGAGGATGCCTTGTTTAAATTATTATTTTTTGAAAGAGGAGTATTTATATCATTATGAGAGGAATTGATTCTTATGAAAAAATACAAATCCTTTTTTGGTGTTGAAATGTTAGGATGAGGAGGATCTTTCTTAGATATTTCCAACACGCGAGGGACAAAAGCTAAAGAGCTCCCATAGCCATCATGGGATGATAATGTTTATGGATTTATTGATGTAGAAGAATATTGTGAAAATGAAATACAAGAATCCTTAGGTTTATAGTTTGAGATTTTGTACTCTCCCACAAAGGAGGGTGTAAAATATAATACACCCAATCATCACCAAAATATATACTTAAAGATGAATCATTTTCATTATTCAAAGGAGTTGTCATGTTGGTATTGGATTGTATTGATGCTACCAACCTTCAAATATTTAGGCTTTGATGGTGGGATTTTATACTCTCTAATGAAAGTAGGTGTAAAATCTAATGAACACCAATCATCTTCAAAGAGTGCATTCATAGTATCATTATCATTCGAAGGTAATGGTTTTACTTTTGAAGATGGAATCAAAATAATAAGAGAGTTGGAAATTTTATGTTTGGATTCATCTTGTAAATATTTTTTGTTTATGCTTTTATTGTATAAACCTTGTTATTATATTCATACTTCATTGTATATTGAAGAGTAGACAAGACTCCCTTCATGTCATGAATCGATGATCTACCAAGGAGAAGATAATATGAAAGAGTATTAGGCATGACATGAATACGGGTAGAAAAATCCTACCTTAATGGGTAGTTTGATTGTACCAAATGGTTGCTTACCAACATTATCAAAGCCATGAATAAAAATATTATTAGGTTTTATGAGAGACGTGTCCACATCCATCTTATGTAAAATATGAATGCTACAAACATTAATACCCGATCCATTATTGATTAGAGTATTCCCAATTCTATGATCATTAATGCAAACAACAATCATGAGAGAAACATATTGGTTCTAGATTTTGAGAGGGGGTAATTCATGTTGAGGGAATGTAATGTCCAATTTTTTTTACTGCATACACTCAAACGAGGCAGCTACATCATTTGGTTTAACAGTTCAGGTGGTACACCAATTTTTTTCAAATCTTATTGGAGCATCCCATGGTATGTAGGTAGTTAAGTCCCAAAGAGAGATCTTAGCAAAATTATTACAAAGTTTCTCAACAAGATGATACTCTTTTCCTATATGTTGAGGAAGATGAGGTGCGAGGGGAGAATAGGTTGAGGAAAAGGAATGGAATTTTAAATTTGTTTTGTTTGTTTATTATTTGAAGTATTGTATGTGTGAGAAACTACATGATAATGTGGTTTTTGTGATAATTTTTTGTGTACATGATTATTTTGAGTGAGTTGTTTTGCAAAATTTAAGATGTGACTAAGAGGTTTAGGTTGACTTGGAGGACCTCCAATAACGATAACGAGTTGATTTTGTGGTTAAGGATTATGATGAGGATTGATGATGAGTTTTGGTTCAATTGATTGGATCATTTATTCACAATCCTCTATCAATGGGGGATCTAATGTTAGTTTTGATTCCTCATCTATGAATGCCACCTTACTAACATTTGAAGGAGGAATTGGTAGAGTGGTATTAAGAAAGGTATCAATGATTGCATCCTCTTGCACCAAGATATCCTCAAAAGTAGGATAGATATTGAGAGAGGGATAAACATGAGTTTCATGATTACTCAAAGAATTAATATTAGGTAAAGTGATGTTAAGAAAGGTATCAATTATTTCATCCTGTCACACCAAGATATCCTCACAAGTAGGAGAGATATTAGGAGGTACAAATGTGAGTTTCACGATTACTTGAAGAATGAAGATTAGGTCAAGTGATGTTAAGAAAGCTATCAATGATTATATTCTTTTTCATCAATATATTCTCATGGGTAAGAAAAATCTTGGTCCAGCAAAGGCCGACATATATCACTTGTGACGATATGGAATGAGGTTCAGAGCAGTGTCCCAATTTTTTTTGGAAAAGCCACATTTTGTTATGTCAAAACCAAATTTAAAAAATAAAAAAATATTACTATGTCATTTTTTTAGGGTAATCCAATGAAATGGGTGAATTATGGCCAAACTAGTAATCTATAACAAAATATGGAAGTTTCAGGATAGACAATTAGAAACAAGAATTGGATCTAGACAGAGGTCATAGAGTAGGGTTTCACATAGAAAATTGAGGTGAAATTGGTTGGATAGAGGTGTGAGTGCCATAGTTTAGAAATATAGATATTTCAAGGTTCAAATATTGCATTGGTTAAGTGGTTTTTGTAGGTCCGTTTTTGTGACAATCAATTTCTGAAGTCTATCAGAGCTCAGAAAAATCAGTATGCCCTAATGTGATGATTAGAGGCACACGAATGAATAAATGAGGGATTTTAGGCATTCAAAGGAGATGATACATGAAATCATATGCATACATTAGTGCACTAGGAGGTAGGAGAAAGCATTGATAGATCATATATGTGAATGAAATGATGGAAATATGTGTTTAGATTTATGTTTTTGCAAGGAACAAAATGATTTAAGTGCTTTATTTTTCCAAAGTAATTATACATCAGAAAAATCAGTATGCCCTAATGTGATGATTAGAGGCACATGAAGGAATAAATGAGGGATTTTAGGCATTCAAAGGAGATGATACATGAAATCATCTGCATACATTAGTGCCCTAGGAGGTAGGATAAAGCATTGATAAATCATATATGTGAATGAAATGATGGAAATATGTGTTTAGATTTATGTTTTTGCAAGGAACAAAATGATTTAAGTGCTTTATTTTTCCAAAGTAAATATACAACACTTGAAAATTGAAATGAAATAACTCAAATCAAAAGCGCTGAACAAGGAAAATTGGATATGAAATTATGCAACTAAATTCAAATTC
The DNA here is from genome assembly GCA_007115665.2 of Sequoiadendron giganteum. Classification (NCBI taxonomy): domain Eukaryota; kingdom Viridiplantae; phylum Streptophyta; class Pinopsida; order Cupressales; family Cupressaceae; genus Sequoiadendron; species Sequoiadendron giganteum. The sequence goes on from CM021109.1 coordinate 85,415,678, forward strand.
TTTTGCAATTGTGATCTAAATTGAAAATACTAAAGTGCCTAGTTTTAATTGAAAAGTGTGTAAATGCTTGATTTTGAAAATGAAACAAATGTAAATCAATAACAAGACATTTAAATAACCTAGGTTTTTAATCAAATTTCAAAATATATATTGATAAATCATTAATTTTCAAGTGTAGGATATGTAAGGTTCACCAAAATGTAGTGTAAAAAAAGAGATCCTATATCTAACTAGTAGATTAACCAAGATCAATCTTTAATTTCCCTATCATTAGAACTTAAACCAATAAGGGTGTTAAGATTGGATAACAGCCTAGAAGGAGAGCCAATCTACCTTGGGTTTAGTTCTTTTGTTTCCAAGGAAATTCATTAATTTAATGTGAATTTATTGACCTAATTTACTATAAAGACCTAATATGAAAACACAAATTATTCACATAGACAAAATGAAAATTTGATAGAATAATGATAGATTTGAGAAGGGAAGATATTGGTGCATTTTTTTGGATTATAATACCACTGAGAGGGGGGGCGAATCAGTGGTATGAAAAATTAAAATGAACTTAAATTAATCTTTTACAACTTTGAACATGTAGAACACAAGTTTCATAACAATTCAATTATCAAGTGTAGCATTATGCATGTAAAACTATCTAACTTGAATGAACATAAAGAACATAAGTAGATCACAAAATCTGAAGACACCGTAACACAATGTTTATGATTGGAAAACCCTTTATAGGGAGGAAAAACCACTCAGAAAAGATTGCCTCACTGGCTTAATAAAATCTCACTGATTACAGAGCCTCATTGGCTAGTTTTACAACCTCATTGGCTACCAAGAAACCTCACTGGTTACAACCTCACTGGCTTAAAACAAGAAACCTCATTGGTTACATCCTCATTAGCATTTGATGTTGCTACAACCTCATTGGATTTTCAAGTTATCAACCACCTCACTGGAAAAAGATAGGCTCATTGGAAAAACCTCCATGGTCTTAATGACCAATCTCTAATGAAATATGAGATATAACTTCAGGGGGTTACCCTGTTACAATATGCACCAACAACATAATCCTCAACAACTTGAATCACAAAATCCATAACCCAATTTCATATGCAAACATTCAAAATTTAATCTACCAATCAAAAAATTACAGCCATGAAGAACTTACTAACGACACTGGCAACCACCATGTTCAGATTACAAAAGCAACACACTACTTGAATACACTTGAATATGATCATGGGATACTGTATTTTATATTTTCCTATTGACATTAAATCAATAATAAAAACAAATTCACTTGTGTAAAAATAGTGGTATACACTTAATCTTCAAAACACCACACCATGGTTAAAGATAGTAGTATTGTGCAGATCATCATGAAACATGAAGTATGAAAGCAAGGGATGAATTTTGCACATATTCTAGAACAATCACTTCACATTATCTTAAACTCATATATTACAAACATATTAACCTTCTCCTTGTCGATGAAAGCACCATTTATGTTGTATCTACTCAAGAAATAGTTAACAAATGCCAAGTTATGTCATAGCATCCCCACTTCCTGCATGCAATGATAACCCTTTCAAAACTCTTGAATAGAGATAGTTGTGAAAACCATAACCAACGTTTCATACACAAGCCCGAGTAACTACCATTCCATCTTTGAAAAAAAAATGTCTTACCACCAAATGCCCCACGAGATAATTCACCTAAGACTAAGCATTAAAATTATTAAAGATACTGTTATAGTGGTAAGTTACTTGGTAGGATGATAGAACATGCCTTAGTGACTGAAGAAACTCTCAACTCTCAATCCATAAGAAATCACCTTCAAAATATAAAGTATGAAGGACTTGTATTGGAAACCATCATGAGCCCTAAACCCTATCTTTAGGGTTTTAGAAAAATCCTTTTAAACATGTGATTGAATCAATGCCTTTAAATAACCATTGCTAGGATTCTTTGTCAAACCTTTATATTGACTCAAATCTATGATGAACTCAAACCTTTAAATGCCATGTAAAATCCTTTGTCATCAAACCCTTCTCCATGTCTTCATCTATCTTGAAGCATAGGAAACACTATGAACATATTGGTCTTGAACAACTTGTGTCATGAAGCATCAACTTACTCAACCCACATCAACAAAGCACCAAAACAATCTCTTTGACATCAATGACAAACAATGCAGTTCCAACAAACTCCCCCTTTGGCATTGATGTCAAAATAACATTGCGCTTTCACTTAGATACTACACTTCCATCTTCTCCCCCTTTTGAAAACAATGAAAAATAAATGAAGAGCTCCCCCTAGAGTAGACATAGGAAAACACAACAAGATGCATATCACTGCCCATTTCCACTTTTATCATTGCAGAGAACTATCATGTAGTAATTATCTTGTGTACTCTATCAAACTTGTATACTCTATCCATCTGTCTAAGCAATTACCACACTTACAAAAAATATTTCAAAGTACTACCTGTTATGCCTTGCATAACCACCCCATCTTTTTCCTGGGTCAAAATGGGTCCCCTTTTTGTTTTCGTCCTTGTTTGTTTTCCAAACAAAGTTTGGAGTTATTCTTCTCCACTACTTTGTTTTTCTTTGGTTTTTTCTCTGTCGGAACCGGAATCGGAACTAAATCGGGTTTTGAAACTTGTTTCAAAGATCGATTCCGATCCCCATCCTCATGGTATTTTTTTCTTTTTTGGTCTTTTGGTTTTGTCTTTGTCAGAGCCGGAGTTGGAATGGATGTTAAGCCTAGAGTCATTCATAGTTTTGAAATAAAGGTTCATCCCGCCTTCGCCTCCACCTTTTGGTCTATTTGTTTAGACTTAGGTTTTATTTTTGTTTTTTCTCATTTTTGTCTTCGTGTTTTTATTTGACTTTTTGTTTCGCTTTCTTCTTTGTTGGCAGAACCGGAGCCAGAACGGGAACCCAATGGGAAACTTAGACAAAGTTTCTAAATCATTTCCCACTTTGATTTCGCTCCTGCCATTTTTGATGTTTGACTTTACTGAAGTCGTACTGCAGTAATGTGCCAGTTCCCTCTGTAGTTTCGACTCCAATCTACCACATTTATGGATTTGATTACAGGTGCCATGCACACGTGAAGCTGCAGTTTTAACCTTAATTATGGATTAACTGAAAGTTATTATCATTATTTAAGGGATCAAGAACAAAGTAAATTTGCAGTGGAGCATTTGGACGTGTGATTCAATTGAAAGGGAGATAATCACACACAAAATCATCTCAGAGGGTTAACCTATTTATTTACGTTTGAGGTAGGGTTTCTATTTTTCTCTTTCATTTTGTTTCACATTTTTCATTTTGTGTGGTTGTTGGTTTCTCGCGATTTCGTGACTCTCGGTTCTCTTGTGAGTTCATGTTCTTTGTGTTTCTACTCTTTTGTTTCGTGTTCTTATTTTTGTTTTGCTTTTTCTTGTATTTTGGTTGCTCGTTTGTTTGTTTTTTATCACGGCCGTTTTCACGTTTTAATCGTGACTGTATCGTGATTCCCTAGGTTTTTAATGGTAGATTAGTTTCTATTTTTACCGTGGGTAGGGTTTGATAAATTACAGTTTGTCTTAGGAATCCAGTTGCGCATTAATTTGATTAGTTTGAATTTGTGCCCTAAATTGTTTGAAATCGAGGGTTTGTGAATTAGGGTTTTGGCTCATTTTTGTTTTAAAAATGATGCACTAATTATTATGGTTTCCTCATGGTCATATGGTGATGGTCTTATATAAGTTATTTTTAAGCCCCTTTCATTTTGATATGACCTAGTCCTTAAATCATGATGTTATTTATCATCCTGTTGAAATCACTTATGACGTCATGATTATGTTTGAGCGGAATCGGAATTGATTTTGACCTTGAATCATGTTTTGTAATAACTTTCAATTCCTTTTCCATACCGTCTCTAACTCTGCTTACAATAAGAAGTAGGCTTTCAGAATACTGGTAACCTAGGCGGAAGCAGAGCCGAAATTAAATATAAAAATAGAAAATCTTCTTGGAACCAAACCAGTTTTCATTCCGACTCCAATTCCGGTTACTATAATCTCAATAACTGGATTATATAACTGTTTTGACTCCGATCCTGGCAGTGTTTTAAAAAGAGACTATTTAGAATGTTTTTTGCTTGGTTCTGCCTCTGGTATATATAAGAAGGGTAAGATCTTAAAGCATATTTTGTTATATTTGTTCAAGGATCTAATTTAAGGTTTTGTTGCAGGAAGTTAAAGAATGTCAGGAATATCAGGAGAAGCTACTCAGAGGATTCATCCTGTAGAAACTTCGAAGGCATCAACTAAGCCTAAGAAGGTTAAACCGGAACAACTTCCTTATACCTTGAGGTATAACCATAGGGGTCCTACTATCACTGTTAGCAAGGTGGAATCTGATTGGGCTGATATAACTAACACCAATCTAGGCCCATTCAATTACGAGGAGTTGTACTCAAATTTTTTTACTGAGGATGTAACAAGGAGAACTGGAAGAATAGTTGAGTCTAGTTTGGCTCACATCACTATGTTTCTTCTATCTATCCAATACTCAGAATTGATAGTGATAGCAGCTGGAGCTTATAATCCCACCACTAGACAATGTGATCATAGACCTAACTCCTCAAATGTTTCAACTTATGTTCAGTGTCCCTGATCTGAAGAACATGGCACAACTCAATGAAGCAAAGGCTTTGGAGATGTATAGAAAATACAAAGAGACCAATAGGGCACACTTAAACAAGAAATGGTTAAGAATGGAGAAGAAGTCCCTGACAAAGCTCTCAAATCAGCCAAAGAGGGCAGAATTTTACAAGGAAGTATCAGATCTTATAATGATGTTGTCTAGAGTTTTTGGAAAGAGGGATGCATTTCATTTCAAGAAATGGATGTTTCCATTCATTCAAACAATCTTTGATGGAAAGCAACAGTTTGATTGGCCTATGATTGTCTCAGATACCATACATGATCAGATAACCAGAATAAGGGAAAATAAGAGCTTCTTTATGACCTCTTATGTTATCTATGCAACAGCCAGAGGAGGCATCTTTCCAGGGTTAAACAGAGTGGGGATATTAGGGGAAGCTAATGGAAAGAAGAGAGTATGGGACCACTATGACCATCTATCCCTACCTATTTCTGAGACACATTTTAGAAGAGTTAATGATGCATTTTATATGTAGTTATTAACCAACTTAATGGAGATGCAGGGTACAGATTAAGCTAGGAGGCCATGACATTTATTATAGAATGGGGGTGTTGGTATATCCAGTACCCTAAGTTTACTTATTTCAGGTTGGCTGGGTTTGAGGGCCATCCTCACTTGCTCCCCAGGTGCTGCAACAATAGGATGGTTTTGATGGAGTTTGTTTATCAGGCTTTGGGGGTCAATGCCAGGTTTGGGATGAAGCATAAACTAGGTTGTCACAAGTTCCCCATGAAATTGGGTGAGTACAGCTACCCACACCTTGTGGGAGCTAAAGTGGTTTGTAGTGAGTTGATACATTTGAAGTTGGGCTTATATACTGCCCAGAAGCACTTTGATCCCAAGAAAAAGATGAATGCTTTGCTGGCTTTGGTCTTTGATAGGCATTTCAACCTACTGGAGGACTTTGGGAGTGATCTTCAGGATGAATATGACCTCAGGAAGAGGAATTGTGAAAGGTTACCTGTCTCACTTATGGTAGAATTTGGGGTCAAAGATGATATTCCTGATACATTAGTAGATGATGGGGTAGTATTGGATCCTTCGTATGAAGCATTGAACATAGGTACAAAGAATTTGGACCTGGTAGATTGGGATGCTAAGGAGACAATTTACATCAAGACAATAGGGAGACTAGTCTTGGATAGGAGTATCCACTGGTTTGTTCTCAGAGCTAAAAATCCTGGGGGTCCAGCTCCTAAGAAAGCGAAAGGATATAAGAGAATCAAAAGGAAAATTCCTTCCAAGGAACCCTTGGAATTATCACCTTCTAATATTGAAGAATTTGAGCTTGAAGCCCCGACCTAAGATTTGTATGGAATACATGAGGAGGATGCCTCAGTAGGACCTGTGGCTTCAACACCAGTAATGGGTGAATCATCTGCTCAAGTCCTTCCTACAGAGCAACAAGGAGGAGAAATTCCTAAGGGGACTCTCCATGAAATAGCTGAAACCTTAAATGGAAAGGAAGTGGAGATGGAGATCCATGATATTGAAACAGATTCTGATGAGACCTTGTCAGAAAAGGATGTGCAAGAGGAGATGTCTTTAGAAACTGAACATGTGTTAACTGAAGAAGATCAATGGGCACTGTTTGAGGAAGCAAAGAAAGCTTTAGATGCTAAAGCACATGCAAAAGCAATGGAAAAACAAAAGGAAATAGATGTTAAGGCACAAGTTGATGCATTGCTTCAACAACAACAATTGGAGGCTAAGCGAAGAGCTGATGAAATGTTGAAACAACAAAGGAAAAAGGAGCAGGAGCTCAAGACCAAACAAGACAATGACAAGTTGGAAATGGTGTATAAAATCCATGAGCTAGAAGAGGAAAAGGCTAAGCAGCGAAGGGAGAGAGAAGCCCTTGAGGCTAAATTTAAAATAATTGAAGAAGCCTATAAGAGGGAGGAAGAAGAATACACACAAAAAGAGAAAGATGCCGAGGAGCTGGCCAAGCAGCTACAAAAAGAAAAGGAAGCCTCAGACAGACTTAAAGCATTGGAAGATGAGAGAAATAAGTTACTTGAGGAGAAAAGTTTGGAAGAGGAAAAACTGAAGAAGGAACAAGAAGACAAGAAGATGCAAGAACAAAAGGACAAGGAAGAAGCTGAAAATCTTGCACAAGAAAATGTAGAGCAAGAACAACAATATGTATAGGAGGTTGATCCTCAACCTAAGGTTAATATGCTATAGCCTTTATCCTCCACAAATGTCGCTTCTTCTTATACTGTAATGGCCACTACTCCAAGTGCTCCCACTTGGTTAAAACTTGATCTTCAAAAGAGGCTAGTAACACCCTCACAACCTCTTAATTGGGATGAGACAATGAAAGAGATTGAAAAAGAAAGACCCAAGAAGAAGGCTAAAATTTTGCATTCCACTAGACTCATTGAAGGAGGAGAAATTGTTGCTGAATGTGCAATACCAGTGGTGGATAAGGAGGTGGGAGATATGCAGCTAACTGATTACCAATTGGGCATGGTCAATTTGGGAAGACCCACAAGAAATTAGAAAATGAACTTAATTGATGTGGTAGCATCATCCACCAAATCAAGGATGATAAAGGATAAACAGAGAAAGGATGAGCTTAAGGCTCAATTGGATCAATTACACAGCTTCTTGAAGAATGTTTCTACTCCGAGGTCACAACAAATTACCACCATAGAGACATCATTTTTTCTTAGCAAGAGAGAGGTGGATGATTTGGTGTAGATAAAGAATAAGGTTGGGATGATGGATAGATGGATCGACAAGCTTAATCAAGAAGTAGGTGAGGTGCTAGGAAGTAGCTATGAGGTTCATGAGAAAGCTTTGAAGCTAATAGAAAAAATGAATTAGCATGCTAAAGCATTGGGAGAACAATAGGAGGACTATAGAGGGTATATCCAAAAGCTAAAAGAGATCAATAAATTGCTGAAATTCACTCTTCTGGAGCAGTCAATCCTTGAAGAGGACAACACAAATTTCTTAGAAAAGGCCTCCAACATAATCCAGTTTAGATCTAACTTTTTGTACAAACATAAGAATGAAGTTCAAGATTCTAGCAAGGATCTAAATGAACAACTTGATGAACTAGAAGCTGCTATTGCTATTCTAGTGAATGCTGATATACTGGTGAAGGAAGGCCTGCCTTTAAGTCAGTTAAAAGAGAAATGGGATGGTAGACTTAAAGAGGTCTTACAAAAGGGAGATGATGGAGAATATCTGATGTTGGATCGATTGATGGATATTAGAGAAGAGGAAAGGGATGCTAGAAGGGAGTTGACAAAGTTGAGAGACATGAGAGAGTTTGCTACTGCTGAATTGAAGAGGATCAAGTTCGAAGATAGTTGGATTGATGGACCAGATTTGGATATGCTTCAACAAGTCTTCTCTAGTTATGATGAGTACGCTTCAGAGAAAACCCTGCATGCATGACTGACAGTCTTATGGGTGCATGGGTTTCTTTTTCTCCTCTCTCTTTTTCTCTCCAGTTTACTAGATGGTCAATATGGGAACTAGAGATCAATTGATCTGAGTTTCCAAGAAAATTTAAGTTCCTAAAAAGGTGGATCTCGACTTTAGATAGAGAGGACTTCATATTTTGTACATCTATATATACCTATAGGGTACCATATTGTAAAGGTCGACTGATGAGAATAGAATTGGCCACCTGATAGTAGGAGATAGGAATTTTATAGCTTTGAAAAGACACTATGTTATTTTTTAGTTACAGTTGAATACAAATACAAGTTTTTTTTTTTTTACGCAATATGGTGTTGGAATTGAGTTTACTGGATAAAGTTAATGAATCATAGTCTATCTATATGCCAGTGATTGTGCTGAAGCATAAGTGTTTCTTATGTGATGAAAAACATTAGAAGGAACCAAATTTAAAGATTATTTCATTAAATTATCTATGGATTGAATTATTGAAAGTCTGTTGATCTATGATTTTAGCAACGAATGAGAGTTTGTTCTTTTGGAATCTTTAAAGTATTTATGATGTGTGATTGTGATGGTTAAATTAAGCACCATAGATGCATGCAATAGTATGGATTGTTCTGTAAATTGCATCATGTTATGGTTTTCTTGATCTATTGGAGGAACATTCATTGTTGAAAATATATGTCCGGATATTAGATAATTTTTATTCATGTTTCACTGATGTATGCCTTGATCTATCTTTTTTTGTTATTTAAAACCCCCTTTTCGTTAAATACAGATTGATGAATCCATCATTTCTTGCATTCCTTATTACCAACAAAGGCCCCCTGAATATTACAATTGCATGGACCAATTGAGTGACATCAGATAGTTGAGAACCAACTACTAGGACCTTGGGAGTTAGGCTACTATATGTTTTCTTTCTTTTTCAAGAGAAATAGAGTAGAGATATTTTGTTTAACGTTGTTTGTGTCATTTTCACCATCAACACTACCACTAGCACTGAATCAATAATCAAAGCATACATCAAAAAGAGAGAATAGAAGATACTTAAATCAACTACATAAATATAAAGACACAACTTCAAATAGTGACTACATGACAATTATATTTCACTGAAAAATATTGTAAGAGCCTTGCTATCCTTTCATTGTCATTAGCATGTATAGTACTGACAAGAACTAAATAGATTGTGCACTATGTCCTTGCAGCAATAGAAAACTTGTCTTTTCCAAATATCATAAGACATTTTGATTGCAAGAAATTGAAATTGTCATCAACTTCATTATTCCACTATGCATCCTTCACATTCTATTGTGCAATCCAACTAATTGTGACATGCCACTATGCTTTGTAAGAACATTGTCTCAACATTGATGCAACCATCCACGACTTCAATTAAGCTTCTTTTCCTTTAGTATCATCAAGCATTGTGCAAGAATCAAGATGTGTGCTCTACCTAAAGATACAATGAAGGTCAAATAAAGTACTGTCAAAAGTAAAATTTCTGAACACAGTTCCATTGTTACCGTTCATTGCAACATTTCTCACTGACTTCATACGATGTTATCAAGAATACACTATCACCAAGTCATGATATTGGAGAGTACATCTTGGACAACCACCTTTTCCATCAAACTATATTGTGTATTATTTCTCATCCATCTCATTTTGGACTGTCTTCATAAGCATTGTCAAGTAAGGCCATTGTACAAGCAAAAATTACCATATATGCAAAGCAAAGTGTCAAACTACTATCTTCAAGAAACTGTTCATGGTTTTACCACTTCACCATTGTTTAATTCAGGAAAAAGAATGCAAACATATAAAACACTGTCCAAAATCCATGAAAGGTTCATTGTTCACTATCTAATTGCAAGACATTACTGAGTATTGAGAGTGCATCACCAAGAGCATTGTACATAAAATTGCAAATAATTCACTATGAGTAACCTCACATTGTCACCTTATGTTGTACCATCACATATATAAAATAGATTGAGTAGCACTCCATTGCCAAAAACATTTGATAAATCACCACTATGACCTTACAAGCACCATACAAGCATTACACAAGCACTGTCATGTAGAAGTATTGTTCTCATTGCCTACATTGACCAAACCAATATCACTATTATAACTTTTAACCATTGTCACTGCCAATGTTCACCATGCATTAGCCATTTTCATTGTAATAACAAGAAGATTAATACCCAAGATATATTCTTTAAGTTTCATATAATTATCTTTAGAATGATCACTTGTTGTTACCTCAAAACAATCACTAGTTTCTACCTTTATTGTTCCACTAACTATCTTTTGCATGAAGTGACTTAATATGCACTGTTACCAAAGTAAAATATAACTCATTAAGTGATAGCTCATTGTCACAAGCAAAATATTATCAATCAATCAAACAAATTAGTACCACACAACCAAGCAAGTTATTGTCAAGGCACTATCTTCATCAAAACTGATGCATCAAAATAGCCATACTTTAGTCTACTTCACATGCTTCCAAAAGAAATCCAAGACAACCATATTTTTTACAAGATTTGATCCACTATTTTTAGTAAAAATGGGAAATTAGGAATCAATAATTCATACTCCTTGAACCATAAAGTAATACCATAGACCAGTATGCAAAACCATCCATAGTCCAAGATACCACACTATGATACATGAGCACTATTTCACTTAGCTGAATTACACAAGAAAATTAATTGTCAAAGCACCAAGATAGTTAAATATATCATGAAAATTGAAGTAGAGACATTGTCACTATGAGCACTAATCAACTGCCATTCATATTATCAAGAATGTTACTCCCTCTTTGACAACAATATTAAAGAAGCAAATCAAATCTTCATGGGAATGAAATGATAATTATCACAAAACAATACTATTTTGCACCATATATGTAGAACAAAAGTTTTTCAAATGAAGGTATGCAATGAACATCACTTCAAATAAAATTTAAATGGTTCTTCATCATAAATTCAAACTATTACCTTATTACATTGCTGCTAACATTGTTGCCTTGTTGCAGAAGTAAGAGTTGAAAACTATCAAGTGTCATATGCAAGAACACACTTCACTACAACAAATCATTTCCAATACTGGAAAGAGCATCTCAAGAAATTTTTGAATGAACAGGGATAAAAACAACATTTCCAAGAACAATTACAAGTCCAAATAACTATCACAAAAAGCATCATTGTCACCTCTTCCTTGTCAAAGTATTCATGATTAACAATACACATTGAATTCTTTACTATGATGGAAGATATATCACTACCACTGACACTATGCCCCACAAACATGAAGATCACAACCATAATCATCAAGAGCACTATCAATATTTTGAAGTGGACTCAAAGTCACTATCTTGAAATACACCGAAGTTTTCATAAAGTCACTATCTTGACAATGTCTTGAAGCTAACAAGAATGCTACTATATTAAATACATGACAACAAATGTGCCCACTCATTATCACTGCCTTTGCAAAGTTTTTTTTTGTTTCCAAGATGTACCATTGTCACTCCAAATAAGAATATATCTTTAAAATATTTTCCAACATTATAAACATCAGAGCATATAAACTAAGATGAAATGATAAAAAATTATCTTCGTCTGTCCACATAAATGATTATAGACTGCCCTCATTTGACAATAGCAAGAACAGTGTCATCAATTTCATCATTATGCAAAACCATTAGAAATACATTATGCCATTATCAAAAAACATCCACATAATCACACCTCAAGATCACTATTATTGTTACTACTTGAGTAGAGAAAAATAGGAATTAGAAATATTCATGAAATCACCACCAATTGAGTCTTGAAGCTACCACAATATCAAGCATGAATCAACCATACTCTATCCTATTAACTGGCCACTGCTACAGTATGAATATCCATGTTCAAGCATCATTGTGTCATACAAAAAAAATCTCTTCAACTATCCAAGCAATAAAGACACAAATGTGAGACTTTATAGAAACATCATTGTATAAAAGGAATACAGTCCAAAAGAAAATGTATATTGCTACTTCATCGAGACTATTATTAGCAAGTTTCTCTCAAGGTAGCATAACACTGTCATTATCATGCCCAATTACTTTGACAAGAGACAACACTAAAATTGTAATGAAGCTCTCCTTTATTCTCTTTTTGATGAGACCTTTTTGATATTGACTAAGGGGTTTGTGTAATATAACATAAGACCAACTCCCCCTTAATTTATGCTATATTTTATGCACTAATAGATGTTACTTGTGCAGTATGCACAAGATTTGATTCTTCTTTTTCTTTTTGTTGTTTCCTTCTCCAAACCTTCTTCTCTAGTTTCTTCTTGTCACCAGATGCTTGTGACTTTGTATTTTTCTTATGTAAGCAATCATTTATTCTCTCCTATTTCACAAATCTATTTCTATAGTACTTTGCAACATGACCATGGTTATGGAATTTATAACACATTACATTCATATTCCTAGAGAATTCATATTAACCCCTTTTAGACCTTATTCTACAATAACTTACTTTATGCCCATAACCATTACATGAATAACAATAACTAGGAAATGAATAATTATACTGAACTGATTGATCTTAACAAGGAGGTGGAGATCCTATGAACCAATTGGCTCTACTTCTTCTTCCTTTGATGATGTCCTTGAACTGTTTACTATCAATAGTCCTAATTTATGATTTATTCTTTTCTTCAGTCTTAGGAGCAGCAACATGATAGCTTAGATCTATCTTCTTTCTTGGAGTTTTTCTGACCTCATAACTCTATCCTTCTTCATAGCCCAAACCGGTAGATTCCTTGTAATGTTTTTGCTTACTTAACATCTCATTCAACTTGGTACTCTCATAAAATTTTAAATTCTTTTAAAACTGCTTCCTAACATTCTCAAGATCTTTCCTTAGAGAGACTATTTCTCCTTCAATATTTTGGCATTCAACTATTTTGGCTTCCAAATCAGACCTTGTCATATCTTCTATCCTCTTGTTTTCTTCAATCCCTAATTTCAGATTGTCAATCAACTCTTTTGCTTCTTGAAGTTCTGAAAGAGTTTTAGTCTTGGACACCTTTTCTTCATGGAGCTGCAATTTTAAACTTTGATTCTCCAATCTAAGTTTCTTAATCTCTTCAAGGGCACAAATTAACTCACCTTCAATATCAATTTCACAATCCTCTTCATCATACTCCTATTCAAAATCACTCTCAAAGGAGTCTCTTTCTTTATCAACATTCTTAACTAAAAAACCATCTTTTAACCTTGTATCTTCTTCAATTTGTAGGTCATTTTTTACAACTATTTGCTCATCAAATTTAGTATTTGGTTTAGATGGTGCTTGTTGTTTGGGATTATAATGGGTTTTTATTATTTCTTTGTTTCTTTTTATTTTTTCCATGATAGGTACTCCACTACCAAGAACCCTTAAGCTGGTTAAACTTTATGCAAGGGTCTAGCTCTGATACCACTTGTTGGAGTACAATACCACTGAGAGGGGGGGTGAATCAATGGTATGACAAGTTAAAATGAACTTAAATGAATCTTTTACAACTTTGAACATGAAGAACACAAGTTTCAGAATAGTTCAATTATCAAGTGTAGCATTATGCATGCAAAGCTATCTAACTTGAATGAACATATTGCTATAGCCTCACTGGATTTTCAAGTTAGCAAATGCTTCACTGGAAAAAGATAGCCTCACTGGAAAAACCTCCATGGTCTTAATGACCAATCTCCAATGAAAGAAGAGGTATAACTTCATGGGGTTACCTTGTTACAATATGCACCAACAACACAGTACTCAACACCTTGAATCACAATCTCCATCACCCACTTTCATATGCAAACATTCAAAATTTAATCTACCAATCAAAAAATTATAGCCATGAAGAACTTACTAACTCAATAGGCAACCACCATGTTCAGGTTACAAAAGTAACACACTACTTGAATACGCTTGAATACTATCATGGGATACTATCTTTCATATCTACCTATTGTTGGTTGAAAATTTTGTATACTTGGGAAAGTGTACAAAATTGTGGTTTCAACCACAGTACGTGAGATAAACTCTCCTATTTTCAAAGGGAAGGCTCCCCCTTCGCTTTCTATTTTACCAATTCAGAAATTAATTCTAGCTTACAAATCTATTCTAAACCTGGGTGAAACTCTTGTCTTGTTCTCTTTTTCTAGAAAAGACAATTATCCTTTTCTCTTATTTCAAAAAAGAATCACAATTGAAAGCATAAATGATTAATGAAGTAAAGAAAGAAGCAAAGTTTCCATGAAGGCACAAAGTCCTCCGTTGCTCCTCCGGGACGGGAAAACAAATTAAAAGCTCAAAGTCTTTGACAACTTACTCTCCTATCAACCTTTTTAAGATGGTTTTCTGGTAACCAAGTACAATATGTAGCAGCTCAAAGTCTAATTACATGATGCACTTTACATGCACAAACATAGAAAATAAAAGCAGCACAAAGTCTGCTAGTTACCCCCTTTGCTTGAGCGTACTACAATAGCTTCAAATGTGACAAACAACTCAAAGTCTGCAGTATCACATCTAAAAACCAATCTAAAACTCCAAATGCAATACGCAGCTCAAAGTCTACAAAATTCAGCTTGAATCCCTCTTGTATAACACCACAAAATTCACAATCAATATGTAGAAAATGTTGTCACATAACACCTTGAATCAACACAAAGTTTGAAAGCAATTTGCCTCTTTTATTGATTGCGATCTGATTTACATCTAAGCTCAAAGTCTTAGAGTGCACATACAAACTAGTAGAGTTTTGTTGCATTGCCAAAAGATAAAATTTACAAAGGACCTCCTCAAGTATTTATAGGAGAGAGGCCTTGAGAAAAAGGTGGGAGGATCCCAACTAACTGTAATTGACTTATTCAACATTACAAGTCCTATTGCAATTTGACTTGTAAGGTTTTACATGTAATTACATTTTCAACTTTGCAAGTGATATGATTACTTGCAATTACAATTTTCCATTTTACATGTAATTTGTCAAAACTAAATTACAAATACATAATTGAAACTATTCTAAGTGTCCGAAGACACTACTTGAACTACATCATCCTTGATTAGGTCTTCATGCTACTATTTGGAAAACATGATTCCATCTCCGTCTTGAAAGCAATCCCTACTCAATCATGCCACTTGTTCAACTCCTTGTGTGGCTTTGTCATGTTGTTGTTCTTTCTTTGTATCGTTCTCCAGCCTTGGAATTTGCTTGAAAAATAAGGCTCATGCCTTATATTATTGATTTGGTAAGTCATGTGTGCAAATAGGAGTAACGAGAATGAGACAAAGGGGCTGCAAAAGTGACGCCAAAACTCAATTTTGGGTTTTGGAAGGCTGACTACAAGTGCAAATGAAAGGTGACTTACTTGCAATATGGAAAAACATTATTACAAGTAAACTTTACGAGTATGGGAAGGAAAAATGATAAGACTAGTGAGATAATGGCAAGGTAAATGGAAGAGAAAAATGGCAAATGGAAAGCAAACAACATACCTTGTGTTGTACCCAAACCAATTTTTTTGCTTCATTAAGGCATTTTGCTTAAAATGGTCTAAACCTTGTAAATATAGGGTCAAAACTCAATTTTTGGGCAAATAAAGTATGGGCTTTTAGTCAGTGTGATGCTAGGAAGATACTGGCAAAATTTGAAAATTTTGAAAATTAGGGTTTCTGAAATAAAACCCTAAAAAATAGGAACTTGTTAGAATTGGCTGAAATTAATTTTGATTGGCTTATTTCACATCACGATCACAGTGGTGAAGTCGGTTTCAGTTAAAAGTCAGTTTAAGGCTGGTGGGTAGTTTTCACTTTTTCAGGAGAAAAGTTAGGACCTCTGAGGTCATCAATGGTAGTTGGCCAGTACCAGGTATCAATATCTAAGCCTGAAACTCAAAGCAGAATGCTCTATGATGAAAGATGTTGAAAAATATGCTTTTTGACGGAGGGGATTTTCATATTGGCAAAAAGAGACCAAATCGGGTTTTTTAAGCCTTTCAGCAAGTTTTCTTTTGACAATTTGGAAAAAATAGGAACTTTTGGCTCATTTAGCAATTTTATTTTTTGACAAAGAGGCAAAATAGGAACTTTTTGACACTTTAGCAATTTTATTTTGACATTTAAGCCAAATAGGAACTTTTTGACACTTTAGCAATTTTATTTTTGTCAAATAAGTGAAATCGGACTTTTTAGCTCTTTTAACAATTTTTGTTTTGACAAAGTAGGGATTTTTGGCCACTTAAGCAATTTCGAACCTTTTTGTGACTTTAGCAATTTTGCTTTTAGCAAAGTAGGGATTTTTGGCCACTTAAGCAATTTCACTTAAAGCACCATAGGAACTTTTTGACACTTTAGCAATTTTTGCTTTATGACTTAAAACTTCCTATTTTTGCTGTGTTGTCTTAAAAACCTGAATTTGACCAAAAACACAAGAAAAATGACTCAAAATTTGACAAAAATGGAAAGAGGAGCTGATGAAAGGATACCCAAGGGAACCATCAATTGAAATCTATTTTTTTTTAACTTCAACACCTCGTAAAACATGCTTTAACACAAAAAGATCCCTACTTGCAATGGTGATAAAAAATCTCGAATTTAGACAAAACAAGGGGAAAAACATGTCGAAATGTTCCCAAATTTTGCTCAAGGAAAAATAGGAAGGAGACCAATGACTGCACAATTCAATTGGAGAATTTTGGCACCTCGAAATACATTCCATAGAGATTTATGAAGAAATTTTAGGCAAAATTTCATATGGGTTGTCAAATTTTGAGAATTCAAAATTTAGGACAACACCTATTCACACTAAATAAATAATGCAGACAACTTCACTTGTGTAAAAATAGTGGTATACACTCAATCTTCAAAACACCACACCAGGGTTAAAGATAGTAGTATTGTGCAGATCATCATGGAACATGAAGTCTGAAAGAAAGGAATGACTTCTACACATAATTCTGGAATAGTCACTTCACATTATCTTAAACTCATATATTTCAAACACATTAACCTTCTCCTTGTCGTTGAAAGCACCATTTATGTTGTATCTACTCAAGAAATAGTTAATAAATTCCAAGTTATGTCATAACATCCCCAACTTCCTTCATGCAACGATAACCATTTAAAAACTCTCGAATAGAGAAAGTCGTGAAAACCATAACCAAAGTTTCATACACAAGCCCGAGTAACTACTATTCCATCTTTAAAAAATAAATGTCTTGCCTCTAGATTCCCCACGAGATACTTCACCTAAGACTAAGCATTAAAATTATTAAAGATAATGTTATAGTGGTAAGTTACTTGGTAGGCCAATAAAACATGCTTTAGTGACTTAAGCAACTCTCAACTCTCAATCCATAATAAATCACCTTCAAAATGTAAAGTATGAAGGACTTGTATTAGAAACCATCATGAGCCCTAAACCCTATCTTTAGGGTTTTAGAAAAAACCTTTTAAACATGTGATTGACTTAATGCCTTTAAATAACCATTGCTATGATTCTTTGTCAAACCTTTATATTGAATCAAAGCTATGATGAACTCAAACCTTTAAATTCCATGCAAATTTTTTTGTCATCAAACCCTTCTCCATGTATTATCTGTCT
The DNA here is from genome assembly GCA_007115665.2 of Sequoiadendron giganteum. Taxonomy (NCBI): domain Eukaryota; kingdom Viridiplantae; phylum Streptophyta; class Pinopsida; order Cupressales; family Cupressaceae; genus Sequoiadendron; species Sequoiadendron giganteum. The sequence goes on from CM021109.1 coordinate 85,433,488, forward strand.
TGAAGCATAGGCAACACTATGAACATATTGGTCTTGAAAAACTTGTGTCATGAAGCATCAACTTACTCAACCTACATCAAAAAATCATCAAAACAATATCTTTTACATCAATGACCAACAATGCGATGCCAACACATTTATGATAAAAAAAATTGAGACTAAATTTAGTGGTCAAGGGTGAGGGTGCCCTTGACCAGAAATAGAGATTTATGAATGTTTGTTGTCTTGATTTAAGGGCATAGGTCTACTTTGTAGTTTCTTGCAACTTTTTATTGACAAAACCTTTTAATCTAACCTATACACATGAAAAGGGGAAAAAGTTGTGTTGTATAGGGGCTTTCTTGAGTCAAACCCCATTTTTACATTTCTACCTCCACAAACAACAAATGATGATGGTAAAGAGAGCTTACCTAGGTTGGGTAGATGCCAAATAATAAATAATTGATTATAATAAAAAATGATAATGAATAAGGTTATCTTAGGTATGAAATCTCTGTCAAAGTGATGTTCACACCATAAGTTTCCAAAACAATTGATTGGTGGATGATTAAAATCCTTGAAATCCTCCAAGAGGTTTGTCCACTTAACACAATAGATTTTTATAGCTACCATGGAGAGGATAAATCATATGCTTCTTATGATCAGGTGAAATCTACTAGTCTAAAAGTGCAAAACAAAACAAAATGCAAGAGAAGAAAATAACACCTAACACCTCAAGATTGAGTTGCGTTGAACACAAATAAAGAAAGATAAAGATAACAAAAAGATAATATACCTTCTCCCTTGTGTTGATCATTGGTTGGCCCTTGATGATGCTTTAAATATGCACTCCTTGATGAAAAAATTGTGATGGTAATAGTAGTTGGGTGATCAATGAGGATGGATAAATGCAATAATGGCTAAGATGCAAGATGCACAATGTAGATTAATTGCAATAACAATGGCTAAAATGGCTAAATGGCTTGAGAGCATAAGTTTGGTAATAATGCATGAAGGTCCCCCAATGAATGAAAAATTGGGAGTATTTATAGAAGAATTTGAATTCTCTAGAGGATTCAATTGTCAAGATTGAACCACCATGGCCAAGATGGAGGGCTATGGTGAGTTGAGGACTCACAAGCCCTCAAATCTCACCATGTGGCGAATGAAGTGTCCAAAGGACAAGTTGAGATGGCAAGGGTACAAGTGATGTGGAAAAGGCCATGTGGTCCCAAGGTACTTGCAAGTACCTTGGGATGAGAGAGGATTTCCCCAAAAAGGTATTCCTTGGCCCCATATGGGGCTAAAAGTGACAAGTGATGACTTCTAGAAAGTCCATCTTTGTCACCATGGGGAATGGGGAAGGCATTGGAGGAATAAAAGTGAATTTTTAATTCACTTATTTGGGAGAATCCAATGGATAAGACAAGGTCTTCCAAAAGGAGGTAGATTTGTCCATGTACTTTGATGTGACCTTTGAGAGGTTATGGGGAAGACCAATGCATGGGGGAATAAGTGTGAATTTTTAATTCACATGGGAAAGAGGTCAACCCGAAAAGGTAAGTACCAAGAAAGGTTGACTTAAGGACATGCTAGAAAAGGTAAGTGATTAGGATTAGGATTGTGCAAACAAGTGATTAGGCTAATTAATGATGATTAGAGGCAAGTGGATAGATATGGAGGATGTGACATTAATCCTAATTAAGGATATGGACATCTTAATGAAGGATTAATTAAATTAATAAAGATTAGTGAAAGGGTTATGGAGGATGGGACAATGAGAGAGAAAGAATGAATTTAAAATTGAAGAGGATAATTGACTAGATTAAATAAATTGATTAATTTATTTAATTTAGAGAGGAAATGGTAAAGGATAAAGTATTTAATTAAATACTTTTGGGAACCTTAGGGAAAGGGGATAATATTAATTAAATGTGTCATTTAATTAATATAGATGGATTAAACAAATAAATGATGGGATTATGACCATATGGAAGTGGTCAAATTCAAGTGTCTACACTTCTTAATAATAAGAGCATGATTGATTAAAATATTGTGTTGTTTCTAATGCTTCTTAATAATGCCTAATGTTCAAATGAAAGAAAAACTTGTTTATATATGTATCCAAATTGATCTTTTTGGATAGAGGCAGACCTGAGATCCTTTTGAAATCTCCAATGACTGACACCCAAAAATTTAATTATTAAAATAGGGCACTTTTAGGTCAGGGGAACCCTCACCCTTGACCAAGTGTTTTTGGACCAAATTTCTCGAGATGTCGAGGATTTTAATTTATTTTCCTAATCTGGCCTCAAAATGAATAAATTATCAATATAATTAATGTTATAGGAAAAATAGGGTGTCAACATAGTGTGAAATTGTCAAGGATGAAAATTTATGACACTATAAAGATAAATAATATTAAATGACCTAGGACACAAGAAGTAAATGACATAAAATAAAATAAGATATAAGAACAACTAAGACTTCTAGAAAGATTCCTAGGGCCTAAGTAAATTTAATGTGTATAGGACCTACTAAGTGAACTAGTTAGGTAAAACACCTTATTCACACCAACACCTCATCTTAAGTGCAACTTAGGGAGAAGTAAACAAATGAAAATGATGCAAATATTCATGGATGATGGATCTTGACTAATAGACCATGTTAGGTACTCATTTACAAAGGATATCTCATAAATAGATTAAAGGATAAAAACCACAAAGGAAAAAACCATCTCTAAAAGAGAGAATGAAAGAAAAAAATCATGGACAAGTGATGAACGGAGGACTCAACATTACCTCCCAAGGACTACATCCATAAAAATATTAAAATTGATAGTCCCTCCATAAGATGGAAAGAGAAAGACTATGTATCCTCCCCACAATGTTTAATCTCCTACAATAATGATAGATGCTTGAAGATAAAACATTATCCAATGCCTACAAGCAACATTTCTCCCCTTGAGAAGAAATAAAACCAAGTATAGATCTAGAATGATTCCATAATCACCCAATCAATCAAGAAGGTGACAAACCAAGATCAAGTGGTAATTGATATTGAATAAGCTCCAAAGACAAATATGATGTGACAACAACTATGATGGGGCTTTCATAAAAGAGGAGAGATAACCCCATAAAATTATTCTCCAAATTTAAAATGTGAGGCTCCAAAAACAAGTCTAAAATAATTGTCAATTAATCATCCCACAAAGATGAATCTAAAAGATAATGATGGTCTTGTTGAGAAAGAATGATGGAAGTCTCAGTCGATGATTTTCATGAAGGATCCATAGCTATCTCTAAAGGAGAAATAGTCAAAACTCTCCAAATAATCAAACTCTTGAATAGTATCATAGTCATATGGTATGTTGTTTGAAGCATCAAGAGGTACAAGAAAATTAAAAAAAGGATCATCCAAGAATTCATGTGTATCACAATCTCCTCATATCTCCAAAATTTTAGTCCAAAGAGCATGATAAAACTCAAAGTGAACAATGGAATTCAAAGTGTCAAAATCAACATGCATAGCAATCACTCCTATGACATTATATTTTTTGCAATTCCAAGAAATATTTTACCATCAGTACTTGGAGGGGGAACATGACCATACAAATTTAGTAAAAGATGAAGCTAATAGAGATGTTTTATGATGTCATCTCTTTGTTGTTTATAGTTTTCTCTTTTTAAGGTGATTAGAGAAGAATGAAATGAATAACCGGTAATGAACTAAGATAAATCTCCAAATTTACAAAGATAGAAAGCTTAAATAATAATTAGAAACTCTCAAATATAATGAATATTGAAAATGAAATTTTTCCAAAAAATAGGACTTCTCTAGGTGTCAAAATGTCCAAGTAGTTAGTGACAATGCAATATTGGAAAAAAATGAATAAAATTACCTAGTGCTAAATTTGGAAAAAGTGCATAGATAGAGTAATCAATCTCTACTATTCCTTCTCAACATCACAAGAATTATAAAAAATTGAATAAATTGACAAAAAATTATGAGCTCGAAAGTTCAAATGGAAATTCTGACTCTAATTAACAATAAAATGTACCAATATTTTTTGATAATGAAAGCAATGACACTGGAAAGTGCTTGGAACTAATTTTTGATAATTCTCATTTGACAAAATCCAATACTTAAGTCAAAATTTATGGCAATTTAAAAAAAAAAATCCCAATTAAGGTATTAGGGGAAAAATTGCCCACCTAGGGGCTAACGTGCTAATGTATTTTTCTTATGCTTGTACCCTCCACTATAGATCATATGACCATAAGAACTATTCCAAAATTTTCTTGGTCAAATCTACAACCCTTGCTAAAAATCCTCAAAAAATAATAATGTACAAAATCAAAGTATTTTATATCAAAATAAAGGTTTTTGGCCCTTTTGGACTCAATGGTGTCGTTTGTTTTGTTCCAAAGTGCACCCAAGAAAATATCATGTCCAAATCACCCTCAAACCTAAGAAGGAGTTTACAAATCTAGATCTTATCCCATGCAGGAGTTGATAGTGAACTCCAAGGAGTTGATAGTGAGCTCCCATAACCCAGGATCACATATAAAATCAAAATTAATCTTCCACAAGAGATCATGACAAGATAATATCTTGATTTATATTCATGAAATAACTTTAAATAATCAATAATGGATCAATGATAGTACATCCCATCAATTACAAAGTGTGCAAGAGGCCTTTCTTATATAAGAACCAAATTTGAAGCCTAAAAATCTAAGGAATCAAAATAAAAACCTAAAGCCTTTGCATAATCATGCCTAGTCTAAATATCAACAAGAAAAAAAAATTAATATAAGGAAAAAAATCTTGAACTCATTAGTTTTGATGAAATAATTTTCTATCTTGAAGGTCTCACATGATTATTTCTTATGTCTTGCATTGAACCTTCACTTTTCAACTCACCTAATATAGTATTAAAATAAATGCCAATGGAATACAGTCTACATGAATGTTTTAGGAACTAGATGGATATAATTCTCTCAACCTTTCAATTGGTTCAACCTCCTTAAGAATTCCATCAAATACTAGTGAACCTTGAGGAAATTAAAAAATCCTCCACTATTTTTTTTATTTTGGTTGCAATCAAATGATTCCTCAATTAATATCTCTTTTCCTTTTGCCTAGGTTTCCCCCAAATCTAATCTTTATTGAATGGCCTCTACTTTACTTAGCTGAATAGTGATACTTCTAGAAGTTGATGTAGAAGAAACAAGGGTTTGATCAATAAACCTTCACAAAATATAATCCAATCTTGCTACAAGACCCTCATTCTATGGAGAGGGTCCTTGATTTCCATAATAAGTTGTTCAAATTTATAGAAACTTAAAATTGTCATGAATGGTATTACACATCTGAGTCTAATTATTAACATCATTTCATCCTAAATCACCTCTGGCTAACTATTTAATTAAATATCTATATTGTTTAATTAAATTCATCATTTTCTCCTATTAATCAAATAATTGATTTTATTGGATTAATTAGCCCCCTTTCTTACTAATTCTCATCCCATTTAATTAAATAATGTAAATCATTTAATTAGAACCCCTATGTCTTCTCATTTGATTAAATAAATCTAATTATTTAATTAAAATTCCATATTCTTCTAAAACCCCTAACCCACCTAAGATTAATTAATTTAGGATTAATTAACCTTAAACCACATGTTAATCTTCATTAGCCAATCTTCTAGCTTTTAAACCCACGAAGGTTAAATAAACTTATGGTTTATTAACAGCACATGCACAACTAATTAATTTTTACAAATTAATTAAAAGGTTATTTTCCTCACAAAAGGATATTCTCATGGAATATTCCTCTATCTTTGACTTTCCTCCCAAAGCTTTAAAAGATCTTAAAAATGCCTTTAATACCTCTTGCAAAGGCATTCAATAGGCTCTTACAAGCCATCTTGTCTCTTACAAGGGAATTTACTTTTCTTACATACCCTTACATTCTCACCCACATTCCTTAAATTCTTCCAACCATATGCCTTAACTCCCTCTTACATCTCTCTTAGCCTTGTGACACTTGTCACATGGCTAATGATCCTCCATTTAGTCCCACATTGCTTAGTTTTCACCCTTCTTCTAACCCTTTATTCCTATAAATAGAAGGACCTTCTATTGGAAATGGATCCACCTTTTCATGCAAAGTCATTATAACCATTTGTATCCATATCTACATGCATTTTCATTATCTTAGCTTGAATTTATCATCATTTAGCATCAAATTCATCACATCTACATACAAATCTTGAAGCTTATTCAACAAGGGATTAGGAAAGGGACATATTCCACATCAATTTGGCACCAACCCCCCTATGGGATAAGGTTTGGAGTACTTAGATAAGATTTCATGCATGCTTTGTTTGATATTTCATACTTTTGTGTTCATGTTTTCATTTCTTTATATTTCCAAGTATTTCATAGGGAATGTGATTTAACCTACTAATATGAATAATTCTTATTTTTTTGGTTCATTATTAGCCCAGGTTTAATCCACATTCACATTTTGGCGCTATAAGGAGGGCTTGGAACATTAAATTTGACATTTTTGTTGATTTTTTCTATGACTTACAAGTTTCTAGGATACAACTATGCCACGTGATTTGGATAGAGTGACACATCTTCTTTTCAGTGATGCATTTGATAATTACAATGACACATTTGCTTACAGTGACGATATTCTATTTTTAAAACTACTTTCTATTTTTAAATATAGCGACGCAACTTTATCTTCAAATGCTTTTATATGATTTAATCACACATTTGTGCTTTCTATTTTCTATAGAACAACAATTTTTTTCACTAGAGCAGCACCATTGCTTACAGTGACACATTTGTGCTCTCTGTTTTATGACAGAGTGACACCATAATTCACTAGAGCGACACTAGTTTTCAGCGATGTGCCTAAAAGAGGAGAAAAAAACACTGATTTGTTTGATGAAAAAACATTTAATGCTCATTGTAATAGTACTTTAGGACACTATTTTTCAATTGGGCTCTAAAATTAACCATTGCAATGTTGTTTTTAAAGTTGGCTTAAAATTTAACCCTTCACTTACTAGTCATTGCAATCTTGGTTAAAAATGAACAAGACAATTTCACATAGAGTTTGGTGCTTAAAAAGAATTCATCATTGCTTTGAGGGATTAAAAAAAATTAGTGACTTGTGTGAGTGGTATTTCTTGGTAGATATCTAGTGTGTATCCTCCCCTTGTGCTTCGTGTGATCTTGGGTGAAGAGAAACACTCTTGATTTACAAAACTTTATTTTTTTGAGTCACCCTTAAGAGAGGGCTTGCTAATGAGACACATTTGGAAATGGAGAAATCATAAGCAAGGTCTTGAAGCATGCTTATCAGCGACCTATATTAAAGGTTGCAAAATTGTAAGAGAGTAGCTTCAATCCAAAGCGAAAACATATTGCACCTAATCCTACACCTTAAGTGGAAGGGAACAATTAAAGAGCCTTAAGTGGCCAAAAAAGGGTAGTGTACATATATTGTTCACGGTATTGTCATTAAAAACCTTGTTGTAGTGGCCATCCTTATTTTTTGAAACATTCCTTGAGAATGGTGCATTATAATTTACTTCCAAGAAGTTACTTACCAAGTCTAATTTTTGGTTGAGGCGTAGAGTTTAAGAGTTCATTCTTAACATACCTCTACACTCATCCATAAATTGCATGTAAAATCATCCCTTCGGGGCATGACGTAAGCCCATTGTCAAAGATAAGTACCTTTTCTAGGTTTTGAAGATTGTGTTTTGTGATCTATCAAAACACATTGCTTGGATTCAAAACAACAAAAACAAACATTGAACAATCATTGAGATTTTAAACCCTTTGGATTCGGTGTGAATACCTTTGAAAAGGCCCAATATTACTACTTGTCCCTAAGGGTATCTTATCTTTAGAGCCTTCTAAATATTTGGACTTATATATTAATTCACACTTTCCAAAGTAAACATAGGGAAATATGGCCTTAGCTTCTTAATTTTCACATAATGAAATTTGTGGAATGAGGGTTGCTTAGACATAGACATTAATAGTTTGAAAACTTAAGCAAGACATTGGATGTGGTAAAAGAAATTAATTAACCAAGATTAAATCAATTGAACCCCACACATGTTCTTTTTTATATTTTGTCTTATGGCCTTCCAAGTAAACAAATGATCTTTTTGGTTTACTCTTAGGGAAAAGCATGTTCTTCACTATCATGTTCTTGTAAACAAAGTCCCTCTTAGTTTTATTTAGGATCAAATCAATCATTTCATCTATCCCAAAAAATTTATCATTTCCATCCCACAAACAACTTTGGAGCTTTGGAAACATCGATATTCTAGACTTGGTTAAATAATTGAATCAAATCAAAATCACCTTGTTTAGTTAGATGTGTGGTAATGCATCATTTTTCATACATATAGTTAAATTAGAAATCCTTTGAACAAGTTTACCATAAGGTCACAAGTCTATATTAGGATTCACAAGTTCATTATCAAATCAAAACATCAAAATCAAACCCTAAGTCTAGTATTGACCAAAGTTCATAAATTTCAACACCCATATCACTCACCCCTCCATCTTTCACATCATCATTAATCCTAAAACAACCTAGAGGTTCCTTTTGTACCTAAATTTTGATCAGTCAAAAAAGTCAAAACAATACCAAATTCACCACATATACTCCTAAATTTGATCTCCAATTTTATGGTCCATACAAGATCACAACACAAGAACATGGAACAAAAAATAGAAACATCTCCCATGAGTGACCTAAGCCAAACTGAATTTAACCCAAGAGAATATACAAACTCTCTACCCAATCCACCTCAAACACCTCATGATTCTTAAGAGGGAGGATGTCAATTAGAGGATGTTACAAAAAAAATCCAAGAAATGACCCATGATGAGTTGTTTGAACTAATACAAGATCCAAAAACCCACCACCTTGTCAACACTATAAAGAGATTAAATCCCACCCGGTACATGTTGGAGTTGGCAAAAGAAGGGGCTAAACTCCCTTCTACATTCGATTTGAGCACTATCATTGAACAACCTTTGGGAACCATTCCCCACACATATTTTACACCATCATTTCCAAACGTGATTCAATCCATTTCCCAACGATCATCATCACATGCACCAAGCCAACCCATGACTACAAAGGGGAGTTCATTACTTCAAGCACTTCAAGGGAACCCACTCATCGATAACCAAAACTTGGAAGCTAGCACAATATTGGGTATCACAAACACCAACATCACCCAAATTGATCAACACACATATGTACCACTCATATTCCATGACACGACCATATCATCCAATTTCCATGCCACACCATCCTATACCCAAGATACACAAGGTTATGTTCCTAACATTTCACAAGGTCAAGTGGATCTATTTGGACAAATGGGAACCCTAGATGCTTCATCTTCACTCATACAAGGGAAAAAATCACAAACATATCTACATGTCCCTATCATAACTCCATCATGCACATTGATCCAAGGTCTAGAAAAACAAATCAATTCATCATGCACATTAACCCACAATCAAACAAATCAAATCAATCCACCAAACATAATGAATCAAATCAATTCATTCATCAAACCCAATCCAAATCCAAACATGCCACTAACATCACAACACCAAGTGGCCTCATATCCAATATCCCAACCATTAACCACACTATCAACGCAAAATCAAACCACATCCCAAGTGTACACCCTTCCATCCCAAAGTCAAATCTCACAAGGGTTTAAAATTTCAAACCCAAATCAACCATCTATCACCCAACCTCTCATCACACAACAACCACCCCAACAATCTTTCAACACACCAGCTCATACCATTCACCAAAATCCACCACCCCCACCTCAAAATCTAAACATGGAAAAACAATATACCATCATGTTACAAGCAGCACAACAAGCCTACAAAAAAGCGTTGCATTAACTACAAGCACAACAAGCACAATCCCAAGCCTTGCAACAACCACAAGCACAAAACAAAACACAACAAGCAGAATCCCAAGCCTTGCAACAACAACAAGCATAGTAGAAAGCATAAACACAAGCACAACAAAAAGCACAAGCACAAGCCCAAGCCTTCCAATAGCAACAAGCATGACAACAAACACAAATTCAATCACAACAAGCGCAAGCGCAAGCCTTGCAACAACAAGTCTATCAACAAACCCTATAACAACATCAAGCCCAACAACAAGCATTGATAGTGCAACAAAAAAAATGGCACACCAATAGGTATACCACCACCAACAACAACAACAACAACAAAAATCCCAACAACAAGCATTGTTGGCACAACAACAACAATAGGCATATCAACAAGTATTTCTTGCACAATAAAAAGGTTTCCAATAACCCTACATGAACATGCAACAAAACGCCTTGAATCCCAACATGCAAGGAGCATACGTCACCCCACCACCATCACAATTCATGCAATACCAACCCCCCACATACACCACATAACACATTCAACTCATCAACCATACCACCTCATAACACGTATGTTCCACCACCTAATTTGCAAGACGATATTTACTCACAATTCAAAATTCTCTCACAACAAATAAAAGATCATACTCCCAATGTGACATGTGCCCCTATCCCTTTGATAGTAACATTGCCATGGTCCCATTCCCGCCGAGATTTGAGATACCAAAATCCAACAAGTATAAATGAAAATGCAACCCTGAGGACCACATCAAAGATTTCTATGTGGCATGTATGGAAGTAGCTTACAATGATTCCTATCTAATGCAATTTTTTCCCGAATCTTGACTGGACCTGCAATTGACTGGTTCTCTCATTTACCTCTTGGAATCCGAAAATTCCAATACATCATAAATCTATTTATAGATCACTTCTCATTAAATCTAGATATGTATGTAAGCTTGGAGGAGTTGTCTAACCTAAAACAAGCCAAAGGAGAATCATTGGAACCTTCCTACAATGACGGAGGTACAAAGCCAACAACAAGAAAATGGTCTATGCCTGAAGAACAACAAATAGGAACCATCATTGATAATCTTGAGGGTGAGTTGTCCTTCCAATAAAAAATGAAATGTGTCACAACATATGATCAAAATATCCCTAAGTCTCTTAACATTGAGATATCCCTCATAGCATAAGGGCACACACCAACATATAGAGATAATAAACCATCAACTAGCTATTACGACAAGCCCCACACTTGGGCTAAGAACAAAAATATTACCAATGATGGTGTAGTCGATGCCAAGGTGGTTATCAATGCTCCAAAACAAAAAACACACCAAACAACATACCTAAAAATTAACACACACCAACCAAAAATAAACATGCAACAAACAACCTATCAACAAAATGCACCACAACCAAACACACCATGACAACAATAAAACAATCAAATGGTCAACATAAATGATCAAAGAGGATCGCCCCCAAGGAATAATTTCCCACAAAAATACAAGTATACACCATTGTGGAAACCTATTGAGGCTGTCATGCAAAAAATAGTACAATCAAACCTCATCACGCTCCCTACGTATCTAAATTACCAAGAGCATCAAGTTAAACCACCATGGTATAATGAGAAGCACCTTTGTGATTTCCATAAAATCAAGCGACATATGATGGCTAGTTGCATGAAATTAAAGAACCTCATTCAAGACATCATCGATAATGGGGATATAACTATTGACCAACAAGCAGGGAACTAGGACTTAAAGATATACATGAATCTGATGCCCAATCATAACAAGGGAAAAGACAATGGAAAAGGAACAAACTATAAAAATGTAAGCCATGTCTACAATAATGTTGTAGCATCATTAGATGAGTTTGTATCAGTCATCAATATCAAAGGGCCTAACACAAAGTGTGGAGTCACCACTTGTAGAGGCAAGGCTACTATTTAAGGACCATCACCACCACCTAGGGAACCACCTACACTTCCAAAATACAACCCTAGTGACTATAGTGTCTTGGAAAAACTAAAGAAAACCCCTTCCTAGATCTTCATCTTGGAGTTGCTAAAGATATCACCTATGCATAGGGATATTCTAGAAAAGGATTTGTCTACATCCACCGTACCCAATGACATTGATGCTAATCAATTCCAAGCTATGATTAGACATATCACCACACCTCATCTTCTTGCATTCTCTAAACATGACCTCCCAATGCAACCATCTCACAATCATGCACTACATCTTGAGGTCTTGGTTCACAAGAACAAGGTTAAGATATTCTTGGTGGATGGAGGTGTGGGTCTAAATATTTGTACCTTGCAATAGATCAAGAATCTGGGGTTCTCCAAAGATGTTATTGAGAAAGGAAAGGTATTACTATCAGAGCCTGTGATGATCAAGAATGGGTTTCACAAGGCACCTTCCAACTTTCGGTCCAAGTGGGGCCAACCATTATGGAAACCACATGCCAAGTCCTTGACCTTGAGCTCCCTTGTAACATTCTCCTAGGGCATCCATGGATTCATGTAATTCAAGTTGTTGCATCCACCTATCTTCAATGTGTCAAATTCCCTTACCAAAATAAGGAAGTAACGATTCATGGCCACCCTGAACCATTCTACTACTGCAAGAATTTGGAAGCCAAGTATTAAAAGATCCCACAAGTTCCCAAGAACAAAAAAGGGCCATCATTCTCCTCCTTTGTTGACCCATCTACCTTAGCCTCCACATATGATAAAAAGACACCCACCATCTAGAATATCCCAGATATCAAAGTAGTAACCATAGATAATAGTTATGGGGACTATACCTTACAAAAAGGTGCATTTGTTTTAGAAGATTTGCCTCAATCTCCTAAATATCATGGAAAACTGCAACCCATTGATAGCGCATCCCAAAAATTCATGAAAACACCTACCACTTTCAAAAAGTGAGGAGACTTAAGCAAAGAAGTTGTAGATGAAAATGACATATCAAGCTTGCTATATAAAGACAATAGGCCTGCACCCATTCTTCTAATGGAGGATGAAAACAAGGGTCTACAACTAATTCTTGGGTGGGGCTATAATAAGAATGAAAAGCTGGGGAAGAACAACAATGGCTTACTAGAACCCCTTGTTCCTGAGAAACGCCTAAAGAATCTTGGTCTTGATTGTACCACTAGTATTATTGGCAAGCATTCTCCTGTTAAAACAATCAAATCTTCTGTATCAACTGGTATTCCCCTCTATAATTATACCTTCAATATAAAAGAAATATTTGATGAGGATTCATTTATTTTCATGATAACCACCACATCATTTGATTCGATTAACCAAAACACTAAGCTAAACCTTGTTTATCCCCAACTCATAAATTGGGACCAATGAGGACCACCAATCTTGGATTCATTCGAAAATGATGAAGATCTCTTCAAATTTATGGGACTAAGGGACAAAATTCCATATGGAGATCATAAAGAAGGATTCAACATTGAGTTAGACACACATGCCTACTATGGAGAAACGACTGAATCTCTTAGTCACAAAATTGAAAATATGAGGGTAACATCTTGATGCTTAAGTGAAAACCACATTGTGGCACTTTCAGATCATAAAATATTAAAAACAAAGGACATATCCAATAGTAAAAACCTCTTTGAGGCACCAAAGGATGAGGGATTCAATCTTCCCCTTAGTGCTATACATCAAAAAAAGTCATCAGTCCTTGAAGAGAAATGTAATCTTGTGAATGTGGGAACATATGAAGCACCGCAAATCACCTTCTATGAAGAGCCACTTCTAGCTGAGGAAAAAAATAACTTAGGATAATTCCTAATAGATGGAAAGAAAAACTTTGCATGGACATATGCGGATATTCCTGGCCTTGATCCTAAAGTGGTCATCCACCATCTAGCAGTATATCTTGATGCAAAGCTAGTAAGACAAAATATGAGAAAAATACATCCACATATAGCATTACTAGTCAAACTGGAACTATAGAAAATCCTCAATGTAGGATTTATCAGATGCATCAATTATCTAGAATGGGTTTCCAATTGTGTACCAATCTCCAAGCCCACTAGGGGCATCAAAATTTGTACCGACTTTAGATATTTGAATAAGGCATGTCCCAAGGATGATTCCCCCTACCAAAAATTGATATGATTGTAGACCTAACAGTGGGGTATGAGATGCTATCATTGATAGACGATTTCTCTAGATACAACCAAATCATGATTGCTAAAGAAAATGAACATTAAACAATGTTTACATGTCCATGGGGAAATTATTGTCAGATCATGATGCTATTTGGGATAAAGAATGCTAGATCCACCTATCAGAGATCCATGGCATTGATCTTTCATGACATGATCCACAATACTATAGAAGACTATGTGGATGACATCTTAGCTAAATCAATGAAACAACATGATCACATAGAAACATTGGGACCAATCTTCAACAGGCCTGAAGAGTACAATGTGTGATTGAATCCAAAGAAGTGTGTCTTTGGTGTGACCTTAGGCAAGCTCTTAGGATACATTGTTTCATTACGAGGAATTGAGATAGATCTGGTGAAGGTCAAGGAAATTCTAGATATGGAGGCACCATAAAAATTAAAACAATTGTGGGGTATACAAGGAAGGATACAATCTATCAGAAGGTTCATAACACAACTAGTAGACAAGTTGTTCCCTATTCTCATCTATTGCACAAGGGGATAACATACAATTGGGATGAGGAATGCGACAGAGCATTCAATCAAATCAAGGAGTATCTACTAACACCACCCATCCTCATGCCACCAATACCAAACAAACCTTTTCTCCTATACATCTTAGCTACATCAATGGCTCTCGATGCTCTTCTTGCTCAACACGACAAAACAGGAAAAGAGAGAGAAATATACTATATCAGTAGGACTTTAGTGGGTTATGAGATGAATTACACATTCATTGAAAAGTCTTGCTTCACTCTCATGTTTTCTTCACAAAAAATTAGACACTACATGCTCACCCATTAAGTAAATCTCATTGCCAAAAATAGACCCACTAAAATATCTATTATCTAGGGCAAATCTCACAGGGAAGATGGCTAAGTGGGTGATGATCCTAATAGAATTTGACATAGAATATGTAGATAAAAAAGCCATCAAATGGAAATTCATTGCAGATCAACTAGTCGAGGCACCCATATATGCAGAGAATCCATTAATATTAGAATTTCTAGATCAGTCAGTCTTCCTCCTAAATGTAGCAGATCATTGGAAATATATTTTGATAGTTCCTACACACAACATGGATCACGAGCATGTGTCCTTTTCATCACCCCACAAGGGGATTGCATTCCAAAATCATATTGGTTGTCCTTCCCATGTATCAAGAATATTATAAAATATGAAGCTCTTATCATAGGGCCCAAGATAGCGGTACAATGGTAGATCCTAGTACTAAAGTCTATGGGGATTCACAATTCATCATTAATCAAGTCAATGACAAGTACCAAACCAAAGATGACAAGCTCACTCGATACAAGAAGTTGGTAGAAGATCTGAAGGATTTCTTCATTGATATAACATTTGAGAAGATACCCCAAATGAATTATCGAGCAATAGATGCTATGAAAACAATTAGGTCCTTGTTAGATATCCCAAAGAGCACCCATAAATGTGAGTTTCTTGTTGAGCAGCTTCTCATCCCAACTTTTGAGGTATCGAAATCCAAGCTCATATGCAAAATTGTTGGTATTGATGATCCTTGGTATCACAAAATATTCACATACCTAAAAAGAGGAATCCTCCCAGATGACATCACCTCAAACCTAAAGAAAACCTTTTTCAGAAATCTATCCCATTTTGTTATCCTAAGAGAGACCCTTTACCGTAGAAGTATCGAGGGAACACTATTGTGATACCTTAACCCTGAGGAAGATTTGATTGCCCTAATAAAATTACACAAAGGTATTTATGGATCATATTCGAGTGGTATGACCTTAGCCGAGAAATTTTTGAGGAAAGGGTGTTGATGTTATAGCAGCTTAGGGCTGCACTTCCATTGCACACATTCCGAGAAAGAAGCATAAATTAAATGGTAGCCTTTCGGCTATTTAATTTATGACAATAACATTTAAACACAAAGGGCCGACCCTAATGGTTCGCATGTATTGCTTGTTGCTTGGGCCGACCTTACTTGTATTTATCATTTATTATGTTTCTTTATAGAGGGCCGACCTAAGTTGAAGAGGCGCCTAAATTGTATATATACAAGGTCTTGTATTGTCATTATCATCATTCAAGTTCTTCAAGTAAATTCACAATTAAGAGCAGAAGTTCGCACCTTCATAGCAGCAGTTTGAATTCAAGGAATATCTCATTCATTTGTATATCTTGCATCTAGGAGAGGTGTGATTCCATTGTATCAATAATTGGTCATTGTTGGGCCTAAGTTGTAAGCAGATTTCTGCTCTTGTTCTACTTTATATAAGAGAATCATTTGCTGGGTTTTTCTCCCTCAAGAGGAGGTTTTTCCCAGGGTATCTTGCTGTGTTTATTGTCTTATGTGTTGCAATATTTTAAGTGC
Organism: Sequoiadendron giganteum; assembly: GCA_007115665.2. Lineage (NCBI taxonomy): Eukaryota > Viridiplantae > Streptophyta > Pinopsida > Cupressales > Cupressaceae > Sequoiadendron > Sequoiadendron giganteum. Next base: position 85,450,031 of record CM021109.1, read on the forward strand.
TTTCAATTGCTTAATCTGATCTAAGAAACACTAACATGGTATCAGAGCAGGTTTGAAAAAGATCATGATCAGATTTATTTTGCAGCACTCACTTTAATCTTTTTTCAATCTATCTTCTTTTTAAAATTTTCAAGATGGTGAATGGTCTGAAAATCGAGGATAGACTCGAAGGAGCTTCTAATTATACATCATGGAGGTTCAAGATCATACTCACATTGGAAGAGAATGATTTGGCTAAGTTTGTGAAAACAAAATTTCCCGAACTTGAGGAGGAAGAAGAGAAGTTGCAGTGGAGGAAGAAAGATACTAGGGCAAAGAAAGTGTTGGTTGATTCCGTCAAAGATCATGTCGTTCTGATTGTCTTCAAGTTGGATACCGCAAGGGAGATGTTCACTACCTTGGAAGAGACGTACAAAATCAACAACACCAGTCGGGCACTTGCACTGAAGCAACAACTACTTCACGTTAAGATGGCGGAAGAAGAGTTTGTCATCACCTACTTCATGAAGATTTCTGAATTGAGAGATCAAATCTCTACCATTGGTCATATTGTTGATGACAAGGATTTGACTATGTTGGCTCTTAATGGTCTTCCTTCATCTTGGGAGTCTTACATTCAAGGAATCAGTGCGAGATCGAAACTTCCCAAGTTTGATCGATTAAGGGTAGACTGCATTCAAGAGGAGTCGAGGTTGGTGGCTAGAGGCATTGGTCAAAGTTCAAAGAATGAAGATTTACATGTTCTCACCTCTCATTCATCGAAGAAAGGATTCTTCAAGAGGAATCGAGATAATGGGTCAGATGGTGCTCCTACATTCAAGAAGAAGTGGGACCTCTCTCGTGTTCAATGCTTTAGATGTGACAAATGGTCACTATGCAAAAGATTTTTCTACCAGGCCTAATCAACATGCTTCATTTGCTGATGTGATTGAGATCTCTCCACAAAATGATTCTAGTGAATTTCTACTCTAGTCATGGGCCTATGTTCAAGCTATGAAGGTTGTGTACTGATTTGAGTGCAAGAGCAGTGTATCGTACTGTGTCCACCCTTCAAAATATTTAAGAGATAAGTATTCCTTATTTTGATTGCAATTACCCTTCTAGGTTAAAATTCAGTTTGCTGAGTTGTGCAAATCTAACTTTGATTTGTGTTTAGTCAAAAAAAAAAATCGTGGTTCTCTAGTAAATAGTGATCTCTCTGATAAGATTCTTTAGATTTATTCATTGCAAGTAGGATCATGCTAATTTGTGAAGATTGTCTTTTGTTTTTCTGAGATTAGCTCTTCTGAGAAATTGAAAGAAAGACATGTCATGATTGATGAATTAATTATCTATTACTCAACAGATTTTGAATTCTATAAGATAAGTATTGCATGATTGAATAATGTTCATGAATTTTTTTGTAGTTATTAATTCATGCTAAAACATTGAGATAGTCAATCATGTATGCTCCTAGTTATGGTACATCCATTTGAGATAATAAAGTTCCATGAACTATTAGTAATCCCTTCTTAATGCTTTCAGGATAAAGCAAGAAGCGTAAGAGATTTCTTTCAAAAAGAGCTTGATGCATCCTATAGGTTGAAGAATGGAGACTCTACTTGTAGCTAAGAGACTAAGTGATTAGCTGAAGACATCCTTTCGAAGAGGAAGAGTTAACCTTAAGAGGGAGTTCTATGACTCACTGAGTATAAGTAAGGGTTGCAATGTTACAAGGTCGGATGCTAAAATGTTGAAGTACCTCTTCAACAGTTGGGTTCTAAACTGTTCAAGTCAGGTCAACCTGGATTGGTAGCTCCACAAACCTATTAGAGTGATCTGAGATGCTGTTGAAGAGGACAACCCTGAATCTCTACAGAGGTGTGAACTGGAAACCATTTCTCTAAAGTAAGTGTTGCAGGCAATCTTGGTCAATGAGGTCAAGTGATTGATGTAAGTGATTGAAGATTCAGAGGGAGCCTATTGAACCTAAAGATGATGGTTGTGTTGCTCTGGATGTTGTTTCAGTTGAGGCCTGCGATGGCTCGAGAAGCAGTGTGACTTCAAAAGCTCCTTGCAGGATTGGTTGAACAAGCATTGAAGCCAACTATCATCCCTTGTGTTAATCAAAGCTTTGAGAAACTTTCTATCTTTCCATGGGTTTCATGATAAAACTGAGCATACCATTATATTAGAGATATGGTATCGAGGAAATATATTCAGTTAAGGTATATCAACATTGATGAGCAAATGGCAGTCATTCTCATCAAGCATCTCTTCAGGATAATGTTTGTGTACCTTCAAGACAAGCTTGATATGGCGGAGAATGAAGTCCTAGCTGAGAGGGAGTCTCTGTATCAGTGATCTTCAGATTTGATAATGCATTTCTCTATTGAGAGAGATTTGAGGTGCAAGCCCCTGGTAATGCATTTCTCTATATAGAGAGATTTGAGGTGCAAGCCCTGATAATGCATTTCTCTATTGAGAGAGATTTGAGGTGCAAGCCCTTGGTAATGCATTTCTCTATTGAGAGAGATTTGAGGTGCAAGCCCTTAGTAATGCATTTCTCTATTAAGAGAGATTTGAGGTGCAAGTCCTTGGTAATGCATTTCTCTATTGAGAGAGATTTGAGGTGCAAGCCCTTGGTAATGCATTTATCTATTGAGAGAGATTTGAGGTGCAAACCCTTGGTAATACATTTCTCTATTGAGAGAGATTTGAGGTGCAAGTCCTTGGTAGTGCATTTCTCTTCGAGATTTGAGGTGAAATCCCTTGTTTCCACCCTCTGGGAGAGCCATGGTGGATGTCATGTGTCTGACTCCATGACAGCATCATGTGAGGGAATCTGTGATGATTTATTTGTACTTGTGTCTCACCCTCTGGAGGAGCCATGGTGAAAGTCACATTGAGGTGACAACATCACATTAAGTGATGAGCACTTGTACATACCATCTATGGAGGTAGCCATGATGGTTGATATCACGATGAGGTGATATTCTATTTTGTTTTCATATTGATATGATGTGTCTTGTGCAGGTGGAAGTATCATCCCTAGCTAAGAGGGAGTGTTGATGTTATAGCAGCTTAGGGCTGCACTTCCATTGCACGCATTCCGAGAAAGAAGCATAAATTAAATGGTAGCCTTTCGGCTATTTAATTTATGACAATAAAATTTAAACATAAAGGGTCGACCCTAATGGTTCGCATGTATTGCTTGTTGCTTGGGTTGACCTTACTTGTATTTATCATTTATTATGTTTCTTTATAGAGGGCCGACCTAAGTTGAAGAGGCTCCTAAATTGTATATATACAAGGTCTTGTATTGTCATTATCATCATTCAAGTTCTTCAAGTAAATTCGCACCTTCATAGCAGCACTTCAAATTCAAGGAAGATCTCATTCATTTGTATATCTTGCGTCTAGGAGAGGTGCAATTCCATTGTATCAATAATTGGCCATTGTTGGGCCTAAGTTGTAAGCAGATTTCTGCTCTTGTTCTACTTTATATAAGAGAATCATTTGCTGGGTTTTTCTCCCTCAAGAGGAGGGTTTTCCCAGGGTATCTTGTTGTGTTTATTGTCTTATGTGTTGCAATATTTTAAGTACTTTCAATTGCTTAATCTGATCTAAGAAACACTAACAAAGGGTACTATTTTCCTACCATGGAATGAGAAGCTCACCAGTATGTGAAGAAATGTATGTAGTTTCAACAACATGGGGACCTCATCCATGTGTCGGCTCAAGAACTTCAACCCATCATAACACCTTGGCCTTTTTCATAGTGGGGACTTGACCTCATAAGAAAGATCACACCTACCTCATCCAACAACCACAAGTTTATCATTACCGCCACATAGTACTTTATGAATTGGGTCGAGGCTATTCTTATGACCTATATCAAGGGAAAGAAAATATCCAAGTTCATCCTAAACTACCTTATTTATCACTATGGTGTTCCACAATCCCTTATCTCAGATAATGGAACACCTTTCAAAAATCAGGATGTTTGTGAGTTGTGCCAATGATTTAATATCCAACACCGATTCTTTACCCCCTATTACCCCTAGGGTAATGACCAAGTTGAGGCTTCCAATAAAACCATATTGAAAATTCTTGAGAAGACAGTCAATGAAGCTGGCCATGACTAGCATTTGCAATTAAACCCTTCCTTATGGGCCTACAAAACCAATATTTTCACGCCTATAGGTGCTACACCATATTCCCTAGTATATGGATCCAAGGCTATCTTACCTATTGAGGTCGAGCTCCCATCACTAAGAATATCCTTTTAAAATATTATCATTGATGAAGAATACAAGGTGTCATAGTTGAATGAGATGGAGTTGTTGGATGAACATTGCCTAGATGCTTTGAATCACTTATAATTTTATCAAAACCACCTCAAGAGGAGATACAATAAGAAGATTAAAGATCGATCCTTCTAGGTTGGAGAGCTTGTTCTAAAGGAGAATCAAAAGAATGTACCTAATCCAAAAAGCAAAGGAAAGTTTGAACCCAATTGGTTGGAACCCTTTATTATCACAAGAAGTTACAAATTAGGAGCATATCAATTGTCAACACCTGGAGGCAAACCCTTGCAGGAGCCTATCAATAGATCTCATCCCAGAAAAAATTATGCCTAGGCTTGCAAGGTATAAATCTGCAAAATACAAAAATAAAATTAAAAAATCCAACCAAATCAGAAAAAGGATTGAAAATAGTAAAGATAAAAAAATCATCCTATAGTGAAAACCACTTCGGTGGTGCTTTGGCAGCGTACCTTAGTAAAAACTTGGAAATTAGGTGCCTTGTGTAAATAAGCACTCTCCATCCATCATCGATTCTTTGGCTTGTTCTGCATCGCTTTTCATTGCATTCATCATATTCATTTTTTCACCCATCCACATTCTTATCATAATTGGATATTGTGTAAGTATCATGTTCCCCTTTAGTACTACTTGGCACATTCCTAAGGCCAATTTTTATTTCCTATATCAAGGTAGTCTATCGCTTCATGTTGGGGGCAGTCATTTATCCTTACATCAGATTCGGTTCGTGTATATTCTTTAAAGTCTTTCATAACATTTGAAAATCCAAAAACTCACAAAATCCAAAAACATTCATAAAATCAGAAAAGCAAAAAACATTCACAAAATTGTAAAGTCAAAATCAAAAACATCCAAATCATGTCAAAATCCCCAAAACGAGTCAAAATCTAAAAAAATAAAAAACATGGTTGTCAAACTAAATTGTCTTTGAGCTTGAATGTAGGTAAGGCTAATCATTGATCAACCCCCAAGGCCCCTAAGAGGGCTTTTAGGTTTGGTTCTTGGTCAAAATCTCAAAAAACACAAAAACATTTGAAAACTTGAAAATCAAAACATTTTTAATTCGTTATTTCTGGATTTTGATTGTGTTTGATGAAAAAAATCAAACACAATCAAAATCCAAAAATAAAAAATTACAAGCATTATGGATTGTGGAAATCTCATACCATTAATCAAAACATTTGTAAAACAACTCAAAATCCAAAAACAACCTTAGAACATTGCAAAAACACAAAAAACATTGAAATATTCCATAAAATTCCAAAACCACCCATCCCAATTCACTTTCACTCATGATAAAATTCCATCAATAATAAAATGATCGTCATCTTCAACCGTTGGTAAGACAAATGGAAACAACTGTAGAAAATTTGTAAAGTGTAAACCATAAACGTAAAAAAATATTGAGTTGAGATCAGTGAGTAAACAAGTTGGTTAACCTTTGTATCAACAACCTATCATCCAGTTTGTTTCTAAAATCATTTGATAATCATGTCCTAGGATATATCGTTCCTACAATGGGCATCAACATTAGGCATCACCTTAGTTTTAGTCTTGGTTAGAGGTATGAGGAACATTAGCTTTTTTTGTTTTAGATCTTTTCTTATGATTTATCTTATTGCGCTCATTCCAATGACCTCTCGGTGATGTCTATCAAAATGATTTAGAGAGAAAATAATGGGAATTGATCATTATATTTTATTTTCTATGCTTGTTGGATGTTATTGTAATATAACCTTGGTGAATACTTGCTTTGTTAGGCATGTATAGAAGATGTTTTGGACAACTTGTTGACTATTACATGGGTAGGTTATGCCTTCCTGTGTTTTGGTCTGAGATGTTTGAAGCTTCTAACGTACATCCTAGCAACGTTTTCGTATGTTAGGTGTGAGCAAGAATACTCCTATCTATTTTTTGAGTCAAAGTGCATCACACTAGATACAATGCCATCATAGTTGTCTATACTTGATGCATCGTATCTATGTGTTTTATTGAACATAAGGAATATTGTGTCATTCATGTCCCAATCCTTGAATAAGAAAATCATCATTACTCATCACCATATCTAATAAATCCTTGACGAATCATGGACTTGTTGGACCTAAATCTTCTCGAATTCAAAGGGTTGATCCCTCTTATTCTTCTATCTTCTTTCTGTGCTAACATGATATCATGACATTCAACAAAAATAAATAATGAATCCATCCTGCATACACAAACCATCAACATCCACACATCCTACATAATCATAGCATATCGTCATAATGGACAACATAATCCATTACATCATCATTATCATCTAAGTTATTTTAAATAATATAGATTTATTATTCTAGTATCTTATCACATTACATAATCATATCGTGACATCATCATATCACGTGAAAAATACACAAAAATAAATACATCCATACATACATCTTGCATCATCATGTCATATCACATGAAAACTACACAAAAAAAAATGCATCCATACATACATCCTACATCATCATGTCATATCATATGGAAAAGATATTGAAAATGAAAATAAGCCATCTGTCATATTTGCATCCATGTCATACATCCATAACATCGCATCATGAATCATGAACATCACATCATAAGCATAAATAAAATTACATACATCCATAGCATATCATGTGCGTCCATACATACATGAACCATGAAATAAAAGAAACACCACATCAAATTCATCTCATATATATCAAAAATCGAATGTCATGATACAAGTCAAAGTCAATGTGTAATGTCAACAAAAAAGGTATAAAAGAGGCTATCAAAAATCAGCCAATGAATGTATATACATCAACAATCAAGCTACACATCCAAAAAGTGTCTATAAAGGGAGGATATCCCCTACTGCCTTGGTCATCATGATGGGATTGGTCCTAGTGACCACCCGATGGCCATCTGTGACTTGTCTCTCCAAGATGTCTAATTGAGGCTTGACCACTTGACCTAATGGGTGTGACTCTGCTCCTTTGAGAAAACTTTGGCTACCGACAGCTCGGGGGGACATCTTTGTAATAAAGTGTCCTATAATAGGACACCTCCTACATAAATTTCACATAGAGGTGTGTGGACACCGTCTATCCCACCTGTCCCTCTTCCTGTTGTGCAACAATCTCTAGCTACTACCTCCTCCCAGTCTCCTAGGCTAGTTGTAAATCCACATCCTAGCGTAACTATCTCTCACGGTCTCTCTTTGTTATCAATGCTTGAATCTACTAGTAGGCCTTATCCCACTCACCTATAACTATTGCAAGCTATTGGTGGGCCTGATCCTTCTCCTGTATCAATTCCTATATCTGTGCATCACGGGGGTCCTTTACTTGTTTTTGTTGACATGGTGGTTGTGGTGGCCCTAGAACTTGAACCATTGCTTGATTTGGTCTTCCCTATCCTCAACCCTTTCCAATGACCTGGTCTCATTGTTGATCCTATTGTTGGTCGTCTAGAGCATGTTGCCCCCTTCTTGCACCGTGACCCCTGGGTCTCCCCCATGGAGGTGCTCCTATTGGATCTGTCAATCGAAGGGGAGGATAAAATGATGCATTGTGTGCCTCAGTCATCCTCGCATCTTGTTGACCCTGGTCATATACCCAAGGTCGAGATACCTGTTGTCTAAAACCCTTTATAGCCTTTGGAGGTGGCATTTGTGGACCCCAAACTATCTCCCTAGTGGTCCTAGAAAATATCATTGTGTAATCATCTACAAGCACATCCTACACCTCGCCAAACTGTCAGGATACACAGTCATGCAAATACCTCTCGATCATCATGTGCTCTTGGCCCTGTATGTATCGAGTCTACCTTGCAAATAAATTTTTTTGATGGCCATCATACCATGCAAGAATCTATAGACATGGATGCCCCTTGAGCATAGTAATATCATCAATAACCCTCCTCCAGTAGGGTATTCCCAAGGGACTTGTGTGCTACAGAGTGATATATCCCTTGTATCTAATTACCATTGACTCATCGACATCAACATGCACAAGCACTACAATCGGTCTAAGCACAAAAATGTGCTCCCATGCCCAGATATACAATAATGTCACTCCTACTAATAATGTCTAGCCCTATTAGTACATGAAATGATGCATATCATGATATAAAGATGCTAGCATGACAGGGCCCCATGCATATAGTCTCTTTTGGAATACCATACAGTGCCAAATCCCCAACGAAGACTGAGCCCTCTTCCTCGCTAGTCTGGTGCAACAATCCCAAAAATTAGACCTCCAACTACTAATTTGAATATCAATACCTGTCCTCGGTACATCTCCAAATCTATTTGTGAGCTCACTAGCACAAGATCATATGTTTGTAGGACCTTATGGAATGCATTTACTCCAAAGTCTATATCATAGATCACTCACTCCCCATTGATGGGAATATCCTCCACACATCCTCGAATGTAACTATGGCCTCACCGGTGCCTAGGTGAAATGGTGATGTCTCACTATGCCACCGCTCAACCAATATCATCATCATGGCCAAATGAGTCCTAATCTCGAGCATATATGCCACAAACTTGAGCTTGATCATCCCAAAAGTTCTCCTACTGAATAATGTCAAAATCCTCTAGCTCTTGAAGTAGCCTGAGCTGGTGCTCGTAAGACATAAGTGGCTAGGTAATCTCCTACATACACGAAGCGAACAACATCAAAATTTGGTTAAAATCAATAAATTTTTGAGTTTTTTGAACTCCTGATTAGCAATAGTGTCGCTATTTTCAATAGTGTCACATAATCCTTTAGTAAAAGCATCACCATTTTAATTGGTGTCACTAAAAAATAATTGTGCATTGGTATTTGGCACGTAGCCCTATTCAAATCCAAAAAAGCATCGCTATATACATTTACGTCACTAAAATTATCCTGCGTCACCAAACCTAAATCCTCTTGAGCATTGCTTTGTGCACATGCATCGCTAAAACTAAAAAACCTTGAATTTAAATTCGGAGATGCGTTGCTATATACAATAGTGTCACCAAAACTAACAAAATCATCACCAAAATTTGAAAAAGCGTTGCAATAGGGCGACGCTAGACCTACCCTAACTTTGACGCCTAATAAATACATGGAAAAAAGTGAAGAACGAGAAAAGTTTGAATTTGCGTACATGGGGTCATGCACTTGGAGGCCGTTGGTACTCTTGAACTATGTCTATGATATGTAATGGAAGCACATGGTGAGCCATTTCGTGAGAGGGTCAGAGCACAAAATGCAAGAAATCTCCAAGTGTGAATGTGCAAATGAATTGAAAATAACTCCTCTCATATTTAAGCATGGAAACTGGGGTTTTTTGCCCTAATTGAGGTGAGAAATTGAGAATTTTCATCTTGTTAATTAAATATCAAGCTAGGGGGCTTATTTTGAGCATTTTTTAGTGTCTTGAGCTTGTTTTCATGTTTTTAAGCCTATTTTTCTACAGCTGAATCTTTGTTGAATATTTTTCATGAGCTCGACCTAAAATTGAAAATTTCACTCGATCTCTCAAGGGGGTAGTGTAGCAGCGTAATTCCTTCCATTGGGGGCAACAATGGGGCATCCAAAAAATTAGGAAATTTTTGAATTTTGATCTTGGCAGCAGCATTGATCCTGAGAAGTGTCAATATTTGAACCAATGTAACATGTACCCTACTTCAAAGAGGGGAAAAATGTAGACACTTAAAATTTTCTTGAATGGTATTACACATTTGAATTTGATTATTAACATCATTTCGTCCTGAAACACCTTTGACTAACTATTTAATTAAATAATCTATATTATTTACTTAAATTCGTCATTTTCTCCTATTAATCAAATAATTAATTTTGTTGGATTAATGAACCCCCTTTATTACTAATTCTCATCCCATTTAATTAAATCATTTAATTAAAACCACTATCTTCTCATTTGACTAAATAAATCTAATTATTTAATTAAAATGTCATATTCTTTTAAAACCCCTAACCCACCTAAGATTAATTAATTCTACATTAATTAACCTAAAACCACCTGCTAATCTTCAATAGCCAATCCTCTAGCTTTTAACCCCAACAAGGTTAAATAAACCTATGTTTTATTAACCCCACTTGCACAAGTAATTAATTTTTACGAATGAATTAAAAGGCTATTTTCCTCACAAAAAAGATATTCTCATGGAATATTCTTCTATCTTTGACTTCTCACATGTCTAATGATCCTCCATTTAGTCCTACATTGCTTAGTTTTCACCCTTCTTCTAACCCTTGCTTACTATAAATAGAAGGCCTTCTATTGGAAATGGATCCAAATTTTCATGCAAAGTCATTATAGCCATTTTTATCCATATCTACATGTATTTTCATTATCTTAGCTTCAGTTTATCATCATTTGACATCAAATTCATCACATCTACATACAAATCTTGAAGCTTATTCAACAAGGGATTGGTAAAGGGCCATATTCCACATCTATTGGGCACCAATCCCTCTATGGGATGAGGTTTGGAGTAATTAGATAGGATTTCATGCATGCTTTGTTTGATATTTCATACTTTTTTTCATGTTTTCATTTCTTTGTATCACCAAGTATTTCATAGTGAATGTGATTTAACCTACTAATATGTCTAATTCTTGTGTGTTTTGTTCATGATTAGCTCAGGTTTAATCCATATTCACAAAATTTATAAGTGTTGGCCTCCATAAGTTTCCTCTCAATATTTTTAATTATGAATCATCTTATTCTCCTCTATTTCTTCGAATATTTCCCTTATGGATTTTAATGAGATCTTCCAATTCATCAAATCGATGTTCATATACAACAAGACCCACTTCTCACCTCATCTTATTGATAAAGTATTCATGGCCATATCTCCTTTGAGTGGAAAACTCTAAATCCACTTGATTGATGATATCTTCCACACTCTCATATCTTTCTAGACCCATGATTACAAAATTTCCCAACCTTAACATTGAATGTAAGATTATCTTTAGTTTTGTAGCTTGAAGTTTGCATAGTTTGATACTCACTTTCCACAAGGTCTCTAAATAGGAAATTATACATAGCACCCTCAACTAAAATTTATGTGCCACCTTAAAAGATCCAAATACATGAATAGCTATGTATCCTTCATCCAAAAATCAATCTCCCTAGTTATGTAACTCTACAACAATTGGCTAGTAATCCTTAGGTCTACAAAATTCTTGAAAACTAGTGGGGAGTATAAGTCCATGGCTATGTATCCTTTATCTAAAATCAATTTCCCTAATTATATAGCTCTACATAAATTGATTGGTAATCCATGGGTCTAAGAAATTCTTGAAAACTAGTGGGGAGTCTAAGTATATTGTAATTGAGTTGATACAATACAATTCTCAACGATTAATCTTCAAATATGAAAAATTAGGCTTTGGGGTCATATTTATTCAAGTATGGGGTCTATAGCTACACATGCATATAATATCCTTTCTCATTTTCATTTTTATATGGCCATGCCTTCAATTTTGGACTCCAAGATCTAGCATGGATTTAAAGATATATATGATGCAACAAGATATACCATTTGAAGGATTTCACATCACCCTACCTCTTAACATTAGCTAGCCCCTTCCTCAAATTCTTAGTTAGGTACCCAACATAATCAAATATTTTAATTTTGGTACACACTTTGGATGTGAGTAGCAAAGACCTATGCTCCCTTGGACATATTAGGGCTAACATTTATTCCCATAACTTGGCACATGCCATAATAGATGCCTCTAAAATTTGGAGTGAATGGAATGTCATCAAGTGGATCAATTTTTCATATCTTTAATTAGTTCTTATCCTTATCCATGATCTTTATATTTGAAATTTGGTAGCCACTTTTCTCTATAGTTGTATTTGTGCTTGTCATGTTTTGTAGCTAGGGATTTTAAATCTAGTGGGGTATGAGCTTCTCAATTTAGGTGGAAGACTCGATGAAAAAGGTTCTCATGAATAACAAATATTTTCACACCATTGAAATTGGTCATAGAGAAATCTTTGGGGTTATAAATTTTTGCAATCCATTATATAACATCAAGGGTCAATGAAGAAATTTGGCATTATGATCTTCCCTAAATCAAATATATATTCATTGCAAATAGGAATTCAGCTAGATTGGCTTTATCATAAAATGGTCTGAATCAAGACCCTCCTTTAGTATAGGTGATGGAGTTTCTAATGTTTTTTCTACTATCATCAAACAAAATTATGAGGTCACCACAAATAGTGGCTCATTTAACATATTTGAGAGCCCAAGAAAATATCTCAAACATGTTTGGAGCTTTTTTTCCTTTAGTAGCATATTTGTGACTTTAGAGGACAAGCTCTGACTAGGGCTCAAGTTTTGGAGGAAACAACCTAGATCCAAGAGCTTGCATAATTTTAGAGATGCAATGAAATATCTAAAAAATAGAATACTCTATGACCAAATTAAAACTCTCTTTACGAAGGAAAAAGTGTAAACATTTTAATGCACATTCCATAATCTATCTTTGTTGACAATTGAATAGACCTTGAACCTCAACACAACTTCACTCAACTATAAAGAATTGTACACACCTTCAACTTTGGCTCTGAAAAGTAAGATCAATAATGGTTTAGGGCTTAATTCAAACAATATCTCACATTAAATTTGACACTTATGTTTTTTGAATGCAAAGCCTCATACCTATCACTTCTAGCTTATTTGAACAACTAATGATAAAAAAATGGATTTTTATTAACTTCAAATGGGTTAATATCTGAAAATATTTTTTGATCTCAACAATTAATTTCTCTTTGACCCTTTAGATCAATAGTTTCATGCATTCATAGAGGTTTGGTTTTTAATTTATGACTTATTATTACATAGGTAAGGATTTAAGCACGGTCTCCCTATTGATCCATAGACACCTCATCAACCAACTAGTTTCCATGTGTATATACTCAAAACCACTAGTCCTTTTACAAAACTATCACTTTCATAGGGATTTTAAAAGTTACTTGTCCTTCAGCTAGGTGACCACATGTCTTGAAATTATATACTCATCAATTGGTGCACCCAAGATATGGGTGGACCACCTACATAAGAGCATAGTGAAGAGACTCGTGTGTCTAGTGACATGGAAATTCCATATGGTATAATTGCAAAGCTAGCTCCTTATGAGGTCAATGAATCAACTCTCTGGTCAACAAGATGACACATGCCACATTTTAATTTCTTCTTCATAACCTTCCTAACAAGATGAGACCCACCATAGTCACATTTGATAGTAGAAAATTTAATTTCATGGGGATGTAGGTGTACTAGTTATAAAGGTAAGCCCTTAGGGCACATTGTTGAAGTTGATGTGCAGCCTAGTCATGAAAGCTATACTTGAACCTAGGAAATATGGACAATCGATAACAATATTGTTTGAATAATAATAAGTAAGGGCTTAAATTTAATTATTTGGCATGCAAAAAATGATCTTAGGGGCTACAACTAAGGGGTTTTGCAAGTATGAAGGTTTTGTCATTGATGTCAAAAGGAAGTCTACTGACCGGTGTTGTCATTGATGTCAACTATGGGAGGAATATGTTTGAGAAAAAGAGGAAAATAGGTTGTGCATGTGTAGTTGAGACCTTGAGGAAATGTTGTGAGTACATGGAGCTATATTTTTGTTGTAATGTCTGAAGATGAGTTGGAATGATGAAATGAGCTAAGATGTTGTCTCTGGTACTTAGTTTTCAAGTGCTTTTGAGGAAATTGATAAACAGAGTAAACCGTGTTGTGCAAGTGTTCATAGTATGCCCTGGTATGTTGCTATGTGTTTCTTCTATATTTATGTTATGCCTGTGTAGATCTTACAAGTTATTCATGGTTGTTAGAGGTTGCTATATTCAGAATTTGGGTTCTAGATTGTTGTAAAGTGTGAGATATTTTCACCAATATGTGAACTTGTTGTTCTGTGATGGTTTTTGTGGCTTGGGAGAAATGTATTTTCTCTGTGTTTCTCTGATGTTTGGCTTCAGGTTGTGTGGATTTGGGAAGATTCTTATAATGCTTGTATATTTATATATTCAAGGTTTTACTTGATTTGATTTTGTATAAAGTGAGTTTCGTTTATCAATATGCAAGTGAGGGTTACTAGTTGCTTTGAGTTAAAGTATTTGAATGATGCGAGGTTGATGAAGTGTTTGATGAATCTCAAGTAGTTCATGAATTAATCTAGATCATGTTTAAGTGAATTATGTTGTCTGAAACTTTCATCTTTCATATTGACTTAAGGAAGTGTGTACTTAATGATTATGGTGTTTAACATAGGTGTTGACCGACCTTATTTTTAACACTACATGCGATCTTATGAAAGCATGTTGAGGTTTTTCTGGATCTATTTGGGTCCTAATTAAGGATTTTTGTAGGTCACCTTCATTCTTATCCATTGCAAAAATGTTTAGGTGCTGATCTATTTTGAATTTATATGTTTAACGACTAGTTGTCGATATTGAAGAAGGTTTTTGAGGTTGAGTTTGTTATAAATAAGCGAGGTGTTGTTGTGAGTTAAGTAAGGAATGAAATGTGAAGCAATATAGATGTTAGATAAATGTGAGTGATGTGAATTTGATTAGAGTAGTGTGAATTTCATGTTAAGGTTACTAAAGGAAATGAATTGAAGGCATATGAAATCATTCGAGAAAGACTACGAGATTGTTGGAGCATTGTGGTGGATTTCCTTGTTGCATTGAGAAGTGTTATTTGTGTAAAATTATTCTAATATCTTCTTCTATTTCTTTCTGTAGCACCAAGCCTTGAATATGAGCCCTTTTGGATAGTGTTTCCTATTCTGGCAATGAGCCCTTGTACTGATTTTTCAATTACTTATACTGTGAGCTAATCCTCACCATGGTTTTTCCCTTATCAGGTTTTCAACGTAAATATGGTGTTGTCTTGTGTATGGTGTTTTTATTTTAGTTTTTGTTATGTGCATTCTATGTTTAATCATACTAACATAATAAGGGTTTAATGAATGTATGTGGATATGCTTATTATAGAGGGTTTTGAAGGTTTAATTTTCTATAACTGATTCACCCCCCTCTCAGTTGTCTTGTTCATTTCAATAATTGGTATCAAAGCAAGATTCCTTGGAGAAGAGCTTAACCGCTTAAGGGAGATCCAGGATGGAGAATAAGATTGTTTTGAAATATCCTAGATTCGATGGCTCAAATTATGCATTCTAGAAGACAAGGATGGAAGGATATCTGTCTACTTAGGGATATGAGATTGATAAGGCTTGTCATACTACATATACTCCACCTCTAAATGTTCCAAGTAAAAATGTAGAAGTCAAGGCGCATGAGATCAATGCTAAGGCAAGATTCATTATTGTGAATAGTCTTTCAAATACTGAATTAGTTAAAGTTATGAGTTTTAAAACTGCTAAAGATGTTTGGGATAAGCTAGAAAGCATTTATGAAGGAGATTTGAAGGTCAAACAAGAAAATTTATAGAACTTGAAGGCACAATTTGAGATGATGCAAATTTTTGAAGAAGAAATAATTAAAGGCTACATACAAAGGGTTGATGAGTGGGTAAGTGCTATAAGAGGCCTTGGTGCAACAGTTAAAGAATCTAAAGTAGTGAAGAAAGTTATCAAATCACTTTCAGACTACTATAAAAAGGTATCTTCTATTGAGGAAACTGTTGATTTTGATAACTATTCCAAAGATCAGTTAATTGGTACTCTATCTTCATTTGAAATGGGAAAACTAGAGAAAGGAACAAAAGACGAGACTACTTTCAAGGTTGGTAAATCAAAGAAGATTGAAGATTCAGGTGAAAATATCTTGATGATTTGGAAGCTAACTTTGTGAGGAAGATGAAAAGGGGCATCACGAAGTACAAAGGTAAATTACCTTTCAAATATTTTAGCTATGGTGATATAGGTCATTATGCTTCAAGATGTCCAAAAAGATCTCTAAACAATAGGAACAAGGAAAATAAAGAAAAAATGATTAAGAGAGCTTACCATGTAAGAGAAGATGCTAGTATTTTCGATGATGAATATGATTATGGAGATTTTGATGATGATGAATGCTTTTTTTTGGCTATAAAATAAGAATTTGGTTCTGCTAACCCTGAAATTTGTGTGAAGGAAATAATTTCAGAGATAAAGGATAAAATTGAAGGTACTTTGGTATCTACTTTTCATGTCAAAGAGGATAATAATTACTAGGTTGTTGATAGTGGATGCTCTAATCATATGACCAGAGATAAAAGTAAGTTTGTTAAACTTGAAAAGTATGATGGAGGATTAGTTAAATTTGGAGATAATTCAGGATCTAAGATTTGTGGAATAGGTTCAATCAGTTTTGATGGCAAGCATAACACTGACAATGTTTATTATGTTAAGGTCTTAAGGCATAAAATTTTGAGTGTTGGAAAAATATGTAGCAAAGGATACAATCTTGTGTTTAAGGATGAAACATGTGAGATCAAAAAATGGTCTGGAACTGTGATTGTTGTTGGTAAGAGAACAAATAGAAACATCTATCAGCTTAAGGGTGTTGATGGTCATTGCAATATGTCTTAGCTTAATGATAATTGGTTATGGAATTAGAGGATGTCACATGAACTTTGATAATTTGGCAAGAATTAGTTCAGTTCATGTAGTAAGAGATTTACTTAGAATCACAAAGACTATCAACGTTGTTTATGAAAGTTGTCAATTTGGAAAACAAACAAGGAGTAGTTTCAAGGGAAAGGAACAATTTGCTACCAGACTACTAGAATTAATACATATAGATATTTGTGGTCCTACAAGGGTGAGATGTCTACAAGGTTATAGGTACTTTGTGCTTTTGATTAATGATTATTCTAGAATGGCATGGGTTACTTTTCTTAAAGAAAAATATAATGCATTAGATAAATTCAAGGAATTTAAAGCTATGGTTGAGAATGAAATGGATTTGAAAATTAAATTTTTAAGGTTTGAAAGAGGTGGTGAATTCACCTTCAATGAGTTTAACATTTTTTGTGAAGTTCATCGAATAAAGAGGCATTTGTTTTCCCCTAGAACTCCTCAACATAATGGAGTTGTTGAACAAAAAATCTAGATTATTCAAGAAGCTACAAGGACTATGATGAAAGAGGAAAATCTATCAAAATTATATTGGAGAGAAGCTATTCATACTATTATTTACATATTTAACAGAGTTCAAGCTAAAGCTAACAACATAAAGACTCCCTATGAGGTATGGTATGGAAGGATTCCTATCGTGAAGTACTTTAGAGTGTTTGGAAGCAAATGTTACGTCAAAAGAGAAGATAAATAATTAGGAAATTTTGATGCAAGGTCAAATGAAGGTATCCTCCTTGGATATTCTATTAGAATTAAAGCTTACAGATGTTACAACAAAAGGCTAAGAAAGATATTTGAAAGTGAAAATGTTAAAGTTGATGAAAACTTGAAGAATTCAAATATAGTAGATGGATATGTGTTAGATGAACTTGATTGTAGAGAAGTTGAGGAAGAAAAATATTATGGACAAGAAGTTCAGAATGAAGAGGAAGAAGCTCCAAAAAAGACCCCTAAAACCCCTAAATATGTGCAAAATAATCATTCTAAAGATCAAATATTTGGAGATAAGAGGAAAGGTGTATTGACAAGAAGAAAAGATTCTGAAGTTGAGGCAAATTTGTGTCTACTTTCTAAAGTTGAACCTAAAATAGTGAGTGAAGCATGCAACGATGAACATTGGATGAAGGCAACGAAAGAAGAACTTATGCAGATAGAAAATAATCATACTTGGGAATTGGTTCCTAGACCAAAAAACATGAAAATAATTGGAACTAAGTGGGTATTCTGAAACAAATTGAATGAGAATGGAGTACTAAGAAATAAGGAAATACTTGTGTGTAAGGGTTACTCACAAGTGGAAGGTATAGACTTTGATGAGACTTTTACTCCTATGGCTAGGATGGAAGCTATCAGAATGTTTTTGGAATTCGCAACACATAAAGACTTTAAAATTTATTAGATGGATGTGAAGTCTACTTTTTGTTAGTGTAAATAAATATTTATTACACTAGCATAGGTTATCTTAGGTCTTAATTTAATAATTTAGTCCTAGGTTGCATTATTAAATAAATCATAAATAATGTTGTAGGAGATAAGATTCCTTCTAGAAGATGAGTTGTCTTTTCTAGAACTTATCTCAATCAGGTCATTGTTCCCTAAGTAGGTTGTTAGGGTTTTCATGTTGTCACATGTAGTGTGATTATGACACTTGGCAACATCTTGTGCATTCTAGGTTTTACTCTTGCCTATATAATCAGGCATATGTATTTATATCTCATATCTCATAATAGAATCTCTATTTGCATGCCCTTAGTTGCAACACTTTTTGTGTGGTTAAATTTTTTCTTGGAAAAGATCCTTTGAAGTGTGTGTAGCTTCATTGGATGATTCAAAATCCATTATTACAACATGGTATCAGAGCCCTTCTTGCAAGACCCTTCCCAAATGTGAGGATTGAGCTATGGCTATAAAATCTTCTTTGAGGTTGTTTCCATACTAGGGTTTTCTTGGAAGGTCACTTTCAGTGTGTGCTGGAGGAAATATGAGCTCATATATGAGTTTAGGGCTATCAAAAAAGTCATAATCGGCATTTTTTTGCCAAAATCTGAACTTTTTATGCCAAAATTATGAGGGTTTGAAGTTTTGCAAGATTTGGAGATTGCAGACCTTCAGGAGCATTTTCACCTCGAATCAACCTCGCCATCAGATCCAGAGAGCTTGAGAGACAAAAATTGACATATAATATGCCTATATTCGGCATCGGCTGTTCATGAGGACAAAAACATTTACCTGGCAAGCCATACGGCCCTCCAGGTACAGGGTACGATTATTTTGCAAAATATAAAAATTTAAAATTTTATTATGTTCTACAAAATATATTTTCATCGGTTTTGAAAAAATTTCGGGCTTTTATTCATATTTTTCGGGCTATTTGCAAATATTCATTAGGCTTTATTTAATTTGTGGCATATAAAAATTGAAGGGTTGTTTTTTTTTAATCTCTACAGATTGCATTTTCGTGGTACCTTGTACCACCCATCCCATCCACGACTCCCACCATTTTTTTCCATCAACCGTCAGCTTCTCCCTACTCTCCAGTCACCGCCTGCCGACCTTCTCTCTTCGGTATTTATCCATCGATAGTTACCTACTCGCTAGTTCCCTTAAACCTCGTGCCCCCTACCCTTACCCCTCTGTCATATCGTAGCCCTAAGGGGGCTTTATCGCCTGGGGTGGCGCTACTATCTCCCAACCCGCCCGTCGCCTGCTTAGTGGCGAGTTTATTTTTTGTAATTTTTTCGCCTTTGGTCACATGGAGAACCTAGAGCTATCCGCCTGGGTGCCTATTTTTTGACCCTATTTAGCTATGATAGTACCCTTAAAGTGCCTAAAACAAATATTTTTTTCATTTTTCCATAACTTTCTGTCACAGTGTCAAATATTTGAAAACGAGATATCGTCAGAAAATTTGGTTTCACGTACTTCACAGTGGTGCAGGCCATTTTTCCAAATTTTTCTTTAGGTACAAATCACATCCATTTGAAGTCAAATCTCCCATTTCGACCTCCGAGCTCACAACTTTCAGCCAATTTCTCCAATTTTGGTGATTCAAGTTGTGTTTGGAAGCTATTTATGAGCTCTATCATTATGTCCATGCACATTTTCTAGATTCAACACCAAGTATTATTTATTCAGTATTTTTCACATTTGGCATTTTGACTGATTACTTGGACATCCTGAGTCCTGGAGAGGTTCTATCAATTTGGGAAGACTTCATTTGCAATATATATCATATTTGGGAGTTTCTAATTCATATTGAAGGATATTGTCTTTGTAATTGGGGAGATCATTCATAGTTCATTATGAGGTTTTCATTTCATCCCTCTCTGATCATGTTGAAATGGGGAAAGTATACACAATGGAAAAATGGTATCATCACACATCTTCGATGGCTTCATTTGTATAATCGTGTTCCCCCTCCTGGTACTGATAGTAAGAAATTTTATTGGAATTGCAAAAGGTATCATGTGTTTGGAGTCATTGCAATGCATATTGATGTTTCCACCTTGAAAAGTGTTGATATTTGTGATTTCCCTCACACTCTTTGGACTAAAATTTGGGAGATACATGGAGATCATGATTCTCATCCATTCCTAGATGATCCTATTTTAGATTGTCTTGTGCCTCTTCATCTTTTAGACAGGATACCCTATGATGCAGATACTATGCAGGAGTTTGAATATTTGGAATACTTTGAATCTTCAGATGAGGATGAAGAGGGTTCTTTACATGATCCTACTTATCCATCAGAGACAGTTGATGTGCCTTCACCTTCAGTGATTCATTGTGCAGAGTCATTGATCGAGACTCCTATCATTCCTATTCAACATGAACTTTCTCATAGTAGCTATTCATTGAGCACATCTAGTGATTCATTACAATCAATATCTCATTGTCTTCCTGATTGGGATTCCTATCTCTCAAACATTGCATCCTTGTTTGTGGAGTCTCACATTTCAGATTTGGAGGACATATTTGAGGGGATATCTCTCTTGTTTGATGACAACCATTGCACACCTGTTGTCAAACCATCATGGTCTTTGGATATTGTTCAACATCAGTTTCCACATCGTCCTATTTTGTCACCTTCTTCATTGATTAGTCATGTACCTGATTTGATTGTGGCATCTTCATCTTCACCAGGCAAGGAGACACATGAGTAGCTTTCAAAGACATCATCAACATCCATATTCATCCATCCTTCCTTCTATTCCTATCTAGAATAGGAAGCATCTCAACACTTGCACTTGGTTTTGTTTCTTCTGAAAGGGATACACGTTGTTTATCGACATTGGATCATATTTTGTCTTTAGACACTTACCATTCTTGCAGGTGATCACATGTTTTGGGGGGCTATATAGTCTCTCTATTTCCTCCCTATGGAGGGGCTATTGATTGTATTGAATCCATGTGATAGATGGTGTACTTGGGGGGTATTTGGGAGTCCTCCATCCTTCCTCACTTTTTTGCATTTCATCTCCTTTTTGGAGAGGGGTTTTCTTCCCACTGGGTTTTCCCCTTTTTCTCCGTTTGTGGGAGATTAGTTTCATTTTAATTTTCATATGTACATGGGTACCTAAAATGGCCCTCATGTATCCGGGATCCATCATCCATTGCATAATCATTGTATTTTTCATTTCCTCCCTAAGTTGCACTTATGGGGGGGTGTTAGTGTAATTAATTATTTATTACACTAGCATAAGTTAACTTAGGTCTTAATTTAATAATTTAGTCCTAGGTTGCATTATTAAATAAATCATAAATAACATTGTAGGAGATAAGATTCCTTCTAGAAGATGAGTTGTCTTTTCTAGAACTTATCTCAATCAGGTCATCATTCCCTAGGTAGGTTGTTAGGGTTTTCATGTTGTCACATGTAGTGAGATTATGACACTTGGCAACATCTTATGCATTCTAGGTTTTACTCTTGCCTATATAATCAGGCATATGTACTTATATCTCATATCTCATAATAGAATCTCTATTTGCATACCCTTACTTGCAAAACTTTTCGTGTGGTTGAATTTCTTCTTGGTAAAGATCCTTTGAAGTGTGTGCAACTTTATTGGATGATTCAACATCCATTACTCCAACACTTTTTTGAATGGTGAGTAAGAAGAAGTAGTTTACATGGAACAACTAGAAGGATTTTAGTTGTCGGATAAACCAAATATGGTATGTAAGTTGAAGAAGGAACTATATGGATTGAAGCAAGCTCCTAGAGCTTGGTATGCAAGATTGGAAAAGTACTTGATACAAAAAGGATTCAATAAGGACACCATATATAGTAATCTTTACTTTAAAATTGAGGAAGATAAAATCTTGATAGTAGTAGTATGTGTGGATAATATTATTTTTGGTGGAAATAAGGCTATGTGTACGAAGTTTGCAGAGAAAATGCAGAAAAAAAGTTTAAAAATCCAATGTTTGGGGAGATGAATTTCTTCCTTGGGCTACAAATAGATAAAGGGATTTTTATTTCATAGTCTAAATATGTCAAAGATATGTTGAAGAAGTTTGGAATGGATGACTTGAAACTAGTATTTACCCCTATGGTAATTGGTTGTAAACTAATGAAAGATGATGATTCACCTAAGGTTGATCAGAGCAAGTATAGATCTATGGTTGGCGGACTGCTATATGTAACTATTACTAGATCGGATACCATGCATGCAGTTTGTCTTATAGCTAGATTTCAAGAAGATCCTAAATAAATACACGTTGTAGCAGTAAAGAGGATATTCGGTTATTTAAAATGCACTCTAGATTATGGCTTGTGGTATCCAAAGGGTACTGATTTTACATGAAGTTCTTATATAGATGTAGATTAGGTTGGTTGTGTTGATGATGGGAAAATCACAAGTGGTGGTGCATTCTTTCTTGGATGTAGATTGGTGTCATGGTTGAGCAAGAAGTAGGATTCAGTTTCCCTATCCACTGCAGACGTTAAGTATATTGCAACAACATCATGCTATACACAGGTATTATGGATGACACAAATATTGAAGGATATTAGAGTTGTATATGATGAGCCTATTTCTATATTTTGTGATAACACAAATGCAATTGAAATTTCAAATATTCCATTTATGCATTCAAGGAAAAAGCACATATCTATTAGGTATCACTTTTTGAGAGAAAAGGTTATGGAGAATGAAGTGAATCTTGAGTATGTTCCTACAAAGGATCAGATTGCTGATATATTTACTAAGGCTCTTCCTAAGGACACTTTTGAGTATCTTCGGGAGAAGTTGGGGGTTATTACCCCTCCCCGTTTGAACTAAATGCATATGGAGATGCATTAGTCCAGTGGATCTATGGGTCTATCTCTTGTCTAGATTGATGGTGGTGGCTACCTCTCAGGGGGATTAGGTAGTGTCATGAGTTTTCATTGAGTTGTTGATTTGTTTGGGTGTACTCCTAAGAGGGAGTGTTCACAGAAATTTTCTCGGTTCTGTGTCAAAGGGGGAGAATAATGCAATTTTTTTCCTTTTCCATTGATGTCAAAGGGGGAGAGAGAATCATGTGAAAAATCTTATCTAATCAAGGGGAGAAAGAGAATAATGTAAGGTATGAGTGGAGAAAGTTGTGTATGTTTTCTACTCATTATTATTAAAGGGACATAGACTCTTGTAAGGGGGAGAGAAGTCAGGAATGTTGTGTAGGCTATCTAATCTGAAAAAGAGAAGGAGAGTGTGCATTGTCTTTGGTGGCTTTTCACATCTTGTTTTTCCATCAATGAAAAAGGGGGAGATTGTTGCAAGTATGAAGGTATTGTCATTGATGTCAACATAAAGTCTAATAAGTGGTGTTATCATTGATGTCAACTATGGGATGAAGATGTTTGAGAAAAAGAGAAAAATAGGTTATGCATGTGTAGTTGAGACCTTGAGGAAATTTTGTGAGTACATAGAGCTATCTTCTTGTTGCAGTATCAAAAGATGAGTTGGAATGATGAAATACGCTGAGATGTTGTCTTTGGTACTTGGTTTTCAAGTGCTTTTCAGGAAATTTGATAAAAAAAGTAAACTGTGTTGTGTAAGTGTTCATAGTATGCCCCAGTATTGTGCTCCATGTTTATTTTGTGTTGATGCTATGCTTGTGTGGATCTTACAATTTATTCATGGTTGTCAAAGGTTGCTATATTCAGAATTTGGGTTTCCGGATTGTTGTACAATGCGAGATATTTTCACTTATGTGATATTTTTGTGGCCTAGGAGAAATGTATTTTCTCTAAGTTTCTCCGTTGTTTGGCTTCAGGTTATATAGACTTGGGAAGATATTTATAATTCTTGTATCTTTTTGTATTCAAGGTTTTAATTGATTTGATGTTGTACAAAGTGATTTTCATTTATCAATATGCAAGTGAGAGTTACCAGTTGTTATGAGTTGAAGTATTTGAATGATGCAAGGTTGATGGAGTGTTTTATGAATCTCAAGTAGTTTGTGAATTAATCTATATCATGTTCAAGTGATTAATGTTGTTTGGAACTTTCAACTTTTAGATTGACTTAAGGAAGTGTGTACTTATTGATTATGGTGTTTAGCATAGGTGTTGGTCGACCTTATGTTTAACACTACATGCGAGCTTATGAAAGAATGTTGAGGTTTGTTTGGATCTATTTGGGTCCTAATTAAGGATTTTTGTAGGTTTCCTTCTTTCTTATCCACTGCAGGAATGTTTAGGTTCCAACCTATTTTGAGTTTATATGTTTAACTAGTTGTTGACATTGAAGAAGGTTTTTGAGGTTGAGGTTGAGGTTGATATAAATAAGTGAGGTGTTGTTGTGAGTTAAGTAAGGAATTAAATGTGAAGCAATATATATGTAAGATCAATGCGAGTGATGTGTGTGATGCGAATTTGAGTAGAGCAGTGAAAATTTCATGTTAAGGTTCTTGAAGGAAGTGAGCTAAAGGCATCCAAAATCATTCAAGAAAGACTATGAGATTGTTGGAGCATTTTGGTGGATTTCCTTGTTGCATTGAGAAGTGTTCTTTGTGTAATATTCTTCTTCTATCTTCTTGTATTTATTTTTTTGGCAGTGAGCCCTTTCTGACACTGTGTCCTATTCTAGCAGTGAGCCCTTGTACCAATTTTGCAATTACTTATATTGTGAGCTAATCCTCACTGTGGTTTTTCCCTTATTGAGTTTTCCACATAAATCTAGTGTTGTCTTGTGTATCGTATTTCTATTTCATTTTTTGTTATGTGTATTTCATGTTTAATCATACTAATAGAATAATGGTTTAATGAATGCATGTGGATCTGATTATTGCAGAGGGTTTTGAAGGTTTAATTTTTTACAACTGATTCACCCCCCATCTCAATTGTCTTGTTCATTTCAACAAGGGGCTCCACAAATTCATGTAGTAACTAGACACATAAGGCTAGTGCTTAACATATGACAATACAATATATGAATTTTTAGCTCTTTGTGATAATTTTAAAAATATAGGGGCTTAGAGATGGTAACAGAGCATATAACCTAAGGGTTAAAAAAATAATCAAGCAATTTACTTCAAATTTTGACATCATATATAATATTTTTTAGAAATTTTGGTATAACAACAAATTTCCCAACACAGTCACTAGTTGTTGGCACTCAACTATTTGTGAACACTAAATCAACAATGGTTAATGCATCATAATAATATAATGATATTAATAGAGACATTATTGAATGCACACAAGACAAGTAAGAGGGGGGTGAATTAGTTGTACATTAAAAAGTCAAAATCCTCATAAACATTCAGATCCACATCAACTTAATTAACCCTAAATCTATTAGAATGATTTAGCATGAAAGAAAATAACATAAACTAAAACACATCAACACCATACACAATAGAACACCATATTTACGTGGAAAACCCAAGAATGGAAAAACCAAAGTGAGGATTAGCTCACAATATAAAGTAATTGCAACACCAAATGCAAAAGGCTCATTGTTAGAGGGCTCACTACAATATTTCAAAAAAGAAGAAAGAATGATGTTATAGTGAGAAATCCATCTCAACTCAATAGAAAATTCAACCACAACATCACCAACACATTCAAATACTTTCTAAAGATTGTAGACACCTTCTACTCATTGCTTCCAATAGTCTAACTCATTAAATCTTGTACTGCACTTCATGAATTTGAACTTCATTGTAGACACTCAAAATGTCTTGATCAATATCATGCACTTTATCCTGATTAACTAACACCAATTCTTCCTTGATAATTTCCACACTAACCAATTAATTGAATAATCTTTATTTAATTAATTAAATTTCCTCCTTAAATTAGATAATGAACTTTATCAGATTATCTCACCATCTCCCATCCTAATGTTCTTCCTTTAATTAAATACATCAATACATTTAATTAAAATCCTAATGTTCTTCCTTTAATTAAATATATCAATATATTTAATTAAAATCCTAATGTTCTTCCTTTAATTAAATAAATTAATTTATTTAATTAAAATCCTAATGTTCTTCCATCCTCTCATTTGATTTAAATAAACCCAAGCATTTAAATTAAATGTCATAAATCAATTAATTTCATTCAAGTTCATTAATCTTAAATTAATTAACTCCTAACACTAATCCCCCATTCCTCTAGATTTTAACTCCACCCTAGGGTAAGTCAACCTTGGTCAACTAACCAAGTTGCACATGTAAATAAATTTATTTGATTTACTAATTACCCTATTTTCATTCAAAAAATGGCATATTCTTTGAATATTCCACCCACTTGATTTTTCCCTCTGAAAGGAATTTTGTCCTCTTTTTTGAGCCACCTTGGCATTAAAGGCTCTTACATGTCCTCTTTTTTGAGCCACCTTTGCATTGAAGGCTCTTACACCTCCTCTTACACAAGCCACCTCTTGGCATTCATTGCTCTTACACATCTCATCTCCCAAGATGTTCTCACACATGTGTGAGCACATCGCCTCTAAGATTCATTGGCATGTTGACAAATGACACCATGCCATTGGTCCGAATTTTAATCCCACATTCTCCCCATTCTTCACTCTTCAACAATTCATACTTATAAATAGAGGCCTTCTATATTGAAAAAGGATCCACAATCTGAGACAAAGTCATTATCCACAATATCATCCACAAGCTAGAGCAAGAGCACTATAGGCATATGCATAGAAGTGTAGAGATGGGGGATTCACTACTCATGAGTTATCTTCATTCAGAGAGCCTCACGGGGTGAACTTCCCTAAACTACCTCAAAGAACAACAATGAGAGTTCTAGAATCAAAAAGAGTAGGTCACGAAGATTCTCTAGACAAACTAACAAGCTCTCGACCAAAGGACGACAGTGCAAAATACAGACGACAATGTGGCGCGCTGGTGTCCCCGAGGTGCATTAGTGTCTCATGAAGACCATAAAGCAAGTTTATCTCATAAAATAGCTAAATGAATGCTTCTACTCTAATTACTGAGAACTTCCAGAATGTAGAGAAATGATAGAATGTGACAAAGATGGAATAAAGTGAAATAGAAATGCTAAGGATGAAGAAAAGAGAGAAAAGAAATGCTTACAACCACGCAAGTGATGAAGCCTCCAGCACAAGAATTTATTCAATACCTGCACACAAGAGAAAGAAATTTTTGGGGCTGTATAGGGGTTTGCCTTTGTCAAACCCCTGTTTTTGTGTTCCCACCTCCACGAACAACCAAATAGATAGAAAGGAAAGTAGGAAATGAAGTAAAGAGCACTAAAACACTACAAAATAGTGTTATGCTACAAAACCAAATAATAGAGGAAAGGAGTGGAAATCTTACCACCTCTGCCAAAAGCACTCAAGGCTAGTGGGGGAGAAAATCAGAGGAACTCAAACCTCTGTTGCAATGGTGTTTTGTTCCACACTTGCTCTACTGAGTTGATGGAGTGTTGATGTTGCTGCTATGGAGTGAAAAGTGTTGCTTGAGAGCTGGACTGAATGCTTAGAATACTTGTAGAAGCTATAGGAGAGATTGTGAAGAGATTAGAGAGGGCTCAGAGAGGGCTAGAGAGTCTAGAGATCATGAAATGGATAAATGAATGGTGAATTTGAAGGGAAGAGTGAAGAAAACAACCATATTCGGGTCGTTTGATCGAAGAGGGTGTCACAAGTCGACCCCTAATGGGAATTTTAATGCATCTACTAGCTCCAGATGCGAGAATCTATCAGGGATGTAAGTGTGTCGTGTGACCATCTGCGCACCACGCAGACATCCCCGACAGTAACTCCTTTGTCGATGCACAAAAAGGATGCCAAGTGGAACAGATGCAAT
Source organism: Sequoiadendron giganteum (assembly GCA_007115665.2). Classification (NCBI taxonomy): domain Eukaryota; kingdom Viridiplantae; phylum Streptophyta; class Pinopsida; order Cupressales; family Cupressaceae; genus Sequoiadendron; species Sequoiadendron giganteum. The sequence continues at coordinate 85,478,217 of CM021109.1, forward strand.
AGGCTTATGTGGAATTTCGCCTTCAAACTTGGTCTTCTAAAGTGAGGAAGGGTAAGAGGGGAATTTTTCCAATGGGTGCAAATTTTCTCCTATACAAGAATTTCTCAATCATAGCTAGGTCCTTGACATTTTGTTCATCACACATCCATCCAAAGCTTATCAAGGGATTGGGAAAGGGCTTCTTTCCACATCAAAGATGCACCAATCCCCCTATGGGATACTAGTTTGAGCATTAGAATAGTGGTTCATTAGTAATTTATTTGATATTTTTCTTTTTTTTCATGTTCTTATGTTTAAAGAACTTCATAGGGAATGTTTGAGCAGGTCTAAGCAAATCATTCAGATTTTGGCACTAGGAGGGCACAAATTGTGAAATTAACACATTTTTTTCTCCATTTCCATCATTTTTTCTCTTTTATGTCTTTCCAAGACGTAGTGACGCTGAAAAGACAAAAAATGACACAAGCGTGGTCTTTGTTTTCCATAGAGCGATGTTGAATTTAGTAGAGCGATGTTGAAATCCTCAAATAGTGACGCAACTGTAAATAGCAATGTTGAAAGTCTTAAATAGCGACACTGATCATGTTCAAATGGTGACACTATTGTTTTTTGGCTTTTATAGTCAATCTTAAAATGGGCATATCTTGGTCATACAGAGGTCTTTTTTGAAGCTTTTTTAAAAATGGGGTAGAATTTCATAAGCTATGCAATGGTGTAGGTGTTTCTCAATTTTTGTAGAGTTAGAATTTTCAATTTTACGCCTAAAGTCAAATCACATTGTAACTTGGTCTAATTTTTAGGGTTTTTAGCTTAATCATTCATATAACCTTTATATCTTCTTGTTTCTTGATCTCACCTAACATTTTGAGCATTGATTACAGGTTTTAAGAGGAACATGAAGCATTGAAGTGAAAGAAAAAGCATTTGATATCCATTGTAATAGTGTTTTCAAACACTCATGGGAAAATAACCCATCATGTGTAATTTTTCATTCATGATTTAGGACTAACTAGCATTACTTTGGGCTTAAAATTAACCATCTACACGAGCTTTGTCAAAGTAAGGTTAACAATAACATTAGAAACTCGCTAGATTTTATTTTGGGTCTTAAAAATTGAACAAGCAACTTCACATTTGGTTTTTGGTGCTTTAAACAAAATCCATCATCACTTTGAGGACTAAAAAGAATTCATGTTTGCATTGTCTTCTAATATTCTCTACAAATTTGTGTCACTCAAATGCGTATGTACTTCTCTTGCGCTTCACAATGATCTTGAGAATAAAAATAATTTTAGTGACATTAGGCTGTCTAAAATATTGCCTACACACTTTAATTTGGGCTTAAAATTGAACAATCTTGCGAGTGTGAAGAAAAGACATTGTGTGTGCTCCCTCCTAGTGCTTTACATAATCTAGGTGGTCGAACTAAAAATGTACTTCTTCGCTATTGTTTACCTTTAGAGGGCCTACCTTGGTGGGAAAAATTACTCACCCCAAGGGAATGACTCAAACTGGTAAAGAGCTAAATGCCAAGCTACTCCCAACTGGTATATAAATTTGAATGTTGAGGAAACTCATCATTACAGGCGCTCCTACGAACAAGCAGGTGATACTCTTTATATGGGTTTGATCTTGTCTCTCATGTGGCCATCTAAACAGGTGCCTTGATTACGAACCAATTTGTGTAGAATCCAGAATCCCTAACTATTTGTTGGTATCAGGAGGTCGGACCTCTAAATATGTCCCACATACTTGCGGTTCTTAGTAGAGATGAAGAGTTTTTCATGGGAGATTCATGAGAAATCGAAGCTTGGTTGACCTGTAGAAGTGAGTGCCATGGAGGGGAGCCAGTGTGGTCAAGCTTCTAATCATCCGCTCTGAATAAGAGTAGCTAAAGAAATCCAAGTGGGAATTCAACAAATATTGTCTTTTCTATCCTAGGGTTGTGCATTGTTTCAAAATCAAATACATTTCTTGAAATATAAAAACATGGAAACAAACATTCAACAAGGTCATCAAATTTAAAACCCTTTGGAAAGATAAAATACCTTTGAAAGGTCCAAGTATTACTGCCTATCCCTAGGGATTCTATCCTTAGAGGCTTCTAAGTATTCGGGCCCACATCTCAATTTGTTCTCTCTAAAGTCAACCTAGGAAACTATTGCCTTGATCCTTCTATTTTCACACAATTGACCTTGTGGGATGAAAATGAATTGATACATAGACATTTAGTTTGAAACTTAAGCAAGAGGTGTGGATGTGGTAAAATCAATTCATTAACCAAGATTAAATCAATTGAACCCCACACATGTGCTTGTAATCTTATGTCTTTTGGTCTTCCAAGAAAAACATTGGTCTTTTGGTTTGAACTACTCTTAGGGAAAATCATGTTCTTCACTATCTTGGTCTTGTAAACAAAGTCCCTCTTAGTTTCATTTAGGATCAAATCAAACACGTCATCCATCCCAAAAATTTATCATCTCCATCCCACAAACAACTTTAGATCTTTGGAAGCATCATTATCTAGACTTGGGTACATCATTAAACCATTTCAAAATCACTTTGTTTAGTTAGGATTGTGAGAATGCATCATTTCTCATACCTCTAGTTAAATTAGCAACCCTTTGAACAATTTCATCCTAAGGTCACATCCAACATCTTGGGATCTACAAATTCATTATCCAAATTAAACCAATCAAAATCAAATACTAAAGTATAGCATTGATCCAAAATTCCTAAAAGTTAAAACACCCATATCATTCACCCCTTTCATCCTTCATCTCATCATTGGTCCTAAACACCTTAGAGGTTCAATTTTGCAACAAGGTGAAAACACAAGAAAAACATGGAATATAAACTTGATTCATACATCATGATTAATCCAAGTCAACCAAACTATCAAAGCCTTACAATGCTAATTGATTATCAAAACTCACATTTATACAATCCATACATGGGATCATTATATCCTACAAACCTTGATGATACAACAAATGTGAGTTTTCCCAATTTAAATTTTGGAACACAAAACCTCAATGATACAACAAATGTGAGTATGCCCAATCTAGATTTTGGACCACCTTTCCCTATGGTAGATTTAAATCAAATTCAAAACCCACAAATCTATCAACCAAACAATCAATATATGAGTCTTCAACCAAACAAAATTATCCCACCAAATCCATACAAGCCAAATGTGACCATACCAAATACAAGCTTACCAAACATGAACATATCAAATCCACACTTGGTGAACTTTGGGATAGATATGTTTATGAATCACACCAATGTTGTTCAAAGTCCTAACAATATGTTATAAACTCCATGTATTGACCCAAGTCAAGGTAACACCATGCAAAATGAAGGTTACTTAAATCAAAGCAATGTGTTCCCCAACCACAACAATGTTCAATGTCAACCAATAATTCCAAATCTAAACTTCATCCCAAATCACAACATTATCCAAAATTAATTTGTCCCTGATCTCATACAAACACCACAAGTATACATTCCAAAAATGCTTGACCAAAACCAAATCAACTATATCAAGGGTGTCAAGATCAAAATCAAGATCATATTTTTTAAAATCAAATTTCTACACTTAGGAAACTCATTGATTCATATCACCAAGAGACATCTCCACCCCAAAATCTACACACCGTAGAAGGATTATCTCATCAAAACATTGAGTTGTCTCCACAACCACTTTAAGAACACTATCCCCAATGCTAATAGGTTGGATATCAATATCAACAACATCAAAAATGAACCCAATCACCACAATTCCAAGATAAATCACAAGAATAATCGCCTCAACAAGCACAAATATCACAAGATCGCAAATGTCAATACACTCCTTTTGGAGATCTAATTGAATTAGTGCTAAGAAAGCTACTCAATGCAAAAATCATCACTCTCCCAAAAGTAAGTGCTTTCAACTCTGTATTAAACTTCCCTCAGAATAGGGGTGGATCTTATTGTGAGTATCATAGAGAAAATCTTCATAAAACATCAAATTGTATTCAACTCAAAAATCTGATCCAAGACCTTATTGATCAATAAATTTTAAATGTTGAGGATAATGATCATGATTCAACCACTACTGATAAAAGTGACAACCTCTCCACCACAACTATTGAGATCACTAATCAAGATCAATCCATCAATGAGCACCTTGAAGATGTTTCTACTTCATTCAATGATCAAATCAACATATATCAAGAGTCGCTTTTCAATCATGATCAAAATACACCAACAATACCCGAAAATAATCCAATTCAAGAAATATTAACATCATTGGATCCTATGGTTGAAAACATTAACAATCTCTCCACCATAATTGTTGAAAACAATGATCAAAATCTATCCATCAGTGAGCACCTTGAAAATATTTTTACCCCATCTAATGATCAAATTAACATGCATCAAGAGTCACTTTTTGATCATGATCAAAATTTATCAACAATACCCCACAATGATCTATTTTAGGGAGTGTTAAAATTATTTGATCCTATTTACATAATCAAAGATCCATACACTGATGATCATATTGAAAATGTATCTACATCACCTAATGAGTTAGAGGACATATCTCAAGAGTTTATTCCAAAGCATGATCATCATCTTTCACCAAATTCTAGCAGTGGTTCTTTCTAAGACATATTGACATCCTTCAACCTCATGGTTGCAAATATTGAAGGAATACTCAACTCAAAATTTGATCCAAATCCACTCAAAGATCAACAATATATTGAGCCACTTCCCATGCCTAATCACGATGTCCAAGAATCCTTTGTAATCAATCCATCACGTGAAATTGAATCATGTCAAGAACTTGATCCAAAGTATGTCAAATGCAATTCCAACATTAACCAATATCAAGAATTTGTATCTCCACAATACTACAATGATCTAATGGGAGCTCTCATATCTATACACGATGTCACAAATGATGATCATATCCATATAGCACATACTCCTCCATCTACCCATGAGATGATTTCTTTGGATGGACATGTGGATGATCTTCAATCAAAACAAGAGTTTCATACTCTTGATATCATTACAAACGAACAAGATTTTCCTACTCTTAACATTTGTACACTTGATCAAGATATAGAAAAATCTAGAGATATATCATAAATGGGTTGTGAAGAAGGCTTCTATAGATGTTGTGAATCAGAAACATCCTGTGAAGGCATACCAAAAATAAATCACAAGAAAGACTTTTACATGTATAGTGGATCATCAACACCTCTTGAAGAAGCATTAAAATATGGTATTTCACAAGATCAAGCCAAAGATATCAATCAAGAATTTATCCCACATATGGAGGATCCTATCACTTATAAATTTGGATCACTTAACTTTTTTAAGGAAAGATATCTTATCAATGAAGAAGCTAACACCTTTGAAGATCCACAACAAAGCAGAGAAGGGTTAGCAACTTGTTTCCAAGGTAACTCATATCCTAATGCAATTTTTTTTTTTGAACAAATGAATTATCAAGGCAGAGGATTAGGCCTACATGAATAGGGTATCCTAGAACCAGTGCAGATTATTGGCATTCCTAAGCATCAAGGTCTTGGTTATCTCACAATTAAGGGATCTAAACATATCGGTGATACCTCTAATGTAAGCATCAACATAGGGAGCATGAAGAATCCTTATGATGAAACCAATGCCAATACTACAACTAGCCATGCCATGAATCTTCATCCACCCATCATCCCATCCAGGAATTGGGACCAATATCAAAAGAAAGATTTGAATGTTATCAAAGAAAAAGAAGTTGAGAAGTATAATGGACAAATCAATTACACATGGATACCAAATAATACAAAGAATGATTATCCCTATCAAACTCCATTAGTCAAAGAAACTATGGGGAAAAATAAAAAAGGGAAAGGTATCCATCAAAGATGTCCAAAAAGTAAAAAGCAGGCTTCACAAGCAACGTACAAAGTATATCAAGCTATTGGTCCTAATTCCATGTACACTTTCGTATCCACCCATTATTTCTCATCTTCCCAAGTTTGGAGAGACAAATATTCCAATCTGTCAACCAATCCATCTTCTTTTCCTAAACACACTCCACCACCCATGCCTCCACACATGATATCTAATTCTCACATTGACCATGTATTGGCAAAAACCCTCCATCATAAGGATTCAAAAGGAACTCTATTGCGATGTGCACATAAAGACAAAGTTAACTCCGATATCAACAAAGTAGATCAGGAATCTCAAACTTTGCACTCAAGTGCACATATCTTAGCAAAGCATCTTCTTCAAGTAGGATATCAATGGTACATTATGATAGAAGCATCTACATTGACACCACTAGGTGGTTCATCATGAGCTTGAAATATTTCCCAAATTTTTTTATTTTTTTATGAAAATAGTAAAGATAAAAAAATCATCCTCTAGTGAAAACCACATGGGCGACACTTTGGGCAAGTACTATGATGAAAACCTGGAAAACAGGCATCATGTGTAGAATCGAGCGTCTACATGTGCCATTTCAAGATAAAACATCTTATCACATCCATAATAAAGCCATAATTCCATCCATCTTATCCATAATAAATCCATTCATCCATGAACCGTTTATCTAATCTATTTTCATAAATCTGCATCCATCTTCCAAATTATCTTGATCTTGACAAAGTTTGGTGCACACTTTACACTTGCTTATGGTAAACATCTTGACATGGGTCATTTTCATTGATCCTATTCTACCTAATATTATCTAAGCCATGATGCATTATTCAAATGAGCATCCTCTATTCGAACACCTTATCTTATCACAAGATAATCCTTGGCATCCTTTGCATGCTTACCATATCAATCCATCCATCCATCTATCCAAGAATACACCCATGGCCTTTCAAACATTGCTAGACACTGGGGGCAGACATTTACATCTTGCTTTGAGAATAAATCTTGATCTATATCTTCCAACTTATGTGGTGATCTGAACATTGGAAAACATAAAATCAAATTGTTCAAAATATTTGTGAGAAAATATTCCAAATCACTAGCCCATGACATATTTTAACGAGAATATGTTCCTTATCAAGCATTATCTTTCATCAAACATCAATCCAAACAATCAATATTAGTTGCATCTAATTTGTACTTCAACGTCAAATCAAATCATTCAAATAACTTTTGTTCCAAGCCAAGCTTGAAAATCTTGATTAATCAAATCCAATCAATCCATCATCATCTTGAGATATCCTTCCTAATCCTCGTGTTGCTTAACACTATCCTTACATTGTTGTGTATCCTCAACAATATTATCGTCATCAATCCATCAATCCGGTCAATCAATCCTAGCTTGGTTTTCAAAAAAATCCCAAAATAGATCACTGATATCATCACACATATCCATATCCAAATTGTCAAAATAATGCAAAAATCCAAAAACATCCAAAACATGTCAAAATCCCAAAATAGGTCAAAAAGTCAAAAAACATCAAAAACATGGTATTTGAAATATGTCGTCTCTAAGCTTAAATGTAGATAAGGCCATTATTGATGGCCCCCGAGACACAAAATCCAAAAACATTCATAAATCTCAAAAAACACTAAAAACATTGAAAATTTTAAAAATCAAAACATTTGTAAAACATCTCAAAAATCCCAAAAACAACCTCAAAACATTTCAAAATATCAAAAACATTCAAAAAATCCAAAATCATCCATCCTGTTTCGTGTTCACCCGCAATAAAAATCCACTCATAATAAATCAATCATCACTTTCATCTTTTGACAAAGCAATTGGAAACAAGCTTAACAATTAAAAGTGAAAACTCGAACATCAGAGTCTTAAAGTCTAGGACAGCAGGTAAACAAGTTGGTCAACTCTTCCCATCAATAGCCTATCATCTAGTTAATCCCAAAATCATCTAATAAGATCATGTCCTAGGATGAATCCTTCCTGTAATGGACATCAACATCAGATGTCATTGTAGTTTAGTCTTGCCTAGTGGTATGAAGAACATTAAATTTTTTATTTACTTGATCTTTTCTTTTGATTTATCTTATTGCGTTCATTCCAATGACCTCTCAATGATATCTAATCAAAAAATTTAGAGAGAAAGGAATGGGGAATTTATCATCATCTTTTGTCTTCTATGCTTGTTGGATGTTCTTGTAATATAACCTCAATGAATACTTGCTTTATTAGGTGTGTATGGAAGGTGTTTTGGACAATTTGTTGACTATTACATTGGGAGGTTATGCCTTTCTATGTGTTGGTCTGAGATGTTCGAAACTTCTAAAGTACATCCTAGTAAGGTTTTTGTATGTCAAGTGTGAACAAGAATACTCCTATCTAATTGTCAAGTCAAAGTTCATCACACTAGGTACAATGCCTTGATGCATCGTATCTATGTGTGTTATCAAACATAAGAAAAGTAAGCTTTTTATGTCCCCAATCCCTAGATAAGCAATACATTATCATCTCTAATAAAGTCTCGATAGATCGTAGACTTGTTGGATCCTTTTTCATCATCGTATTTCTTCTATCCTCTTTCATGCTAACATTATGTCATGTCATCCACAAACTGTCTGCATCCTGCATATTCATACATATAATCATAATAGGTAAACATCATCCATCTCACATGCATTACATCGTCATTAATATTTTTTAGGATAATATAGATTTGTTATTCTCAACATCTTAATTCATCTCATTTGCATCATCATTATCATATAGATCTGTTAGCCTAACCATCCATACATCCATCTTGAATCTATTTGTCATGAGATCAACTCTCAAATCAAACTTTTCACCGGATCTCTCGAGGGGGCAATGTACCAGTGTACTTCATTCTGCTGGGGCATCTAAAAAAACCAGTTTTTTTTTTTAATTTTGACCTCGCCAGTGTTATTCTTTGAACCAACACAACAAGTACCTCACTTCAAAGAGAGGCAAAATTTAGATACTCAAAATATCATGATCAATATCTGCACTTGATCTCGAGTAACTAACACCAATTCTCCTTAATCATTTCCACACTAACCAATTAGTTGAATAATCTTTTTTTAATTAATTAAATTTCCTCCTTAAATCTGATAATGAACTTTATCAGATTATCTCATCATCTCCCATCCTAATGTTCTTCCTTTAATTAAATATATCAATATATTTAATTAAAATCCTAATGTTCTTCCATCCTCTCATTTGATTTAAATAAACCCAAGCATTTAAATTAAATGTCATAAATCAATTAATTTCATTCAAGTTAATTAATCCTAAATTAATTAACTCCTAACACTAATCCTCCATTCCTCTATCTTTTAACTCCACCCTAGGGTAAGTCAACCTTGGTCAACTAACCAAGTTGCACATGTAAATCAATTTATTTGATTTACTAATTACCCTATTTTCATTCAAAAAATGGCATATTCTTTGAATATTCCACCCACTTGACTTTTCCCTCTGAAAGGACTTTTGTCATCTTTTTGAGCCACCTTGGCATTAAAGGCTCTTACATGTCCTCTTTTTTGAGCCACCTTTGCATTGAAGGCTCTTACACCTCCTCTTACACAAGCCACCTCTTGAAATTCATTCCTCTTACACATCCCATCTCCTCTAAGATTCATTAGCATGTTGACAAATGGCACCATGCTATTGGTCCATATTTTAATCCCAAATTCTCCCCATTCTTCACTCTTCAAAACTTCATCCTTATAAATAGAGGCCTTCTCTATTGAAAGAGGATCCAAAATCTGAGGCAAATTCATTATCCACAATATCATCTACAAGTTAGAGCAAGAGAACTATAGGCATATGCATAGAAGTTCTCAATCATAGCTAGGTTATTGACATTTTGTTCATCACACATCCATCCAAGGCTTATCAAGGTATTGGGAAAGGGCTTCTTTCCAGATAAAAAAAGCACCAATCCCCCTATGGGATGTTGGTTTGAGCATTAGAATAGTGGTTCATTAGTAATTTATTTGATAGTTTGCTTTGTTTTCATGTTCTTATGTTCAAAGAATTTCATAAGGAATGTTTGGTTTACACTTGTTTATTGACTAATGATTGTTTATTTGTTCATGTTTGAGCAAGTCTAAGCGAAGCATTCACATTTAAACCAACACTTCCTCATCACCATTAAACCATCTGCAATACAAAAATTCAATCAAACACTATCCACAAATAAAATTTTATCAAAGCAACACTAGAGGTTGACACTAGTAGAATTTACTAATGATAGGTCATAATGAAACTAATCAAAGCCTCATCATAAATTCTCAACCATTACCAGTTGACATTAATGAAAACAAAAATATAATCCTATTGACATCAATGTCAACACTAACTACTCATACTTGCAACAATCTCCCCCTTTGTCATTGATGGCAACACATGATGTGAAAAAACACCAACAAAAAACATAATAGTTCTAATCACCAACACACTACTCCATATCAAATCTTTCTCTTTGTCCCCCTTTTACTTTCTCTCCTTCAGCTTCTTTTTCATATTATTATCTCTTTCCCTTTCTCAACTAATCTTTTTCACATCACTTCCTTTTGCCCCCTTTGACATCAATGGAAAAGGGAAAAACATATGCATTTCTTCCCCCTTTGACATCAAACATACATAATTTATCTTTTTACTTCTCTACATACCCCCTTAGGAGCACACAACAAATTGTATCAACTAGAAACCACTACACATATCCTTTTACACACTTGACAAAGGAATATAGCACCAACTTGCATTAGCACTCACTCCCCCTAACTGTAACAACCAAAAAAGCACTACCTACTCCCCCTTAGAGGTAGCCTCCAACATTAGTCCAAAAAAAAGAATGTATCTTGAAATCCACTAGACTGATGCATATCCTTGTGCATCTATTTCAAAGGAGGGGTAATAACCACTAAATTCTCTCGAATACACTCAAAAGTATCCTTAGGAAGAGCCTTAGTAAATATATCAGCAACCTAATCTTTTGTAGGTACATACTCAAGCTTCACTTCATTCTCTGCAACTTTCTCTTTGAAAAAGTGATACCAGATTGAGATATGTTTTTTCCTTGAGTGCATCATCAGATTATTTGAAAAGTTAATAGTACTTGTATTGTCATAAAAGATAAAAATTGGTTCATTATATACAACTCTAATATCCTTCAAAGTTTTCCTCATCCATAACACTTGTGTGCAACAAGATGTTTCTGCAATATATTCTACCTCTATAGTAGATAAAGATACTGAATCCTACTTCTTGCTTAGCCAAGACACAATCTGCCTCCCAGAAAGAATGCACCACCACTTGTACATTTCCTATCATCAACACATCTTGCCAAATCTGCATTCGTATAAGCACTCAAAGAGAAATTAATATCCTCTGGATACCACAAGCCACGTTCTAAAGTGCCCTTCAAGTATCCGAATATCCTCTTCACTATTGCAACATGTGAGTCTCTAGGATCTTCTTGAAATCTAGCCACAAGACAAATTGCATGCATGATATACAGTCTAGTAGCAGTTAGATATAGCAATTCTCCAATCATTGATCTTTATTTTCTTTGATTAGCCTTAGGAGATTCATCATTCTTACTTATCTTGCAACTAGTAACCATAGGAGTACATTTCAATTTAGAATCTTCCATTCCAAACTTCTTCAACATTTTCTTGACATATTTTGATTATGAAATGAATATACCTTTCTTTGTTTGATTAATTTGAAGTCCAAGGAATAAATTCATCTCCCTAAACATAGACATCTCAAATTATTTTTGTATCTCTTTTGAAAATCTCTTGCACATAGCTTCATCTCCTCCAAAAATTATATCATCAACATACACAACCATAATCAAGATTTGTTTTTTTTCAACTTTGAAATAAAGATTAATATCTACGGTACCTTTATTGAATCCTTTTTGTATCAAGTACCTATCCAATCTTGCATACCAGGCTCTAGAAGCTTGTTTCAGCCCATAAAGTTCCTTCTTCAATTTGTAGACCATATCTGATTTATTTGATAACTCAAATCCTTCCAGTTGTTCAATGTATACTTCTTCCAACTCACCATTCAAGAATGTAGACTTCAAATCCATTTAATAGACCTTCAAATCCTTATGTGCTATAAATAAATAAATAAAATCCTAATAGTTTACATTCTTTCCATCAAAGAAAATGTCTCAAAATCTATTCCTTCTACTTGTAAGTAGCCCTTACACACGAGCCTTGCCTTGTTTCTTACCACTTTTCCATTCTCATTCAGTTTCTTTTGAAATACCCACTTAGTTCCAATCACATTCTTCTTTTTTGGTATTGGGACAAGTTCCCAAGTTTGATTCTTCTTAATTTGTATTAGTTCTTCCATAGACTCGATCCAATACTCATCTTTGCATGCTTCAATCATTATTTTAAATTCAAATTTAGAGAGAACAAAGATTTACCTATTCTTTAGCCATAACAACTTTTATCCTTTTCAAAATACCTTTTTTTTTTATCACCAATGATCTGATCTTCAAAATGATTCTTTTGTAGATACTTATGAGTCTTAGGGATCCTTTCCAGAGCTTCTTCCTCTTCAATCTAAACTTCTTTTTCTTTACCTTCATCTTTATCATTTTCTCTGCAAGAGGACACATATGATTCATATCCATCTATCACCATTGATTTATTTTGTAAGTCTTCATCCATTTTTACACTTGCACTCTCAACAATATTCTTCAGCCTCTTGTTGTAGCATTGATAATCTTTTCTTGTAGAATATCCAAGGAAGATACCTTCATTAGATCTTGTATCAAACTTTCCTAAGTTTTCTTCATCTCTGTTGATATAATATTTGCTTCCAAATACTCTAAAATATTTGATAGTAGGAATCCTTCCATACCATAACTCATAGGGACTCTTTGCACTCTTTTTTTTTTCTTGAACTCTGTTAATAATGTAGACAGTAGTGTGAATCACTTCTCTCCAATATACTTTCGATAGGTTTTCCTCTTTCATCATCGTTCTTGTAACTTCTTGAACAGTCCTATTCTTTCTTTCAACCACTCCATTATGTTGAGAAGTCCTAGGAGTAGATAAATGCCTCTTTATTCCATGATTCTCACAAAAACTATTAAATTCATTGAAGGTGAATTCTCCACCTCTTTCAGACCTCAAACACTTGATTTTCATGTCCATTTCATTCTCAACCATAACTTTGAATGCTTTAAACTTATCTAGAGATTTTTATTTTGATTTGAGAAAAGTAACCCATGTCATTTTAGAGTAATCATCAATCAATATCATGAAATACCTATCACCTTGAAGACTTCTTACTTTGGTAGGACCACAAAGGTCTATATGCACCAACTCTAACAGCCTGATAGTAGATTATTCTTTGACTTTGAAACTTATTCTTTCTTTCTTCCCAATTTGACATTCCTTACAAAGAACATTGGTGGACCTTATAATCCTTTGCAGATCTCTCACATCTTGAACTGGACTGATCCTCACTAGGCTATCAAAATTAATGTGACAAAACCTTCTATGTCATAGCTAACTTTCATTAATCTGATTCATAAAGCAATGACCATCAACACCTTTAAGCTGATAAACATTTCCATTTGTCCTTCTTCTAGCAGCAACAATAGTTTTGGAGCCTTTTCTAATCTCACATCCATAATCCTAAAACATAAGAGTATATCCTTTACTACACATTTGTTCAAAACTCAAGAGGTTATGTCTCAAACCCTTAACATAAAGAACATCATCCGTATTATGCTTTCCATCAAACTGATAGAACATTTTCCACATATCTTAGTAGATGTATCATCACCAAACTTAACTAGGCCTCCCTCATATTTCTCAATTCTAACAAACTTACTTTTGTCACAAGTCATATGATTTGAGCATCCACTATCAATAATCTGGCAGTTCTCCTTTCTAGAATGAAGAGCAATCATCATAGCATTATTACCTGCTTCTAGAGCACTTTCCTTCACACATCTCTCATAGTTAGTAGAATTAGATTCAAATTTCATAGCCATGAATAAGAATGCATTATCCTCATCATCCCCATAATTAGATTCATCATTGGATATATTGGCATCTTCTCTAACATAATAGCTTTTCTTAATTACTTTACCTTTGTTCTCTTTGGTCTTGTCATTCAAAGCTCTATTTGGACATCTAGAAACATAATGACCTATCTTTCCACAATTGATTATTTGAAAGGTAACTTACCCCTGTATTTACTAATACCATTTTTTATTCAACTCCTCAAAAAAATTGCTTCTACATCATCGAGATCCTCTTGATCTGATTCTTTAGTCTTTTCAGATTTTCCATCCTTAAAAAAAGTCTCAACTTTTGTATTACTTGGACCAAATTCTCTCATTTCAAAAGCAGATAAAGCACCATACAAATGATCTTTAGAATATTTGCTTAAATCTTAAACTTCCTCAATAGCATAAACTTCATGACTATAATATTTAGGAAGAGTTCTCAATACCTTCTTTACCACTTCTTCTTCTAGTTTTCCACCAAGACCTCTGGTGGAATTGACAACTTCGTCCACATTCTACATGTAGCTTGTAATGTTTTCATCTTTAGACATACTGACATTCTCAAATGTGATATTTAGATTCTACATCTTAGCTTGCTTGAACTTAGCATATCCTTCATGAATACTTTCTAGCTTTGTCCAGATAACTTTAGCAAATTTCACATTCAGAACTTTCACAAGTTCAGTGTTAGAAAGACCACTTAAAAGAGCATACCTTGCTTTATCATTATTCTCATAGGATTTGATCTTGTCATCAGTACTCAAACCATTAGTAGGCATAGTATATCTAGTCTCAATAGACTTCCAAACTCTAAAACCAAGTGATACCAAAAAACCTTCCATCCTTGTCTTCCAAAATCCATAGTTTGATCCATAAAAAAATGGAGCATCCCTCTTGTGTGCCATCCTAGATCTACCTCAAGTGGTTAAGATTTCTTCCAAGGAACCTTGCCCTGATACAAATTGTTGAATGCGTGTAAGACAACTGAGAGGGGGTGAATCAATTGTACATAAAAATATCAAAACCCTCATAAAAATTCAGGTCCACATCAACTTAATTAACCCTTACTTTGTTACAATGATTTAGCATGAAAGAAACTAACAAAAATTGAAACACATCAACACCATGCACAATAGAACACTAGATTTTCATGGAAAACCTAATAAGGGAAAAACCACAGTGAGAATTAGCTCATAATATAAATTAAATTGCAACACAAAATATAAAAGGACCACTACCAGAGGGCTCACTTCCCAAAAGAAAGAAGGGCTCATTGCCAAATTTTAGAAAAGAAGAAAGAAGAATGTTATAGTGAGAAATCCATCTCAATACAATAGAAAATTCCACCACAACATCACCACCACATTCACATCCTTTCTAGAGATTGTAGACACATTTTTCTTACTACTTCCAGTAGTCTAACTCATTAAATCTCATACTGCACTTCACAAATTCACACTTCACAACTCTAGAATTTGCATCACATACTCTCTACCCAATCCTTCATCAACACAACACTTATTTATACCTTCTTCAAACTTGAAAATTTCTCCAAGTTCAGCTATGCACCTCAACCATGAAAATTCAAATTAGGTTGGCACTAAGCATTCCTGTGGGGGAAAGGAATGAAAGTGGACCACACCACATCTTAACTTGGACCCAAATCATACATATACACCATGCCACACTTCTACAATCACCAAAGGTCAGTCGAACCTGTGTAAACACCATTGACAATTAAGTACACACTTCCTCAAATCCAAAGATGACTCACAGACTACACACAACACTTGAACATAATTTGGAATATTCCATAAACACCCTAAAATCCAACAACTTCTTTTGCAACAACTTTCACCTAAAGAATGTACACACCTAGTACACTCAGGCAACCTTCCATACACTATAACTCAAGAAACCACCTTGCAGAGCACCAAACCAGTAAAAAATTCAACTGAAGGTAGATATGAACCTTGTCAGCACACTTCTAGAACCACAAGACCAAAAAAACAACTACAAAGAAATGCAAATCAAAACCATTTCTCTTAAATACCACTACAACACAGTTCACACATTGGTGAACCAACTTTCTTTGCACAATGATCTAGACCAAGAATTTTTGAATATAGAATCTATGACCACCTCTGATCAACATATTCGAACCACACAAGTAGATATTTAGCACAAAATAAATGCAAAGCAAAACCAAAATGCCACTTTGTACACCAGAACACCTCTGCAACACACTGTTTCCTCTTTTATCAAAATTTTCTAAAAATTACTTGGAAACCAAGCACCAAAGACATATTCTCATTACCTTCAACACTATCTCATCACCATTAAACCAACTACAACACAACAATTCAATTGAACACCATCCACAAACAAAAGCTTATCAAAGCAACACTAGAGGTTGACACCAATAGAACTTACTAATGACAACATAATGAAACTAATCAAAGCATCACCATAACTTCTTAACCAGTACCAGTTGACATTAATGAAAACATAAACATAAGCTTGTTCACATCAATAAAAACACCAACTACTCATTCTTGCAACAAACATAACAATAGATATATAGTGGGTGTTGTCGTATCATTTCTCTCCCAAATGTAACCACTTAAATTGAGCTATATGCAACATATTTCCTTAAGTGGACTTTAACCTATTTTCTCACTATTTTGTTTGTACATATGTTTGTGGATGATATCTTATGTTATGTGAATTTTATACTAGAAAAATGAAATAATACCTACCAAAAGGAGCTACTAAATCTACTATCTCCATCACTAATAATATTTTAACACAATCCATGTATCCCAAACACTTCTTTAAAGAATAAATTTGTCATGCTTGATGCACATTTTAAATATGAAGGAATTGTAAAGTAGTGTGCATAATTAGTTATATTTTCTGCACTAATATTAATACAATATTTTTCCTATACATTTAGGTGGCATGTGATGATATCCATGGACATGTGTTCCCACATATAATTCATAATACTTAATAGTCGAAGCAATATTTCTTGAAAAACTACTTTGTTTTCTTGATAGGTCATGCATCCTCTAGTGTGTTTGAGGAAATACTTTATGAGGCCCTTCCATGAGAACATCTCTCTAATTTTCTTTTAGGTCTTGTAGTATTCTAGGTGTCCTACAAATAATGCATCATATAAATAATTTAAAGTATTCTCCTTTATTTTAAATTCAAGAGCTAGGAAGATTTTATTTTTATAAATAATGGGACTATTTGTTGCTAAAAATATATGATCTCTCATATTCCCACCAATGAGATTTGTAGAAAATGCATTTTCATCTTATTATATCATAATGTATACCTTCCAATCAACATAAATAACATAAGTAAAGCATAAGGTAGGAATCCTAGAAAGGGTATTAGCAACTACATTATTTTTTCCTTTCTTGTACTCTATGTCAAAATCATAAGATTGTAGCTTACTCACCCACTTTTCTTTCCTATCATTCAGGTCATGTTGGCCAAGTTAGAAATTTAGGTTGTGATAATTTGTATTCACCAAAGATCTTCTATAAATCAAATACTATCGAAACTAGGCTAAGACATGCATAATAAGTATCACCTTTTTTTCATAGATAGATGATCATTTTTATATTCTTTTAATTTTGTGATTTCAAATGTTATGAGATGCCTCTTATGTATTAAGGCAACTATAATTCATTTTCTTGAATAACCAGATTATACAACAAATAGATGTGAGAAATTTGGGATGAAAATAAAAAGACATGAACTTATTATCTCCTTAAGATTATAAAAAATATCTTGAGTTAATTTTTCCCAAGAAAAAGATTCTTTCTTTTTTGTGTTGATTAATGGTGATGATAGCCATCAATACCCCTTAAATATTTATTTTAGCCACAAAATCCAAATAAGCCTCTCAAGTTTATCAACTTGGTAGAAGGAGGCCAATTCAATATGGCTTGGATCTTTTGATGATCCATTTGAACACCTTGAACACTAATGGCATGGACCAAACATAAAATATTTTTCACTCCAAATTGACACTTGGCTTCTTTTACAAAGAGATCATGTTTCTACAATGTACCAAGAAATGTGTCTATATTCCTCCAATGATCTTCCCAAGTCTTGTTGTAAATCAAAATTTCAACAAAGAAAACCAAAATAAATTTTCTTTATTGATCACTAAATACATGATTGATTAATGATAGAAAGTTGGTGGAGAATTTGTAAAACCAAAAGGAATGAAAAATAATTCTAAATTCCTAAATTACATCTAAATATTAATTTGTGCACATTCTCATCTCTCAAAAATATTTCATGGTAACCTGATCTTAATTTAATCTTTCAAAAATACACAACTCCATGAAATATTCAAATATTTTATTGATCCTAGGAATGGGGTAAGTTTTTAATGGCTCTTATTCAAAGCTATATAATTAATATAAATTTTCAGAGTTCTATATTTTTTCTTCCAAGAACCATATAGATGAATTGAATGAGTTTAAATTAGGCCTAATATGACCCATCTCCAGGCACTCTTTCATAACATTTTATATTTCCTCATACATTCTTAGGCTGTGGTAAGGAGTGCTCATGATAGGGTTATAATATGTTTCTAGTTCTATGTTATGTTGGAATCCTCTATTGGGTGGTAGTCTTAGAGGTAGATCACTAAAAAATCTACTATATTTATTTAGATTTTTTTTAATGTTATATGATGGGGGCACTACTTATCCATGGATAAATTTGATGACACAACCAAAAAAATTCCATCCATGAAACTTGTCCCTTGCAAAATGTCTCCACTCTTTTATTTGTAGCCAGCATGGTGCTCCACCAAAATTTATCTAAGAAGCACATATTTCCCTTTTATATTTAAACTTGAGTTCCATGGATAAATAGTTTTGTAAAAGTCGCCAAGGGATTGTGACTATTTTACACCCAAAACCATGCCAATCTCTCCTAAACCCAGAACATATAAACCATCACACACCTCATGATCTCCCATGGTTATGTCGAGTTGTTGAATCAATTTAGTACATGGAATGGTAAATCCACCATCAACTTGATGGCATTGAATCCATCAAAATCCTCAAATTTTAATCCTCTTTTATTCACTAAGCCTTCATCAATAAAAGTGTGGGTGGATCTTGTTAGCACCTATAAATTTTAAGTGAGTTTGTAATGCTTTATATTTTCCCTTTAAGATCCCCATCAATTTTGGCTAATCTGAGAAATTTTGTTGTTGTTTCATGCTCAAGTCCCTTAGGTGGTTGCATTACCCCATTTTGGGATATGGTCAAAAACTCATTTTGTAGAATGTCCAAGAGTTAGTCCTTTTCCCCCTTATCTCTTTCATTCTTTGTGTCCTTCCAAGGATTCAAGCCTCGAATAGACATTTGGACACTTTGCGAGATTTTCATGTTTTTCACCATTAAAACTGCAACAAATTTCTCAACTGCTAGATTTGATTCTTGGGCCTATAGGGATGATCTTAAATGCATTTTTTAAAAACTCCAAGTGGGACAAAATGGTGCCCATGCTTCTTTGTGATTCTCAAGCCTCCTTTCTGTTAAAGATCCAATCTTGGCCATGATTTGCTGCTGATTTCGTGGAGGCATGGTGTGGGTGTTGGGGCTTGTGTGACATGATTTCTTCTTAGATTTGGATTTCCATGTGTCTACATATGATTTTTTAGGGTTTTAGGCCTTGTCCTTGGCCCTTCCTCCTTCACAACTTGTAGAGGTATAAATTGCACTTTTGTGCCCATTCTAAGGGTTAGATTTTTTTCTTTAGACTTTATTCCAAAGAGAAGTAGTTGCATAGCCAACAAAAGATGGATATTCACAAGAAACCTTAGGTTTCAATATTCAATTTTGGGTTAGCCATTTTTTATATGTTAATGATCTAGGTTTGATCCCAAGCTTCTAATAATATTTTCAAACATTGAAGATTGAGTGATTAAAGGAATAATCAACCTTGCCATATTATATCCTTATGTATGGTATGCATTTCCATATGTGTAATTGATTAAATTTTCAGCTAGAAGTTTGTAAAATCTATGTAAAGCTTTTGCATTGTATCTTTTTAATATAATAAAGGAAATATATGGGTATGTTTGAGGGTTACTGTAAAGTATAAACTAATGTATTGTAAACTTGGTAGAACCTACACAATTCAGAGGTATATCTAGCTGAATAGTCCACTCAACATTGTAATAATTCTTTAAATTGTCAATCAAGGTTTGTAAACTTGTGATGGTGCTACACTATATGTGCCTTTAGAGAATTGAAGCTTCCTAAGTTATCCTATTCAAGGTGTTCTACTTGCTAGAAATTTACAGAATTGCATAATAGTGAAAGAAAAAAACTAGAGCTAATGGATACAGGTGCCTACAACTTAACCTATAATTGAACTACTACTAATAAAGAATTATTGAACTAACTCAAAACCACTCAAACTAGAAATTAAACTTATTCTAGCCTCTAGAGTACTATAGATTAACTAAATGCATGCATTCTCATGAACATTCATTACTGATAATCAAAGTATGAGAATCTATTATTATTTACATGCAATTTATGAGATAACGGTAAACAAAAATAACTACTAAACAAAAATAGAACAGTTATACATGGAGTGAAGAATAGTTACCTTGAGTGGCCTACTCAAGTGGTTGTCTTCACTTAACTAAAACAAAATCTAAATATCAAATTCTACACATCCATGTGAAACATAACTTCATCTATTATGCATCACAAAAGATTACACAAAATCTTCTTCACATATTGTATTCAATGAAATCATTTGGAATAATCAACATGTTTGTAGATGATAACTGAAACTGAAATATAATTGATAACAAAGTATTGAAATCAACTAACTTCTCTAATAACTCAACTACCGATTATATACAAGCAAGGGGGAGTTTATTCTAAGCAACAACTAATTGCAATCATTAATTGCAACTCCTAGATATCAGAGTATATAGTTAAGATTGAATTGTTTAAACTATAACTAAAAAGAAAGAATATTTTTAATAGAATTAAAATTTTGTAAAACAAATATGCATGTAAGACACACAAACAACCATCTAGAATCCTATCAAAAAAAAATTCTTCTTCTCTAGCACTTTATTAGCTATCATAATGATCCACAATAAACTCCATCAGGTGTCTTCATATGGTAGTTATTGCATTCAGCTTGATTTGGAACTTCCCTTGTTTCATTGTCCAAGTCTTCCTTTTGTTGTGGGCTACAACTTCCAGTTGTTGTGGGCTACAGTTTCCTTTTGAGCAGCAAGAGGTTAATCCACAACAAATATACACAAAGCTAACTACCATAGTTAAACACATAATTCCATCCACATTTCATACATACTCACATATAAACCATGTAATGCTACTATATCATAACCATATTTCCATTACTATAATTTAGGTCCAAGGTTGTATAGTAAACATGAAAAGATAGCATAAAATAGGATTATTGTTTGAAAGGTTAATCTAATAGTGTCTAAAATTATGCATAAAAGCAAAAAAAAACAAGCTAATAACTAAACCCATCACTTACTAAGTAGACTCTTTTAATATTCTACAACTATCTACTATCTTTATAAGTGTATGTGTAGAACCTAGCTTGCTTGTGCATTTTGAAAGGCATGGTATTTTGTGGTGACTTTATTAAGTCATTACTTTGTTTCAATTAATGCATATGTGGTTAAATCTAGAGACTTTGTTGCCCAATGGACAAAGGCATTGGTCTATGTTATGATAGGTGACATTATAATTGTTATCCTAACTTGATATTGTGTGTCTCCATGTTCTTTGGAAACTGTCCTAGAGGACATGAGAAGAAAAATATTTATTATTTATTTTCCTATGACAAATTATATTTGCATTCATAGAGGTGGATCCACTACAATGATGATTACAGAGCATCTTGAGAGAATATTCCTTTTAGGTATCCACTTTCTAGGTGGGGACCACCCAAAAATGCATGTTCTTGCATGTTGTCTTACATTATTTGTATGTTATCTTGGGTTGGGCATCTAAGTTTGCATGTTTTGGGTATGAATCATTGAAACCATCAAAGATTAATGGAGCACTCGAGTTTGACCAATTCTGATTGGCTATGGGTTAGGCACCCATGTGAAGACCATGTGATCATTTAATATTTTTCACTATGTTTATGGGTTTTCCACTAAGAGGGGCATGGGTTTTTCCAAGTGGTTTATGCTTTTTGTTTCAGGATATCATAGTGGTATTCTCTCCCACAAATATATATATAATTTTTTTTGAAGGTTGTTAGTGTAATGAAGTGTTGTAGAAATTCATAGAGGAGTGTTGTATTGATGTGTACTTCATTTGAAGATTAATACAATAATTGAATCTCTTTGGGTGTGGATTTCCTTCCCACAAGGGTTTCTCCACTTATATCTTTTGTCACTTGTGATTCTCAACTTGTGGTATTATTGTTTTTCTTTCATTATTGGATATGCTAATTATGTAATCACATAATTGGTAATCTTGAATACATAATTTTAGATTTGCAATCACATTATTAAGTTCATATTTTTGCAAGGTTCACCTTGTTATCCAACATTTGGTATTAGATCTAACTATTTTTTTGAGAGAGGGATGCCTTTCTCTAAAGTGTTGAAGGTTTTTTGGCTACAATGGGAGCTTTTTCTTTGTGGGTTTTACAGATTTGTGAAGAATATTAAAAACCATGGCTTCTACCTCTCGTCTAGATATTGAGAAATTCAATGGCACTGGTTATGAGATGTGGAAGTTGAAGATGGAGGATCTCCTTGAAGAGAGAGATCAATGGCTGGAATTTTCAAATGAAAAGAAACCATCCAGTGTAAATCTAATGAATATTGGAACAAAAATGGACAAGAAGGCATGAGGAATCATTCAATTGTGTCTTCTAGATTTTATCCTCTTGAATGTTTTAGAAGAATCTAATGCATAGAAGTGGAAGAGGGTAGGTGATATTTATCAAACTAAGAGTCTAATTAATATATTTTTTTTTAATCTCAAAATACATTTATATTATTTAAAAATGAATGATGGTGATTTTATTATAGAACATTTAAATTATTTTAATATGGTTACAAGTCAACTTGCATCTATAGATGTTAAGATATAAGAACATAAATGCATATTGCTACTTTTTTCTTTACTCGAATCTTGGAAAAATAGATAATTATTGCCATAAGTGGTGGTGGTGTAGAGCCACAAATGGATAATCTCAGTGCTACTCTTCTTTTAGAAGAGAAGAGAAGAAACTCCATGAATGCAGGCTCCCAAGATTCTTTGCATGTGTGGGGAAGTTCAAAAGAAAAAGGAGGACCTAAAGGGGATAAAAAGAGAGAAAAGTCTAAAGGATGTTCTAAAACCCCGTGGAAGAGTAGAGTAAAGTGATGGAATTGTGGTAAGAGAGGGAATGTGAAGAAGGAGTGCAAAAATAAGAAAAAAGAGTTAAGATACTTCCATGAAAAATTTCTTAGAAGATGGTGATTATGATGCTTTGTTTATTTCTATTAACACTATTAATAATGATGCTTGGATTATTGAATTAGGTTTCTCCTACCATATGACTCATCACAAGGAGTGGTTTACTTAATATTGCGCTTATGATAGGGGATAAATTTTCCTTGGTAATAACAACATGAAGAAGATTGTTGGTAAATGAAAGGTAAAGTTGTGTTTCAGTGATGGAAGGGTTAAAACCCTTGATGATGTTTTACATATTCTAGGACTTTTGAGAAATTTACTTTTAGTAACCAAGTTGAATGATTATGGAATGTATGTGACATTTGAAAAGTTTGGTTGTAGGTTGGTAAGAGGGAGTTCGGTGATTGCTAAAGGATCTTGGATAAATAATTTGTTTAGGCCAAATGCCTCCAATTTTTGTAACTTTTCTAATGTAACTAGCACTAAAAATGCATATCTGTTGTGGCACCATAGATTGGGTAGCATAAGTGAAAAAGGTCTTAAGAATATTTTGAATAAAAAATTTGTTGATATTTCTAATTATTCTATTGATAAAAATGATTTTTGTGAGCATTTTGTTTTTTAATAAATAGAATAGATCATCATTTCCTAATGGAACTAACAAAGCTAAGATATTATTAAAGATCATTCATTCAAATGTGTTTGGACCAGTGGATATTTAATCTTTTGGAAAATCTAGTTATTATGTTACTTTCGTTGATGATGTCTCAAGATACACCTGGATTTATTTTATGCATGTAAAATATGAGGTTTTCATGAATTTTAATGAATTTAAAGCCTTAGTTGAGAAGAAAACAGATTATAAGATGAGGGTGTTGAGATTTAAAATGGGGGTGAATATTGTTCTATAGAATGTGATGAGTTTTGTAAGCATGCAAATATTGTTTGAAAAAAGACTACTCCTTATACACCCTAACAAAATGGGGTAGTAGAAAGAATGAACTGAACCTTGATGAAAAGAGCTAGGATCATGTTGAGTGATGCTAAGCTTGATATATGTTTTTGGGTAGAATTTGTAACTACCACATGTTATTTGCTTAATATATCTCCTTGTTTAGCTCTTATTGATAAAAATCCTTGTGAAGTGTGGATAGGTAGAAAGCCTTTTGTTTCACATTTAAGGGTCTTTGGTTGTGAGGATTTTGTTCATGTGCCTCAAGAGAAACAATCTAAATTGAATCTAAAAGCACATAAATGCATCTTTATTGGTTACGGTGAGAATGTAAAAAGTTATAAGCTTTGGAATCCACTAACTCGTAAAATGGTTTTCTCTATAGATGTGATTTTCAAGGAGTTTAGAGCATTTGGTTTGTGGGTTAAAATGGTCATTATATTGTGAAGGAAATTTATATGCGACAACCTGAAAATTTTATTGTGAAGGCAAAAGAACACTTGGTTTGTAGGTTAAAATGGTCATTATATGGTTTAAAATAATCACCCAAGATGTGGTACCAAATTTTTTATGCCTTTGCATTATAGTTGGGTTTTGTTAGAAGAAAAGAGGATCATTATGTTTATATTAAGATTATTGATGATCAGATACTAATCATTGTCTTGTATGTTGATGACATGTTGTTTATGGGTAACAACAAGGTGATGATTAGGGAGCTTAAGACTCAACTTTTTGGAGAATTTTATATGAAGGATTTGAGGATGCTAAATATATTATTGGGATGGAGATCAGTAGGGACTGGGTCAACAAGAAGCGTTGGTTAAGTCAGAGTAAGTATGTTGATACCATTTTGTAAACGTTTAGTATACATGACTGTAAACCAATAAATATTTCATTTTCGATTGGTACTAAGTTGAGTTTAGACATGTGTCCTAATTTTGATGGTGACTTTGAAGAGATATCTAAAATTCCTTATGCTAGTGTTATTGGTAGTTTGATTTATGCAATGGTTTGCACTAGACCACATATAACCCAAGTAGTGGGAGTTTTGAGGAGGTTTATATCTAACCCTAGTAGAGAGCATTGGACTTTTGTTAAAAGGGTGTTTAGATATTTTTGTGGTACTTCTGATTACTATTTAGTTTATCATGGTACTGATGATGTGGTTAAGTCATTGTAACTACAAGGTTTTGTTGATGTAGATTGGGCAAGTGACTTGGACAGTCGAAGGTCCATTAGTGGCTATGTTTTTACTTTGTTTGGAGGTGCAGTGAGTTGGATGAGTAAAAGACAACCTATGATTGCATTGTCCACCACCGAAGTAAAGTATATGACTGATACACATGCCTCTAAGGAGGTAGTTTAGTTATAGAGACTTGGAAAAGGTATTGGTCTTGATTGTAGGATAGTGAGGATTGGATGTGACAGTCTATGTGCCATATGTTTAGACAAAAATCCTATGTATCATGCTTGTACTAAGAATGTTGATGTTTAGTATCACTTTGTGCAAGAAATGGTTAAGAATGGTAAGGCCTTGATTGATGAGGTTGACACTTTGGATAATTTTATAGATTTTCTCATAAAACCAGTGACCACATATAAGTTCTCTCGGTACAGGAAGGCCATGGGTCTTGATCACTGTACTTGATTATAATTTTAATATATCTCATAGATGTAATTGCAATGTATAATATCAAGTGGGAAATATTATGATAGGTGACATTATAATTTCTATTCTAAGTTGATATTATGTGTCTCCATATTCTTTGGAAATTGTCTTAGAGGACATGAGAGACAAAATATTTATTATTTATTTTCCTATGACAAATTGTAATTGCATTCATAGAGGTGGACCCACTGTGATGATGGTTACAGAGAATCTTGAGAGAATATTCCTTTCAGGCATCCACCTTTTGGGTGGGGACCACCTAGAAATGCATGTTTTTGCATGATTTTCATCTTATCCTAGGTTGGGCGCCCAAGTTTGCAAGTTTCGAGTATGAGCCATCAAAACTGTCAAAGAGTAATGGAGAATTCAGGTTTGACCAATTGTGATTGGCTATGGGTTAGGTGCCCATGTGAAGACCATATGATCATTTAATATTTTCACTATGTTTATGGGCTATCCACTAAGAGGGGCATGGGTTTTTCCAGGTGATTTATGCTTATTTTTTTAGGATAACATAGTGGTATTATCTCCCACAAATCTCTACATATTGGAGCCTTGAGATAGTGTTCTCATAAATTTGTTTGCAGGTTGTCAAATTAACAAAGTGTTTTAGAAATTCAAAAAGGAGTGTTGTATTTATGTGTACTTAATTTGAAGATTAATACAAGCATGGCATCTCTTTGGGTGCAGATTTTTTTCTCGCAAAGATTTCACCACATATATCTTATGTCACTTGTGATTCTCAACTTGTGGTATTGTTGATTTTCTTTTATTATTGGATATGTTAATCACATAATTGGTAATATTGAATACATAATTTTAGATTTGCAATCACATTATTATGTTCATATTGCTACAATTTTTACCTTATTATACAACAGTTTATAATTGGATTTCCCTACTATCATCTTAAACACACTCCAAACACATCAACTCAAAAAACCTTTAAAGTTTTACTTTATGTGTGTTTTAATGCCATGTCTAAGTGAATACAACAATACAAGGGTGGATCATAAACTCATTTTTAGACACTTATATGGTAGGTTATCTATTAAAAATATGCTCAACCTTACTTATCCAAACTAGCACATAGGTATATTGTGACACCAATATTGGGATACACTATGCAATGGGTATAGTTTGTCATAAGGTATTATTTAGTGTTTCAAATCATCAATTTGGTATCTTAGGGAAAACCCCCTTGGTCAAGTACAAAGCCAAAAGTGAAGGAGGTCTTACCCACCTCAATCATTGGTCCTTAGTTGCCCAAACTAAATATAGGTTTATGGTATTTTACCAAGTTTGACACCTTTGGTACTTGGAAGATTATCAAACCTTAGGGATTTGGTGTCAATAGCTTTGATTTCCAACAAAATTGGCATCGTTGCCAACGACCAAATGGATCCAATAATTTAAATACCTTCACAACTAGAGGAGGAATTTTTTGCAACATGTATGCAGAATTTAAAAGGTTACTCTACTAGTGGAGTGAATCCAGAATGCATTTTATCTTTGAGGAGCTTTTGATACTTGAACAATCTTATCCTTTAATGAGAGGTGGTGACTCTATAAATGAACCTAATGAATATTGAATAATATCTTCGGCTTAATAATGTTCCTTTAGAGAAAGAAGAATTGTAATAGTTGCAATACACCTCCAGTATTTTATCTTTTGCTTTCTTTAAGAAGAAAAGTTGTGTAAGAAGGTCAGTTACAAGAAGGTCCTAGATTTTTTTTATTCCCTTATTCAATTATTACTAGCACTAAGAGAAATTGAATTGAGAAAGCTTAATATTATATCAAAGTAAAGAAATGTTGATAATCGAATAGTTGTAGAGGAGTATTTTTGTTTACAAATATGTTAACTATTTTGGTTTTCCCTCTACAAGCTATAGAATCGTGAAGAAACAACTTTCTTTATCCTCTTTGTTCTACCTTGCATAAGTAATTGTAACCAACCATGAATAGTTGGAATGGATGCACCTTAAGGATAATTATCAAATATACCATATAATTCAAACCCTAGGAAGTATGAGAGGATGCATGTCCAAGAATGTTACAGAGATAAATCACCCTATTGTTCATGCAACCCAACATAAGAAATATATTCACACTCGATCCTACATGCATCCATACTTGAAAATAATTTGAGGTTAGAGGAGCTGAAAGAGCTCGAGAGATATTGTGAGCTTCGAGTCAAGCCGCTAAAATCATAAGACCCCCTACTATTATAAAAAAAATAGGTTTATTTATCTCCTATTTTCCAACTTGATCCCATTTATAGGCATCTTGACCTTTCTTGGGTCAACTATGAAAGGAAAATGATGAGAAGGTCAATCTATAGATTGATGCCTAGGTTTGATGGCTATGATCAATTACATGGGGATGCACACATTGAGGTATTTTAAAAATTCATAGAGAAGTATCAGTTTCAAGATGAAGACATGTGGAAAGGCAAAGAATTGGTATCTGAGTTTTCTTGAGAACTTTTTTGTTTCATGGAATCAACTTATGACTGTATTTGAAGAGGGAATATACTTTGCACTTAGACCTTGCTACTCTTGTTGAGGAATTGGAAAATATTAGATGGTAAGAAGGAGAGTCTAGCATGGAGTTTAGTCACAGGTTTGTTGTTTCCCTTTCCTAAATCCTAAATGATTACAAAACTAACACACCTTCTTGTATTGGCATGTTTCTTGGAGCCTATGATGTTTCTTTAGTTTCTGATTCAATATGGGAAGAGTTTCATTTGACAAACATGAAGTAGGCATATAAATGCCTTGATATCATTGATGATCAGAGAAGGGATATGGTTGTGAAATCATTATCCTCACGAAAAAAGTTTGTTGGTGGTGAACATGTTGTTGAAGATAGTGATTATTTACAGATGTCCTCAAGTTGAAGCATAATATCAAGTGATGATTGTGTTTAAAAAAAGATAGAGAAAGGTTTTATTACCTTGTATGAAAATGATGTAGATGAGGATAACAATATGTGAAATTACCTTTAGCTGAAGCAATCATCTATGAATAATTGTAATGAAGAAATTAATGATGATTTACAATATGTGAATGATGAGCATGACCCTTTTGTTTGTTGCAGCAATATGGACAACGAAGACGATGTGCATGCAAGAGATTCATCAAATGAATCAACTCAAGTAGTTGATTATGTAGAGCCTACAAATGTTGGTGATGTCAGTGGTGAACATGAAATTTCTTTCTTATTTGATCTCTTACCTTCTTTTGTCCCTTTTTAATTTTATTTTGAAGTTTCCCCTGATTGTTAGCATAAGGATAGCATAGGTGTAGTTGTACATGGAAATAAACATGTAGATATAAATATGTATAACTTATAATATTCATTGTGAAGATTTTTCACTTGAAGAATGTGATTTTATTGATCATGTAGATATATATGAGAGCCTCTTTCTTTGATGTGAAAATTTTAATCTTCCTCACACACAATGTATTTCAAAAGGGTCATGTGAAAGTGATGTTTTTGAGTTGATCATGGAAGGAGAAATATTCCACGGGTCTGATTTTTGTTGCACATATGTCATAATAGATTGTTGAGAGATAAAAACAGAGACAATATGAAGAGTGTAACTCTTCACACAAAGTGTCTCATAATCTCAATGGTTGTGTTGATGAAATTTTCATCAACATGAGTGACTCCAAGGTATGTTGGTTGTTTTTTGTCCTCAAAGTGAGTGAAATTGAGTACAAGGAATTCCTTTGTGATGAAGATACAACTTCTCATTGTGTGGATGCCAATGTCCCCAATTTTGAGTGCTAAACTTAGACCCAACATGCATCTTGCAGTGGTGTTGAGAAATAAAAAGTTCTCCAAGTTGAAAATATATTGGTTGCTCATGCTTCTTATATGCCTGTGCTTCAAATTTTTCAATTTGATTTGTTAGAGGATGAATTTCCCTTTGCAATTCAACAAAATTAAGTAAGGTAATTTTCTTTGCAAAGTAAATTAGAGGCATTCTCTTTTTTCCTTGATTCATTTGAGGAGGTCAATAAGTATGAAAATACCATGGTTTCATATGGTGTTGACATAAGTTTTCAAGTTATGTCACCCTCCATCATAAAATTGAATGATTTAGCACATGAAAATGTGATGGCCTATGTTATGTGGTTGCCATGCAATAACTGTTAAACACTCCAAAGTGTTGAGAGGGGGCTGAATCAACATATACGAAAACTCAAAAAAATCCATTTGTAATTTAAACATCAAAATTGATTAACTAAAAGAAGAGAAAAAATGAAAACATGCACCACATAAGGACAACAAGATTTTTACATGGAAAAACCAATGAGGGAAAAACCACGGTGAGAGTTAACTCACAATATATGAAGCTCATTGCTTACAAAAAATTATAATGTTGTTTTATGGCTCACTACCTAAGGACTTGAAAAATAAGGTGGACAACCTTAGGGAAAGATACAAGGACCTATTCAGACTAACTATCTCAGAGAAAGATACATGAAAATTATAATGAAAAATGTGAACATGAACTGCTACAAAGAAGCATCCAACATATGTTGATGTTGTAGTCCCTTTTCGCATAATCACTCCATCATACTGACTTTACACACTTAATATTCAATATACTACTCAATTTTAATTCACTATCCTTAGGATCCTTCACAAATGAATTTTATCTTCTATAAATACCCTCCATAACAACTCCAAACTCCAATTAGATCGACTACAAGATGACCTTTAGATGAAACATATGATACAACATAGGTCAGATCCAAACATACATTATGAAGAGAAAATGAGTTTTGAATCAA
This sequence comes from Sequoiadendron giganteum, assembly GCA_007115665.2. Lineage (NCBI taxonomy): Eukaryota > Viridiplantae > Streptophyta > Pinopsida > Cupressales > Cupressaceae > Sequoiadendron > Sequoiadendron giganteum. The sequence continues at coordinate 85,509,140 of CM021109.1, forward strand.
CACACGACATAAAATGACCAAAAAATTATCTCATCACATCCCTTAAAGAAAAATTAATTAATCAAGATCAATCACAGATAAAGGAAACAAGATTGTTGGCCCAAACAATGACCACCACAAAAACTGCAAACTATTCAAATTCACACCACCAGGGAGAAACCAAAATCATCATGTGGACCAAGATGTGAACAATGTAGTCTATGCACAATAACTCTTCAACCATCTTCTGAAGTATTTGATCATTAAGTTTTGGCACAAGAAGAGAAACATATGTTTTGTGGGACAATTAAGCATTTGAAACCAATTGTACTATACTATCCTTTGAAAAATGCACTTGTGGACCACTAAAACACATGATATAGTAATATATTATGCATTAAACATCAATAACATGTCCATGAAACCACAAGGCCAAAACTTTACTTCCGAAGGAATGCAGAGCATTCAAGCATAAATCAAAACTCTATCACTTATAAATTTCTCTATAGAAGGTTTAATGAATAATTCTTGGATATAAAACCTTCACATCTTGATCATCTTATCTTCTGAACTGCAAGATAAAAGCTTTCTCTATAGAAGGATGTAGACCAAAATACCATGACTTTGTCTTAGAGTATATACTGTGAATTCCTTGGCAAATCTTCTATAGCTTATCTCATTGTGTGGTGCACCAAAAAGGAATGATATCAATGTATGAATGTAGAAAACATATTGGAACAAGTGTACCCACCTTCGCATCACACATAGGCATCAAACTGAACACCATTCTACCTCATCCTACATCATTGTCTTGCATTAGTTGATATCTTTGTATATCAACTATCTCTAGAGTATTATGTGATCTTTTGCACATATAATAGACATCAATGGAAACCAATCTTGAGTTGAAATCAATGAAAACACATATTCCCAACAATAGAAATATCAAATATGAAGCAAGTCTTCACTTGTTCAGTGGTAATCATAGATTTATTCTTGCAAGAAGAAGGCTACACTTTCTGCAATAGTGTGATAGAAACAACTTTGGGTTGAGGGAAATCAATTCCTTCAATAGGGTTTTCTTTGATAAAGGAAAGTATTGGTTCTTCTTTCTTAGGGGCCTGGGGCCACCAAGTGAATTTTGAAAGTAGGGTTTTTAGTGCTGAACAGAGTAAGCATGTACAAAACTCAATGGGTTGGGCCCTATCAAATTGTTGAAGAATATGGTCAAGGAAAAATTTACCTCAGGAGCTTGGATGGAAATTTCATGAAGCTTCCAAATCATGGCCAACATCTCAAACACTACTTCTCTTGAATGTGAGATTTTTTGAATGTGTGTATCATATATATTTATTTTGTTGTGTTCTTGTGTGTCTAGTTATGACCCTTGTTTGTCATGATAAATTTTAAGTCAGTCTTGGTTCTTGTTGTTCCTCTTTTTGGTCTACTACCCAAAGATCTACATTCTCGTTGTGCCTACAATAGACACATGTCCCAAACTAGAGCCAATGTTAGCACCTACAAAATTTGAGTGAGTTTGTAATGTTGTATATTGTCCCCTTATGCTCCCCATAATTTTTGGTTAATCTAAGAAATTTCATTGTTGTATCATGCTTTTGTATCATGCTCAAGTCCCTTAGGTGGTTGCATTACCCTATACCAGGCTATGGTAAAAAAAAATTTGTAAAATATCCAAGAGTTAGTTTGTTTCCCCCTTCTATCTTTCCCTCTTTGTGTTCTTTTGGGGATTTGGACCTTGAATGAACATTTGGGCCAAGTCTAAATGTCCTCTTTTGTCCCAGATCTTCCCTTATTCCTTTTTGTCTGGTCGGGGATTTGGGTCTCAAATGAACACTTGGACTAAGTTCCAAGTTTACTCTCAACTCTCATTCCTGCTCTCTTATTTATTTCCTCTATCCCATTATGAATTTGGGTCCCAATCAAACCTTTGAACTAAGTCCAAGTTCACCTTTTCTTCCTATGCTTTGCTTTTCTTTCCTTAGTTTGATTGGGACTTTGGGTCCCAATCGCGCTTTTGGACCTATGTCAAAAAGGTCCAAAACCTTCCTAAATTCTCACTTCCACCTTCTCCTTTCATCCCATTAGGACTTCGGATCCTAATGGGATCATTGTATCCAAAATCTACAAGCCTACATGTCTTTTTGCTAAGGACTTGCTTCTACTCATGAAAGTGTGAAATTTTTTCCACATGACAACTTGTCTACAAGCTCATTAGCCTTTTCCAACAAGCCCATCTTCTTTCCACTGATGTGTGAAAAGCTTTCCACGTGGCACATTTTTCACAAACTCGAATCCCTTTTTTTTAATTTTCTTCACTTTATCCCACAAATTTGGTAGTCTTTTTTTGCCTTTCCCTTTTCAACCCATAGACCCATGGAAATGATGCCACATAGTATCATTTCCGTGATCTCGCTAAGTTTTTCTACATATTCCATTTTTTCCTATGGATGCACAGAAAGAATGCAATGCGGCATCTTTTCCATGCATCCACACCTTCTCTTGCTAAGCCCTTTTGTATTTTGTAGATGCACAAAAGATGTGTCATGTGGCACCTTTTTCGTGATTTCGTCAAGCCTTTTTGGTGGGCCCCTTTTAGTTTTTTGATGTGTGGAATGCCGCCACATGACATGTTTGTATTCATTCAAAAAATTGTTTTTCGATTTTCTCTTCATCCCATTAGAACTTCAAATCTTGATTGGACTTTAGGACCTAAGGTCTGACAAGTCCAAATCCAATCAGGGTTCCCGATCCTAATTGACATCTTCCCTCTGATCCTGTTGGGACTTCAAGTCCTAGTTGAACTTTTGGATCCAAGGATCGAAAGGTCTAAGTACTATCAAGATTCTTGATCCTGATTGGTTTTCCTCTCTCCTTTTCTTCTCATTTTTGATTGAGACTTCGGGTCTCAAAAATATTTTTGGACCTATGGTTCAAAGTGCTAGATTCAATCAAGATTCTTGATCTCGATCGATTCATCTTTCCAATCTAGTCATGACTTTAGGTGTCAACAAGAATTTCAGACCAAAGGTTCAAAAGGTCCTAGTCTATTTAGGATCTCCAATCCAATTGATTTTATTCTCTCATCCCTCCAAGACTTCAAGTCCCAATTAGACTTTTGGACAAATATTTGAAATGTCTAAATCAGGTTTCTACTTCCACTCTTGACTTTATTTTTTCTTCTTGTTAAGTTCCTATCAGGGTTTTAGTATCCAATTGGACCTTTGAAAGGTCCAAAATTCCAGATTTTCTTTTGTTTCCTAGACACAATTTTCTTCCTTTTTGGGATTTCATATATTTTTTAGACTTTTAGAATTTTGGCCTGATAGTCTGAATCTGATTTTTGTTTCCACTCCCGACCTTTAGTTTCTTCATCCATAGAATCTATTTGAGTTTTCAGAACCCGATTGGACTTTTGGACACTCTGTGATATTTTCACATTTTTCACCATTAATGTTGCAATAACTTTCTAAACTACCATATTTGATTCTTGGGGCTACAAGGATGATCTTAAATGTATTTTTCAACAATGAGCCAAGTGGGAAAAAATTGGTCCCATGCTTCTTTATGATTCTCAGGCCTTGTTTTTGTTAGAGATCTAATCTTGGGCATGATTTGTTGTTGATTTCATGGGGTTTTTGTTCCACTTTTTTTTGTGCTCATTAATGTGGAGGCATGGTGTGGGTGTTGGGACCTATGTGGTGTGATTTATTCCTAGATTCGAATGTCCACATGTTTGCATATGATTTGTTATGGTTTGAGGCCCTATCCTTGTCCCTTCCTCCACAACTTTCAAAGGTATAAATTTCACTTTATTTCTCATTCTAAGTGTTGAAGCTCTTTTTTCATACCTTATTCTAGAGAGAAGTAGTTATAGAGCTAACATAAGATATATATTCACAAGAATCTTAGGTTTCAATATTCAATTTTGGGTATAGCCATTTTTGTATTGTAATGACCTGGTTTTGATCCCAATCTTGTAATAACATTTGAAACAATTGAATATTGAGTGACTAAAGGTAGAATCAACCTTAGCAAATTGTCTCCTTATATATGGTATGCATTTCCAGATGTGTAATTGATTAGTTTTTAGCCAAAATTTTGTAAAATTTGTGTAGATATTTTGCATAATATCTTTTTATTTAAAATAAAATAAATGTATGTGTATGCTTGGGGATTACTAAGTAGAATATCTTAATATTCTACAACTATCTATTGTCTTTATAAGTGTGTACAAAGCCTAGCTTGCCTATGAATTTTGAAAGGCATAGTCTTTTGTGGTGACTTGATTAAGTCTTTAATTTGTTTCAATACATCTATGGTTAAATATAGAGACTCTATTACCCAATAGATTAAGGCACTGGCATATATTTGGCTTTCCCTCCTATCATCTTGAACACACTCCAAACACATCAACTCAAAAAACCTTTAAAGTTTTTCTTTATGTATGTTTTATTGCCATGTTGGAGTGAATACAACAATGCAAGGGTGTATTATAAACTCATTTTCATACACTTATATAGTAGGTTATTTGCTAGAAAGATGCTCAACCATACTTATCCAAACTAGCACATAGGTATATTGTGGCACGAGTATTGGGATACACTGTGCAATGGGTGTAGTTTTCTTAAGGTATTGTTTAGTGCTTCAACTAATCACCTTGGCATCTTAGGGAAAACCCCCCTGGTCTTGCAGAGCTAGAAGTAAAGGAGATCTTACCCACCTCAATCAATGGTCATTAGTTGCCCAACCTGAATATAGGTTTGTGGTAGTTTGCCAAGTTTGACACCTGTGACACTTGGAATATTATCAAACCTTAGGGATTTGGGGCCAATAAATTCAATCACCAACATATCCACTATCAATAAGCATTGAGATATAATACCTAAGCATTAGTCTTCAAACTCTAAAAAGATGGTATATGAGTGATCCTAAAAGAGCTATAAGTGTACGCCCATTGGTTTATTCATCCTCTACCTTTTCAAGTTCATGCTCCTCTATAACTAGTTCTTTTTTTAGGTTCTTTGATATTTGAATCATCATATATTACCTCAACGTAATGGACTTGACCTTTCCCAAGGCATCTATGACTAGGTCCCCATAGCTTTTTTTTAGGAAAAACATAGATTCTTCCTTTTAAGTGTGTTATTGATGTTGTCATTTGTATTATTTTTTATGGGTGGTGGAGGTGTGATATTTAGTGGGTGTGAATAATAAGCCCCTTTATCAACATTTCTTGTATGTGACATAGAGGTGGGTGCCTTGAATTGAGTTTTTTTTTTCTTAAGCATATATGGCTCAAGTGTTAAATCTCATTTTATTTCTTCTCATAGAGAAGTAGATGCAAGGCCTTAATAAGACCCTTGAGGGTTAAAACAAGCATTCAAAAAATAGAAAAGTGATACTTCTTTTATAAATATCAATTACCACCACTATAATTTGTTGAAATATAATAATATAAGATTCCATTAAGTGTTGTTATTTGATTCCTGCAAGTTCACTAAAACACTCATCTTCATATTTATGTGCTTAAAGTAGCTAAAAATCCTTTGATTTAATTCATAAAATATTTGCACAATATCATACCCTTATGTGATTAGACCATGGTGCCACCAATTGTAGGTAATCCCTCCAAGTGTAAAGTGGTAAACTAGATTGAATCTTCTTCAAAGTTGAGTTTGAATTATGTTTGTAGTTTCTATATCCATGCATAAGAAAATATGTTATTGGTTCTTGTTGGTATAGTTATCTTGCTCACCTTGTGGTTTAATTATTTCCCCCCATTATTTTGTTTACTCCCTTGACCTCTTTTATGATGATTTTTCCCCTCACAACTTAAATTTTTTGTCAAGGGTTATAGCCTCCTTAAACTATTTAGCCTTCCCCTAGTATTACTCAAATAATATATCAAGTTCTTCTCTAGAGTGATAATCAAGTTTCACTCTTTCTTCTATTTTTAAGAACATGGGTCTTAGGTGTTTTGGAATAGAACTAATAATTTTATTATTATTTGTAGAAAAAATCCCCTTACTTGTGGTGTTCTAGTCTAACTTTGATTCATAGCAATGGTGGGGGATGTATTGATCAACAATCTTGCTAATAATTCATTTGTTCTCTCTTGGATTACCATTAATATTTTGTGACATAGTACAATTTTTTCTTGGATTTGATGGATCCCAACCAGGGAATCTTGGAAAAATTTCTCCTTTTCTTCACATATCAATTTCTTCATTCCTCTCCCCCTTTGCAATATCTTCCTCTAGATATTGTGCTTGATCAAAGGGTTGTTGCAATTTTCTTTGTTATCTCCTTTCATATCATATCTCTCTTCCACTAAGAAAAATCAACAAATTTAGTTTTTCTACAAGCTAGCAATATCATAGCTACGATACCACTATAATGACCCTTAACTAAAATATTCATATAAAATACTTGGATATGGTACAACCATAAAATATTTTGGGAATAGATTATAGAAATAGTAAAAGACATGAAATACCATACATATAATAGATTCACACATGTAATGTTAGATAGAATTGAATATTTCATTGAAATACATTTTTTATATAGATGATAACCAAAATTTTCTCTATAGGATTAAAAATATATTATGAAAATAATCAAATATTAGAATCCTCCAAAATGTTGAAAGTTACCAAACTTGAAGTGCATATAAAACCTCTCTATGAAGTTGTCCTTATGAATCCAAAGGGTTTTTTTTTAATTCTAGGAAACTAATGGGTTTTATCCATTGATCTTTAGAATCTAAGTATTTTCATCCTCAAATAAAGGAGTTGAACACAAGTTCTTGAACTAAGGTTAGAGTTTATTGATTGAATGGCGAAAAGATGATTCAAAGTAATGAAGTTTCTCACCTTATATAGATTTTGAAGGCCTATCATGGGCCCATGTGTGCTAATAGGCATTTGAAAGTTTCCTACCAATTTATCACATTCAAATTGAATGGTGTTCCCAGTCAATTGTGGTGATAGGTGAAATTCTTTGTTTAAATGATAAGGTTTTACTAAAATAAATCTTGAAGGTAAAGGTTAAGGATATTCATACCTAAAGGATGTAATGGAAAGAGGGATTGGGAGTTGAGATGTTGCTCAAATGTATTTCCATTTTGTATTTCAACATTATGTTCTCCAAAGTTTTGGAGTTGGGTATTTGAGGAATGGGATATACAAATTCTAGGGGACAAAAAGGTTTGTGGGCCAAAATGGGTACACTAGTGGGATAATAAAGATTGGGCTTTGGAGACACATGATGCTCGAGGGAGTGTGGATTGAGCTTTGAAGATACCTAATATTAATAGGGAGTGGGGATTGAGAGTGGTGATATAAGGTGCATAGGGAAGCAAAGGTGAATGGGGAAGTGAAGGCTCATAATCAATAATGGAATTACAGATTAGGGATTAAGGTTTTGGCATATCCAATATCGATAAGGGTTTGGGAGTAGAAAACTAAGGGAAAGGGTACCATCGTAAAATAAATCCTAGAAAGTCACAAAAGGCAAAAGGTTGAGAAATTAGGGGTGTAGGGAATGAAGGGAAGGCATGATAGTATTAGAAAGTCCATAATCCCACCCAAGGCTAGAAAGTGATTTATACATTATCAATAGCATAAAAGAGGTTGTATAGTACCACACATGTCCTTTGGGTGATTTATTGACCCATATATGTGTTATATACCTTTTATGTAGCCCTAAAACACTTTTAATATCCCTAAATAAGCTATAAGAGTATAATACCATAAAGGAAAGGATAAATTCATAGGAATAAGATAAAATTGTTATTATAAAAATATGTTATGAAAAGGCATTAAGAGGTTATACAAGGGGGAAATGGGAGATAAGACTATGAACCTGTTATCACGTAGGATTGCACCTGAATGCAAAGCTGACAAGCTCAACAATCCTATGTAACATGGAAACACTTTTGAGCCTATGGGTTGCTCATAATGAAAGTGAATCTCCAGATTATGGGTTGGTTTCCCTTTTGATTCTTCTAGAAACTAATTTATTTGGTTGGAAAAGCGATGAAAAGATACTCTGAAATGAAAATCTAATCCTAGGAGGTGATACACCAAACTGGTAACAAAAATGCAACCTGATTCAAAAATACTTTTCAAGAGATTTGTTTACACAACTTAATTTGGGAAGTTTAAATCACACAAATACTTCATAAAAAAGCTTTAGAAATCTATCTTTTTTGTGAAGGAAAATTGGGTTTTCACAACTTGAAAGAATGGACTAAACAGTTGCACAACCTATGACCTGTGATATTAAACTAATTTTGTGTACATGCAGATACAAATGAGATAGAAATTAATGGTTTTCAAATTCAAACACATTAAATTTGATCAAAATCAAACATAAAGACACAACACCTGAAATTTGAGAAGGCAAACACTTGATTTTACTAAAAAATGAAAGGAATCTCTACAATATGATCAGAATGCTGAAAATAAATTGTTGTATATAAATTCTAAAGCTGAGCTACAAAAATTTATAACTCTTTGAAATGGACAAGAGAGTAGGAAGCAAGAACTGAGAAAAAACCTAAGTCTTTTCTCCTATATATAAAAGAGAGTCTCAAAGTGCCATGAGGTGGAACTTGTAGTTAACTACAACTAAAAATATCTTCAAGAAAATCTCCCACGAGCAAAAGAGAAAAACCCTAAAAAGAGGAGTCTAAACTGATGTAAATTGAGCAAAAATAGCTCCAAACTTTGCCTCAAGATCAGTTTGACCAAAGAGGGCTCAAAAACCACTCTAGTTTGACCTTAAGTAAAAAAGAAACTCCCAATGATCTCAAGTGCATGGATCACTCTAATCTTCAGTCTTTGTTCAGCTTAACTTCACTCCTCAATGCATGAATCCTGCATGATTCCCTCTAGCTTTGACTCAAAGTCAAAATGCAATTCTAGTTCCACTTCTTAGTGCATGAAACTCATATGAGGTTTGCATGATTTAAACAATTCTTGAACTAAGAAAAATACAAAAAATAAGGTAATTCATAAAACACTACCTTAATCTTTTTGTTTACATGACTATTCTTTTGTTTAAATCATGCAAAAAATATATATAAGAGGGGATATTTAATGCAATAGGAAAATCCTAAGTATTTAATATAATGGAAATTTTGTAAAAACAAGTGATAAAATCACTTGTTGGTGAAAATAATTAGGGCTTTCTTTGAGAAGACAAAATAAAATTTTAATGTAACTCACGACTTCTCTCACTTCATTTTAATTTACACTTTCATTTTGAGGGCGTTGCGATGCTAGGGTTTGCTCAAGCTTTCTAGACTTTGACTGCGAGATCTAAGACCATGCATAGGCTGAACTATTACATCTCTATTAGTAAGTCATTCTTCACACTATAAATGCACAACTTCCTTCATTTTCCCAGAAAGAAATAATGCTCTGGCTTTGTAAAAAATAAAATCTATGTGCTCTTGTGGTATTTCTTTCCTTTGTGCTTTCTGCAAGATGTTTCTCCATTTTTTGGAAATTAAAGATCAAAAACCCTCCCCTGCATTTTTTCTCGAGCATCTTTCATGTTTTTAAAAGACCATGGTCATGGGCTTTAATAGTAGGAACATGTCGTGGTTTAGTTAAAAATGATTCTTCTCTCCTGAGATTTATATTCTTGGTCGTGAATTCACTAAAAACTCGTGGTTCTCTTCTAGATAACTCAAATGCTCAACCCTTTGAGAATCTTTGTACCTTACTATATATGCAAAATGTATTCAAGGTTTCCTTTATCAAGCTTCTGGGTTATTTTCTTCACTTCTGTGGTGGCTTAAATCACTTATTCTGCTCATTTTCTCCATGAGAGGTCGTGGTTTATTTTGCTTGAATCTTGATGGCTGACTTTGAGGACTTATCTTTACTGTAGGCTCAGGGTAGGCTGAGATTTTATCTAACTCATTTTCACTGGCTTTCCTCGTGCTAAGGATTCATCTCAGTCTCTTAGGCATTATGTAGAAACAACTAGCTGACAAAGCCACTATTCACTCTATTTGTTGCATACAACCCCTCTGATGATTACATATCTTCAATACTGCAGACCTATATTCTATAGAAAACATTTTTACATGGAAGAAATGTCCACTCTTTCATCCCTCACAAGTTATTTTCCCTTTTTATAGACAAGCTTTGATAATAAGTTTATTCACATGTTTTCTTTAAAGTACAAGAGTTTGGTAGAAGCCGATAAAGTATTTTATCTCATGAAAGAAAAAGAGATCTTGTGGAATATGAAAACTTTGTCCTCTGATGACTCCAAACTGCTTTTACATGGCACTATCATTGCTTATTCATTAAAGACTGTCATGTAATCAACTTAGGCACTTTTGGATGGATAGTACTTCAAATGTATGCATTTCATATGGTATAAACAACAAGAAGTAATGATGTGATGTCATGAAAATGGAGTGACAAAAATGAATGATATGACCACATCTCAAAGGCTCGTTTGTGATTGTCACTTCAAAGTGAAGGGTTACCTTCATTGCACTCTCTGACTTGATAGTCATGGGTGAGCAGTCCTATATTAATTATAGCACATGGTAACTTGCTGATATGATTGATATACCTTCTTGAAAGCTTGTAGTGACTGCATGAAAACTAAAATGACTTCCATAGATTTAAAATATACTTAAAATCCCTCTTAAAATATAAGAGGGCAGCATGCTAGGCTCAACCCTTGTGGGAGCCCATTTTCTCCGCATGTTGTGATGTTAAAACATGAAAATCTAGAAAATCAAATGAACCTATACTTGCACAATGAACAATTTTTTTAGCAAAATAATGAAGCTGAAAGTTTCCAATGATGCATTAATTCTTTTGCTCCTGAATGTTTGTGAAATCTACATATTTGATCAAATGTTTCATAAGAATAGATTATATATATTTTGATGTATGCATATGAAGAGAAATTTGATTATGAGCTCTAACACAATCTATTTTTGCAGGTATCTCCGGAGAAACCAATGAAGGATTTTGAGCTGAAACTAAAGGCACAACTGTCAACTTTATGATTCTTCATTCAGGTAATGATGAATCAATCTTTCTTTCATGTTCCTACTTCTTCAGTTATATAGTTTACTCTTTATGTTTCACTTCATCATGTATGATCAACTACTCCCACAGCTTGTGTGGGACATCATGTTTTGTTATAAAATCAATAAAGACAACAATATTATGCAAACTTGTGTAATTTTATGTTGTAAATAACATTTGCATAATAACACTGAACTTTATTTGAAAACATCCTCTTTGTGATTACAAAACATTAGCAGAAATTTGTATGTACCTTTCTTCTCTAACTGCAAACTTTCTTTCTAGCTCTACCTAATTGAGTTGTAAGCAAAAATTAGGTAACATTTTGGTGAAATCTTAAGGGTGTTGGCCTGGTAAACAAATAGGATCAGTATCCTTGCATATCCATTCAATATAAGAGGTCTTTCTCGCTCTTTTGTGACTCATAAAATTGCATGTATCTCAGCTGTCAGGGACTATACAACAACAAAAACTGAAAAACTAAAAATAACTACCATGGCTCTATTTAGGATAGAACCAACAAATAGTGCATCTGCACTTATTGGAAAATAAAATTGAACTAAAATGGCCTACCTACCTAAACTAAATAGACAAATAGGCTTTCTAAATGAAGCCATTAACTGGTTCTATAAAATATCTACCTTTCCTGATCAGCTGGATATGCCTTCTCTGCTTGTAAGTAGCCAACAAGGGGTGTGGAAAAGGTGGTTGTCGAATAAATTCATGTGTTTCCTCTCCAAAAAAAAGAACAAAAACATATACTCGCTTGCTTTGACTGAAAATACAACTGTTCTAGGGTGGATAAATCAGTTGGTTCTCCTCTTTCTCCTGCTCATCCTCTTGCCTTGCAACGGGCCTAATAGGTGGTGGCTTCTCCCAACTCATTTCCAACTAGATTAGATTTTGAATTCAACATCCTCTTGATAAACCAATGTGCAAAGAATCAATGTTGATTTGTTGTTTGCATTTTGTTTCTTTCTCAACCTGAATATGAATTATGGATTGATTAGGTCTGAAACTTACCCAAACTGGAGTTGTCTAATTCCTGCTCCTCTTCCTGAGTGAATATATGATCAAGGAACTTGTTTAAAACTGCCTCTTGATATTTGGCCTCTTCTTTCAAAGGCTTTAGATGCATACTTTTCTTTCTATCCTCAAACTTATTAGTTTCATCTTGTTCAAATGAAAATAGGGAATGTTAAAAAACTTGTTTTACTTTTTTGTCTTTATCATTCACTTGGTCATCACAAGAATTCAACAAAGTGGAAAGCTCTCTACAAGTTGAACAACTAGGATCCTGAAAATCAAGCATTGAGTTGTCTTGAAAAGATTTATCTTCTTCAATTAGTTTACTTGACTGTTCTTCAAGGTAAGTTTCCTTCAATGTATCTATGTTAGCCTCTCCTTTAATGTAGTACAAAGGGAGTTCTAAAAGCAAATAGGATACTTCATCTTCATGGAGAGCCTAATCTAATTTGGTTTCATGTTCAGCTTGGTAGTCAGTCTTATCTTCATGCAAAACAATCTTTCCAGACTCCAAGACAAAACTATCCTTTTGCTCTTCTATATGGATTGATATTTTATCTTCATCCTTGCTTTCATGGACCAACAACTCATAAAAACCTTTAATATGGTCTTGGTATTCCAAATCACTTGGTAATTTGAGCACTTATATGCTCTCTTCCTCACTATCAACAAATCTAGGTAGCTGATCAAATAAAGAAATTGAATCTTCTTCCTCGTGTGGTGAATCTTCCTCTAATGAAACCTTGAAAACTTGTCTTTGCAATAGAAGACCTTCACCTTGTAGCCTTTCCATTCTGCTTTCATTCATCTCATAAACAACATTAGAAAACTTCTCAAATGAATCAAAGTGCAAAGGATTCAATTTCAAGATTGAACCAACCTCTTCTACACATGAGTCATGTTTATTTTTAGCTGGGAACACACTATAAACAGTAGCAACCTTTTGCTCCACATGTGATTTTTCTGATTTGGTGGCACAAAAGGGACTACAAGAACCTTTAGTTGTTGAAGTAGGATACATATGCCCATTGCTAAGTTTAATATGAGGTATTATGGATTGCTCTTGGCTATGAATTAACTTTTGTATTGAAGGAGCACTCCTAAAACTTGGAATTTTGATTGGTTTTGAATCTACAACCCCTTGCTCCTACCCACCACACCAACTTGGAATCTTGATTGGTTTGGACTCTCCAACTCCTTTTTTATCTTAGATTGGCATGGAAGGAGTAGCCTTAACAAGGTTTGGCATTTTAAAATCAGGATGCTTTGTCCAAGGAGGCATCCATGGCTATTCAAAGCTTTGATAACTTGGTTCAGGCTCTCGATATGGCTGAAATTGAGGATTAATGGATTGGTTTTAGATAGCTTCAACTTTTAACCAAGAACGAAATTGGGCTAAAATTTGTATCATTTGTTCCTTGTCAATAACAATTTGCCTATTTTGAGATTCTTCTTCATACTTTCTCTTTTCTTCCATCTCTCGTTGATAACAATAGGTCTCATAAAATTGTTGCTCTTGCTATTGGAGATAGGCTTGATAAGCCAATTCCTCCTGATGCATGTTATATTCATTTTCTCTTTCGATTTCTGATATCTATCTTTGATAATCTAAAGCAATCTCCTGAATGCTCATGCTATCCTCATATTGAGGCTGATCAGTAGAAAAAACATGATGATTGGGATCCAATAGTCTTTTTGGGATTGGTTATGAGCACAAGTATGTTGCCATGAAGGATGAGAAGGGGTGGGTGGGAGGTAAGCATGTTGATATATTGTTGTTGCATGGTTGTTTGGGATAAGACCAGTAGTATTTTCAGTCTGATATGGGTATTGAGAAGGTCGTAAAACTGCATTTTGATGAAATGAAGGGATAGGAACATAATTCCCTTGATAGTTTTACATACTAGAACATTCAAATGAGTCGGGTTCTCATAAAATTCTTTCCTAAATCAAGAAAAATAAGTCTGATTTGAAAGATTTTGTACATACCAACAAAGTCACCAGGTGATTGGAAGGATCTTGTGATGGAAAGAACCAAGAATATCACCTAAATCCTAATCCTTGATAGTCTTTAAGCTTTTGGACTGCTGAAATCAGTAGGTTTGAACCTGTAGAGTCACCAGGTGTGAGATAATGTCTTTGAAGGTTAATATTGTTGATATACACACTGAATATCAATAATGGATAAGAAGTTATGGACTGTAATAGTCCGATCAGTCCCACTAGGCGTGCCAAAAAATGTTATCATGTAGGATTGCACCTGAATGCGAAGCTAACAAGCTCAACAATCATGTGTAACATGGAAACACTTTCGAGCCTAGGGGTTTCTCATAATGAAAGTGAATCTCTAGATTATAGGCTAGTTCCCCTTTTGATTCTTCTAGAAACTAATTTATTTGGTTGGAAAAGGGATGAAAAGATACACTAAAATGAAAATCTAATCCTAGGAGGTGATACACCAAACTTGTAACAAAATTGCAACCTGATTCACAAATACTTTTCAAGAGATCTGTTTACACAACTTAATTTGGGCAGTTGAAATCATAAAAATACTTCATAAACAAGCTATGAGAAATCTATCTTTTTGTGAAGGAAAACTAGGTTTTCACAACTTGAAAGAAAGGACTAAACAGTTGCACAACCCACGACTTGTGATATTAAACTGATTCTATTTACATGTAGATATGAATGAGATAGAAATTAAAGATTTTCAGATTCAAACACATTAAATTCAATCAAAATCAAACATAAAGACACAACACCTGAAATTTGAGAAGGAAAACACTTGATTTTTATTGAAAAATGAAAGGAATCTCTGTAATATGATCAAATGCTGAAAATAAACTACTTTTTATAAATTCTAAAGTTGAGCTACAAAAATTTCTAACTCTTTACAATGCACAAGAGAGTAGGAAGCAAGAATTAAGAAAAAACCTAAGTCTTTTCTCCTATATGCAAAAGAGAGTCTCAAAGTGCCATGAGGTGGCACTTGTAGTTAACTACAACTAAAAATATCTTTAAGAAACTCTCCCACGAGCAAAAGAGAAAAAACCCTAAAAAGAGGAGTCTAAACTAATGTAAATTGAGCAAAAATAGCTCCAAACTCTGCCTCATGATTAGTTTGACCAAAGAGGACTCAAAAACCACTCCAGTTTGACCTTAAGTCAAAAAGAAATTCCCAATAATCTCAAGTGCATGAATCACTCTAATCTTGGGTCTCTGTTAAGCTCAACTTCACTCCTTAATGCATGATTCCCTCCAATTTTGACTCAAAGTCAAAATGCAATTCCATTTCCACTTCTTAGTGCATGAAACTCATATGAATTTTGCATGATTTAGACAATTCAAACTAATCAAAATACAAAATTTAAGGTAATTCATAAAAAATTACCTTAAGCTTTTTGTTTACATGACTATGCTCTTGTTTAAATCATGCAAAAATATATATATAAGGAGATATTTAATGCAATAGGAATAGCCTAAGTATTTAATATAATGGAAATTTTGTAAAAACAAGTAATAAAATCACTTGGTGAAAATAATTAGGGCTTTCTTTGAGAAGATAAAAGAAAAACCTAATGTAACCCACGACTTCTCTCACTTCTTTTCATTTTACACTTGCATTTTGAGGGTGTTGCCATGCTAGTATTTTCTCAAGCTTTATGGACTTTGACTACAAGATCTGATACCATGCATAGGCTGAACTATTACCTCTCTATTGGTAAGTCATTCTTCACTCTAGAAATGCACAGTTTCCTTCATTTTCCCAGAAAGAAATAACGCTTTGGCTTTGTAAAAAATAAAATCTATGTGCTCTCGTTGTATTTCTTTCCTTTTTGCTTTTTGTAAGATGTTTCTCCATTTTTTGGAAATAAAAGATCAAAATCCCTCCCCTGCTTTGTTTCTTGAGAATCTTTCATGTTTTTAAAATACCATGGCCGCGGGCTTTAACTGTAGGAATAGGTCGTGGTTTAGTTAAAAAATGATTCTTCTCTCCTGGGATTTGTATTCTTCGTCGTGGATTCAATAAAAACCCGTGGTTCTTCTCTTTTGGATAACTCAAATGCTCGATCCTTTGAGAATCTTTGTACCTTACTGTATATGTAAAATGTATTTGAGGTTTCCTTTTTCAAGCTTTTGGGTTATTTTCTTCACTTTTGTGGTGGCTTAAACCACTTATTCTTCTCATTTTCTCCATGAGAGGCCATAGTTTCTTTTGCTTGAATCTTGATGGATGACTTTGAGGGCTTCTCTTTTTTGTAGGCTCAGGGTAGGCTGAGATTTTCTCTAACTCATTTTCACTGTCTTTCCTCATGCTAAGGATTCATCTCAGTCTCACATGCATTATATAGAAACAACTAGCTGAAAAATCCATTATTCACTCTATTTGTTGCATACAACTCCTCTGATGATTACATATCTTAAAAACTGCAGACCCATATTCTCTAGAAAACATTTTTACATGGAAAAAATGTCCACTCTTTCATCTCTCACAAGTGATTTTCCCTTTTTACAGATAGGTTTTAATAATAAGTTTATTCTCATATTCTCTTTAAAGTACAAGAGTTTGGTAGAAGCCAGTAAAGCATTTTATCTCATGAAATAAAAAGGGATCTTATGGAATATGAAAAAATTGTCCTTTGATCACTCCAAACTGCTTTTACATGGCATTGTCACTGCTTATTCATTGAAGACTATCATGTAATCAACTTAGGCACTTTTGGATGGATAGTACTTCAAATGTATGCATTTTATATGGTATAAACAACAATAAGTAATGATGTGATGTAATGACAATGGAGTGACAAAAATGAATGACATGACCACAACTCTAAGGCTCATTTGTGATTGTCACTTCAAAGTGAAGTGTTACCTTCATTGCACTCTCTGACTTGATAGTCATGAGTGAGCAGTCCTATGTTAATTATAGCACATGGTAACTTGCTGATATGCCTTCTTGAAAGCTTGTAGTGACTGCATGAAAACTAAAATGACTTCCATAGATTTAAAATATACTTCAAATCCCTCTTAAAATCCAAGAGGGCAACATGCAAGGCTCAACCCTTGTGGGAGCCCGTTTTCTCCACATGTTGTGATGTTAAAACCTAAAAATCTAGAAAATCAAATGAACCTATACCTACACAGTGAACAAACAAGCTAGCAAAACAATGAAGCTGAAAGCTTCCAATGATGCATTAATTCTTTTTCTCCTGAATGTTTGTGAAATATACATATCTGATGAAATGTTTCATAGGAGTAGATTATATATCTTTTGATGTATGCATATGAAGAGAAATTTGATTCCAAGCTCTAACACAATCTATTTCTGCGGGTATCTATGGAGCAACCAATGAAGGATCTAGAGCTGAAACTGAAGGCACAAATGTCAACTTTGTGATTCGTCATTCAAGTGATGACGAATCAAACTTCCTTCCATGTTCCTACTTCTTTAGTTGTATAGTTTACTCTTTATGTTTCACTTCATCATGTATGCTCAGTTACTCCCACAACTTGTGTGGGACATCATGTTTTGTTGTAAAATGAATAAAGACAACAATACTTTGCAAACTTGTGAAATTTTCTATTCTTAAGAACATTTGCATAATAAAATTGAACTTCATTTGAAAATATCCTTTGTCGATTACAAAACATTAGCATAAATTTGTATGTACCTTTCTTCTTTAACTACAAACTTTCTTTCCAACTCTACTTGATTGAGCTGCAAGCAAAAAATTACATAACAAAGCCATAAATACTATATGTGTGAGGGTAAAGAAGATGATAAGTAAGAGTAGAGCATGATTAATGAATCATAAGATATGTATAAGCCAATAAAGTATATTAATATGAATTTAAGTATATCCGTGTATGTATATAATATATTAATTTATTAATTTATATTTATTATATATCTAAGTTCTCCCTTTTTATTATATCACATTAGGGTTTACTACATAATAGAGTATAAAACTTTGGACTCCGATCTAGATTTTTGCTTGAATATACACCACCATTCTTAGAATTTGGGACATTACATTAGTAGCTTCAAGCCTTGGTGAAAATAATTGAAATAGTATTTTGATACATTATTTCACTCTTACAAGCCTCATAAAGGTTATACCTAGCTCTCTACACACCTTCACATGGTGCCCAAATTGAACTAGAGATGACTTCTTTAGTGTTTATTAAGCTCTTGGCAACATAGACCTGTAATGTCCCTAACATAGAATTTTAAAATAAAGACCAAATTGAATATTGAATTCAATGAACAATATATGAACACGAAGGTCACTTTGATATATTGATAAACGCTAGAGTTTCATCTACATATATGATATATCAAATACAACATAATCCTACTGATCTAGAATGATATACAATGCTACCAAAAATTGATGAAAATATTAATTTCCTTATAGATTCCTTGAAGCTTAGATACAATCCCTAAATGGGAATTCCCTCAAGAACCAAAGGGGTTTCATCCTTTGATCCTAGTGATCATTGGGTTTTTGTCCAATGATCAGAAACTCCTATGGGTTTTCATCCATAGAAGGAATTAGAACACAAATGCCCCAAAATATAGAATAGTGACATAATAATTTGATACCATTACATGAATTCACTTCCTACACTTATATGCTAACACTTTCCCTTAAGGAATAGGTTGTCCTTGAGCCAAAATGGCGCCAAAGCCTAGAATTTGAATTTTCACACGCTACACTAGGTCGGCCTTAAGGCCAAAGTAGATAATTTTGGAGTTAACATGCCATCCTGCAGACCTATCCACATGCTTCTCGAGCCCCTTCCTTCTTCTTTTAACTTCACAATCAATATCGCATGATCTGAAGGTGTCTTATCCATTATGCCCACTAAAGAAAATGCCATTTACTTGGCACAATTACCTTCTGATAATAATATATTTATGGTACTTGATCCATTTCCCTTAAGATTTGGATGAGATGTGCAGGTGTCACCGTGGATGCTATGTTACAAGACACAAGATGAAGTGTGCTTCTGCGAGGAATGTGGTAGTATTCTTGGAAGCAATTATGCTTTGGTACACTAAGCCTGGATTGGTGATCTTTTGATGGTGATATCTTCTTGATATATGCCCCTTTTTCCATGGGCTTTGGATATGGTGTGTGGTTGCTATTGTAGATGTTATTCTCCAAATCACAAGCTGAAATGTGCTCCTACGAAGGAATGCAATAGGATTCTCGAATTCCAACATGTAATTATCTTTTCAAAAAAAAGGGACATGAATTATCCTCCCTTCCCAAAATTTCTTGTCCTCAAGAAATGTAAATTTAGATGCTCTAGAATTTTAGGCCCTTCCCAGGTAGCATCTTCAATTGGAAAATCCTTCCAACGGACAAGATACTCATTTATATTTTGATTCCTTCGATTTTTAACCCTAGTATCGACCATAACTTCCAAAATGAGGATGAGTTTCCCTACATCATCAAGTGGCAGTAACTCAACAATAAGAGATATACTCAATCCCAAAACTTTCTTCAAACATGAAACATGGAAACCATTGTGGATTTTGTGATCTGCTAGAAGTCCCACCTCATAAGCACCTTCTCCAACTTTCTAGATTATCTTGTATGGCCCATAGAAGTTAGGCTTGAGCTTCTCTACTCCACCTTTCTTAATGGACGACTATCTATAGGGATGCAACCTTGTAAAGACCATATCTCCCCTCTCAAATGACCTTTCTATGTGCTTCCTATTTGTTGACTCTGGAAAAATTGTAGATGATCCTTGAGATTTCTCAAAATATCTTGACTTTGATTTATTAAATCACTCACTATCGAAACTCTATTGTTTGTGAGGACTAGCTCTGCAAGGGTTAATGCATCATATCCATAGAGCGCTCTTAATGGATACATGTTGATGGGAATGTGATGAGTTGTGTTGTAGAAATACTCTCCCAAATGTAACCATTTGATCAAAGCTACCTGCTGATTGGTGGCATAATTCCTCAAGTATCCTTCTAACCACTTGTTTAAAATTTTAGTTTTCCCATTAGTTTTTGGATGATAGCTTGTGTTAGGGGTGAGCTTGGTGCTTAGTAGATGGAATAAATCCTTCCAAAAATTATTGAGGAATTGAAAGTCTCTATCACTGACAATGTTTTTTGGGTAGCCCATGCAATTGGAAAAATTCTTGAAGAACAAATCTACAACTTGCGGAGCCTTATATTTATTGGAAATGGAAAAAAATGATCAGTTTTAGTCAATCTATCAACTATAATATAAATACAATCTTTTCCTTGTGCTTTAGGTAACCTAGTGATGAAATCCATGGAGATGCTCTCCCATTTGTGTTTCGAAATGGGAAGAGGCTATAGTAGCTTGACTAGAAATTATTGTTCCCCCTTGTTTTGCTGACATGTAACACATTCCCTAATGTGTGAGAGGACATCATCCTTAAGGCCCTTCCAAGAAAACCTTTCTCTGATTTGTCGATAAGTTTTGTATAATATAAGATGCCTTGTTATAGGTGCATTATGACATGCTTCTAGTATCTTGTCTTTTACCTTAGATCCAAGAACTAGGAACACTCTATTCTTGAAGAATATCAGACCTTCTGACACCACATATTGGTCATTCTTTTCTGCACCTTTTGGAATTCCAGAGGAAAAAGGTTTGTTGGCATATTCCTCCATGATTGAATTCTTCTAATTTGTTGATGTGATGGATATATGATATAGAGTAGGTCTCCTAGAGAGTGCATTCACCACAATATTATTTTTTCCTTTGACATATTCAATATCAAAATTGTATTCTTGAAGTTTAATTACCCATTTATGCTACCTATCATTCAAATTTTGTTGACTTAGGAAGAAATTTAGGTTGTTATGATATGATTTGACCATAAATCTTTCGCACACAAGGTATTGCCAGAAATTCTCCAAGACATGCATTATGATTATCATATTTTATATATATATGGAATATCCTCTTTCATGTGCCCTCAACTTCCTACTTTCAAAAGCTATGGGGTGTCCCTTTTGATAAATTATCACTCCAATACTTTCACTAGAAGAATCACATTCCATGAAAAATGGAAGTGAAAAATTAGGAATTGCAAGAACTAGATAAGAGCTCATTATCTCTTTTAGATTCTCAAAGGTCCCTTGTGCTTCCACTGTCAATTCAAAAACTCTTGATTTAGTTAGGTTGGTGAGAGCTACCACAGATTGGGATAATCCTTTGACAAACCTCTGGTAATAGCTACACAATCAAAATAAATCTCTTAGTTGAGACAAATTTGTAGGAGGTGACCAATCTAGAATGACTTGGATCTTCTCTTGATCAACATGAACTCCTTTAGCACTTATGACATGTCCCAAACACAATATATTTTTTGACCCAAACTCACATTTGGGCATCTTTGCAAAGGGGGACTCTTGTTCTAGAATTCCCAAGACTATATCCAAATGCTTTAAATGTTCTTGCTATGTTTTACTATAGATTAGAATATTATCAAAGAAAACCAACACAAATTTCCTCAAGTACTTACCAAAAACATGATTCATGCATGATTGGAAAGTTGTTAGAGAATTAGTGAGACCAAAGGAAATAACCAGGAACTCAAAATTCCCATAGTGACACCAGAAAGTAGTCTTCTAGACATATTCTTCCCTCATGTAGATCTAGTGGTATTCGAACCTCAAATAGATCTTTGAGAAGTAAAGTGCACCATGCAACTCATCTATCAATTCATCTATCCACGGTATGGGGTACCGGTTCTTAATGGTCATATTGTTTAATGCTCGATAGTCTATGCACATCCATAAAGTGTCATCCTTCTTCTTTACCAACACTACAGAAGATGTGAAAGGGATAGAGTTTGGTTGGATGTAGCCCATATCCAAAAAATCCTTTATTACTTTCTCTATCTCATCCTTATACACTCAAGGATGGTGATAAGGAGTGGTCATAACTGACTTTGATCCTGGTTTAAGTTCTATGATATGATGGAAACCTCTATCTAGTGGCAGTCTGAGAGGCATGTCACTGAAAACCAAACTATGCTTACCCAAAATCTTTTGTATATCAATATGAACTTAGCCATTCTTACCTTCAGAAGAGTCTTTTGAAATCACCAAAAAATTAGCAATCCAAGCAACTTGGTTCTTCTAGAAGATCCTCTCCATTCTCCTGGGTGATACTACTTGCATACCTCCATTGGCCATTCCCTTTAGAACCACATCCTTCCCATTGGATTTGAACTTGAGTTCCATCGTTTGGTATTTTGTAGTGTATTCACCCAATGAATGTAGCCAATGCACACCCAAAATTATATCAATTTTCCCCACCAATAACATAGAAATCATCACATACCTTATGGTCCCCAAATGTTATGTCCAACTTTTGGACTTTCTCCTTGTAGGATAAGTTACACCCATCTACTATAGTGATAGTGAAGCCTTCAATTTTTTTTGCATCTAGCTTCCATCTCCTCACAAGTCCTTCATCAATGAAATTATGGGTAATCCTCCATTAATCAGAATAATTACTCTTTTCCCAACAAGGACTCCTACACCTTGAAAGAGTGGTATCTATCTGTGTTGGATAAAGATGCTAGAATACCACCATTGTCCTTCTCCTTATCTTCCTCCCCCAAAAGGTATTTCGGATCATGAAACTCTTTAGACCCATCTAATTTTGATTCTTTATCATAAAGAACTTCTATATAGTGAACTTACCCCTTACCAAGACATATGTGTCCCAGAATCCATGGTTCTTTGTAGGAGAAATAAAGTTTCTTCCTCTGAAGCTCATTCCTAGTCTCTTCATCTAGCTTCTTCACCACATTAGGAGTTGCATACTTAGGTGTTGATACGAGAGCATGTAATATTTTTTTTTGGAAACCACCCTTTGGGTGCATGTATTAGGTTTAGGTGGGTGAGAGAAAAAAATCTCCAGAACGGATGGCTCAAGGGTTAGAACCCTTTTAATAGTCTCTTGTAAAGAGATTGGTGCAAATGATTTCAAAAACCCCCTAAGAGGTTCAGTGAGCCTAGTGATGAAGAGATACACAATCCTCTTTTTTGATAGTTCAAGCACCATCACCACTACTTTCAAAAACTCCATTATATAATCATCTTCGAGTGATGTTGTTTGATCACGACCATCTTGTTGAAATATTCTTCTTCATCCTTCAACTCAAATATATCAAGAATTCTCTTTTTGAATTCATCAAATCTATGTATTTGATCATGGCCTTGGGTAGTATGGTCATGAAACCACCATTCATAGGCTTCCCCTTTGAGATACAAAGAGGCAAATTGAACTGCATCTTTCTTTATCATAGGATTGAGCAACAAATAAGTTTCCATATTTTGTAACCATGCTCTAGCTGATATCTTATTACTCCCATCAAAACATGTTACAATTTTTTTTCCCAACTTATGCTTTAGATCCTTAATTTTGTATAACCTTTTCTTCTGTGGCTCACTCTTCCTTGAAAATTCTATATAGTCTGTATAATACATCTTTGATTTGATTTCTTTCGGTAAGGATTGGTACTCACCATGACATCTACGAATAGTTTCCAAATTGAAGGCACTAATGTTCACAGGTTCACTTCTCCTTTGTTCGATTTTTAGTAAAAATATGTTCCTTGCGGTCTCTGATAGAATATTATTCCATGCATCATTACTTCTGCCATTATTGGATGATGTCTCACTCTTCTAACCATTGTGATTTAAATTTCCACCCAACATCTTGTCTGCCAATATTTTCAATACATCTCTTGTCTTTGTTAGGGTTGTGAGTATATCCCTTAACCCTCTTGTAATCTCATGAATTTCTATGATTGTTTCATTGAATATTTCTTCATCTTCTGACACCTTCCTTTTCTTTAGGTTTGAATTTCCTTCTTGATCCAATTACTTCAATTCTCTCCTTTGGCACCTAATGTCTCTTTCACTGAACATCAATCATTAGGAAAACCCTACAGGTTGGTAGAATCATGCTCTAATACCATTGTAATGTACCTAACATAAAATTTTAACATAAAGATTGAATTGCAAATTGAATTCAATGAACAACAATATATGAACACAAAGATCACTTTGATATATTGATAAACACCAGAGTTTCAACCACATATATGATATATCAAATACAACATAATTCTATTGATCCAGAATGGTATACAATGCTACCATAGATTGACAATAGTATTAATAACTTCCTTATAGATTTCTTGAAGCTCAGATGCAATCCCTAAATGAGAATGCCCTCAAGAACCAAAGGGGTTCCATCCTCTAATCGTAATGATCAATGGGGTTTCATCCAATGACCACAAACTCCTATGGGTTTTTGTCCATAAAAGGAATTAAAACACAAGTGTCCCTAAGTACAAAAAAATGACATAATAATTCAATACCATTACATAAATTGACTTCCTACACTTATATGCTATCAGTTTCCCTTAAAGAATAGGTCGACCTTGAGTGAAAATGGCACCAAAACCTAGAATTTTAATTTTCACACGCTACACTAGGTCAACCTTAAGGCCAAAGCAGATACTTTTGGAGTTAACATGCCATCCTATAGACCTATCCACAAGCCACTGGCCCCTTTCTTCTTGTAACTTCATAATTGATGCCACATGATCTAGAGGTGTCTTATCCATTATGCCTGCTGAAGAAGGTGCCATTTGCTTGACGTGCTGGAGTCACTTTCTAATAATAATATCTTTTTGGTACCTGATCCATTTCCCTTAATATTTGGATGAGATGTGCAGGTGTCATTGTGGATGCTATGTTCTAAACTGCAAGCTGAAATGTGCTCCTGCGAAGGAATGCAATAGGAATCCTGGAAGAGATTTTGCTCTGATACAGTGAGCCTGGATTGGCGATATATTTTTGGTATATGCCCCCTTTTCCATGGGCTCTGGATATGGTGTGCGGTTGCTATTGTAGATGTTATGCTCCAAATCACAAGCTGAAATGTGCTCCTGTAGAGGAATGTGGTAGGATTCCCATATTCCACCTTGTAGTTATCTTTTTAGAAAAAGGGACATGACAATAGGTTCCAATTTTTTTGGTCGGCTATTCTTGAATCAAATTTGGTCCATTTCATTGAAGGCATTCTTTATCAAGGTCTCCCATTTGGTGCTATGTCTCATTTAGGTGTTTAGGATTCTTGTTGTCCACTCTATGCTTAGTAAGAGACCCTCAAGCATCTTTTCTAGTTTTGTCCCAAAGCTTAGGCTAAGTGGAATTTGACTCATATCTTTTTAGGCCTTTTAGACATGATGAACCTTTCTCATGATATATGGTCATTTTGGGGGATTGAACCATAATTCTTGCCAAGTTTACCTAGTTTTGGTATGCTTTCATGGTGGATTGTTTTAAGTAATTGAAAGGACATGATTTTTCCCCCTTTTTGGTTGTTTTGTTAATAACCATTTTTTAATATATACTAAGGCTATGATATGCTCTAATAATTTTATATAGGTTTGAATGCAAGCCAATAAAATTATAATTGAAGTAACACATCCATATATTTGTTTCAGGCTTGGTTTTGTTTGGTCTTCAAGGTGTTACTACTTCCACCCACATTTTTTTGTGAATGTGTAATATTATTTCCTCTTATTACACTAAGAGTTGTTCTATAGTGATATTGTGAAGTCTCATGTTGTGACCGTGTAAACATAAAAATAATTTATATCAATATTAAAAAAAGAAAAACCCAATCTTACATTATGAATAGATCACCATAAAAAATAAACTAAAAATGTAAGCAAATATAGTAACTTAGACAACACAAATCATCCGTCAACCAAAAAGTTATAATGAACCCTACATTTTTCTTTTAAATCAATATAATAAGCTCTAATCTCATTCCTTTATATATATATATTTTATTTTTCTATGACGATGTTAAGTTGAAGATATGCTTGAAATTCATATTTTACATTTTAAAATGATAAAGATAAAACAACTTTTAAGTAAATAAAAATAAAATATTTTTTCAATAAAAATAAAAATAAAAATAAAATAGCCCTTCAAATAAGATAATGTATCTTAAATATAAAGACATCAAAACTAAAATTTATTCTAAAATAGAATAACTTTTAACTAAGTAAAATAATTTAGATGTATTGAAGATAGTTATACTAGTTATTAATATGGATATTTATTCATTAAAAATTAAAAAAAATGCACATTCATATAAAATATAAAATAACTTTTCAAAAGATCATTCATGATACAATGTGATGGTTAAATTGCGACGTTGCTATCCTTTCCACCAAGACCCATATTTCTATTAGATCGTTGAGCTCACAAAATTTGAATCCTTGTCAACTCATGGCTTTGAATCATTCATCCTTTTATATTCACTCTTATTGACTCTCTAGACTAGTGGATTTTCAATCTCTTGAAATACTGAACTTATAGACTTGAATTATTAAGTTATTGTTAGAATTGAATATTTTTAAAAATATATTTAAAATATCTATAAGAAACATTCAAACCAATACCCTTTAATAAAATATCCCACTTTCACTTATTATTATTTTTTCCTCTGACTCAGATCCCCATGCAAGAAAATCATTACAAATTCGGTGCAACTTAAATATTGTCACGTGCGGGCATTTCTTTTGACAGCCCACGTGCCCTTCTCGGCAGGTTCATCCGTGCCACTAAAATCCAACCCTGTCTCCTGTACACCTCGGAATAAAGGATTCTTTTTTAATATAAACAAATGATTTTACATTTTCTTTTCCTTTCGGCCCCACAAAAAATCTAGTCATAGTAGCAGAGTTTCGTGGAAATAGAGAAGTGCTAATGAATAAGTCCGACTTTCTTGCTGTGGAAAATTTGCGGACGTTGCATGACAACTAAGTAACGAATTGCATGACATTCATTACCAATAAACGCAGAATTAAATCACATAAATGTTGACTTTTGGATTTACACTCGTTAACAGGTCGTGTGATGAAAACGAGGAGATTGGGTAGTGCCGAGTTAATCCAGCTGACGAGATAGAAATGATATCCATGCATTTCTACCAATACAGATCCTCCCGCCAGTGAAATCAAAAGCCCTAACATGGAATTTAATGTTCTGCATGAAGAAAATGATGAAGTGGACCATTCACGTACTCTACAGGTTGGTTGATTTCTTGTCTTCTTGTTTACAGAAAATCTCAGCACAGAATTTGATCTTAATTTCTGTAGTTTTGTGCTTTTGGACTGTATACACCATGGACAAATTCTTCGGCTTCATGTGTTGAAACATAATTGTCGTTTTATATTTGGCCTGACATTTGGATTTAGTTATCTCTTCTACAGATTTTTCCTATGGTTTGTTTCTAGTAATGCTGTTTGTTGAAGGGGTTGTGGTGTAATGATAATCGGGGCAGCAAGCATGTGGGGAGGATGATGTGTAACAATTATGGATATATTTGAGTGCGACCCATGTTTGTGAATTTTAAGATGGGGCCGTGTCGTATAGTCACTCATGTTCTCAAATCCTAAGATGCAGTATGATCTGAATCGTCAAATTTCGTAACTGTTTAGACACAGTTTTCTTTAGTGGCTATTATTGAACAACGTTTATGGATTGTTGAAGCTTGAAATTTTTAATTAGAACAGTTACTATAGGCAGGTTTTGCCACCGAGAAAAAAATTAAAATTGCTTGAAAAGGAATAGGTTACTGCTTGGAATAACCAGTGAAATGGTACGGAGATCATTCCACCGAATTTGGATTTGTTTTTATATTTGATTAAGAAAGATCTGTACTATATAAAAATAAATGGATTCGTTACAAAAACATTTTTCAGGTACCAGCTTGCAGCGGTGTATACAAACTCCCAAAAAAGGGGGTAAATAACACATAAGACCAGGAGATGGTACAGAAAAATCAAGATTAATAAACACTGTTTTTCGATTTGTTTAATTTACTGTGATTATCAACAGATAGCCCGTGACTCATCAAACTTGAAATTAACAGGATGTTTAGAACTTTGACATATTCACGATTCAAGCGTCTAATGGTCAGGGCGAGCACTTACTGTCACATTGTTCCAGGGTTAAACCTGGAAGGCTGGAGATATTAGAGGATAAATAAATTGGTAATCATGTAAGCCAAAGCTGTTTTGCAAATAACGAAAAGTACATTCTACAATTTAAATGTGTTATATATATATCTGAAGGCTATTACATTATCTCGAGGCACAAGGAGGTATGCATACATATATTATTATCAAGTGCAAGACTACTGGGAAAAGGGTAACCAAGTAATCCCATCGGAATATCAATAAAGCTTTTTAGTATGTACTATGCGGCCTGTCATTTGTTCAATCTTCCTTTGAATTGTTGTAAGATGCAAACCAACTAGGACTTAGACCTCGGACCTCCCATTGATACTCTGCCTTTGAATCACTGAACCTCTGCAAGTATGGACTTTGCAAAAGTGTGTAAATTGAACATCCAACGGCCTAAAGATAATTTTGTTTTGGTTTCACTATTATTCAGGTTGGGACTCTGTACAATGTAGCTGACCAATTTTGCGCTTTGCATTTTGATTTAAGCCACATAGTTATGTTATACAATCTATAAATAAAAAGTGGAAGACTGTATAATGTTGTGGTGTTGGAAGAAACTGAAATAGGAAATCAACTATTTTGCTGCTGGTCCTGCGAAGTAATTAATTAGCTAATTCCTCATTTTACTGTGAAAGATATTGTTTTCGCTAAAAAGAAATTTAAACTAAGTAACCTCCACTATGGTTAAAAGTTACTTAAAACATAAACTACAGAAAAAGCTGGTACATGCAATTTTTTTGAAGAAAAAATGATATATAAGATTTTTTCTAAAATAAATACGGATTCAAAAAGGAGAAAACAGAGAACAATGAGAGAGGAGAAGACAGCCACCATGGAGAAGAAGTCCCATAGAATGAGAAATTTGAAAATCAGAGGGTAGAGTTTTGAGCCTGTCAATGTTCACCAATGCGGGAGAAAAAATGAGACAAATTTGACGTACCGTGAATGAAAGGCATTTCAAGGAATATTAACTACTGGTTGCTTGAAGTGGAAAAGAAAATAGCTGTATGATGACAAGGACGGTGGCTGGGAGTTGGAACATTGAAAATAAAGAAGGTTAGTTATGGTACAATTTCTTGTTTGAATATGTCTTCTCTGGTCCTTTGAGCAGAGTCTCAGCTGACCTCTTCTGTTAAAACTTAAATATATTTGTAGTGAAAAGAGTCAATTAGAAAAATCATTGAAGATAAATCCAGAGTAAGAGTAGTGACTAAGAAAGAATTGATTAGGACTATAGGAACATGGATCAAACTTACAAAATTTTTGGAATAAAACATTAGTAAAAGTCGGGAGTGAAAATTATGGTAACTAACAAAAGGGACCAAGAATTGAGAAACCCACACATGTAACAAAAATCTAAGTTGTTACAAGGGGTATGATGGAGGGCTGGATAATTGATTATCATATTTCTTTCTCTACTTCAAGTCCATGATATCATTCTAACATTCAAACCATTATGAATATAGTCAATAAAAAATAAAAATAAAGTGTTAAGTAAACAAAAGCATTGTCACCTTCATATCTCACTAGAAAAGAAGCTGCAACTTGGAAATCAAGGACGAAAATATCTTGCTTGAAGTTGAATCAACCTCACAAAGGGCATTGATATGAAAGGTCATGACTTTTTGGCCTTGTGGAAACCCTAAGAAACTAGATCGAAACAAAAAGGTTGATGAAGGGAAGCTTGAATATAAAATGCTTTAGCTAAGAGATTTTTCATGGGGACATTCAAATCCAATGCAGATTGGAGTTTGACATCCATGGGAAGTTAGTGATTCTTTGGCAATGTAAGGGTTTTTATTTGACCATCCCTATTTGATCCAGCCAAGGAATTAATTGGGTTATGCTCGTTTGGGTATAGTTATATTGGTCATTGTCAGATTTTGTGAAAGCTTACATCTTGAAAGATTCTGGAAGAAGATTGAGTGAAGTTGTGTGTATAGCTGAGACCACCCAACAAAAGGGATATTTTCCCATATGCAAGGATATGTGTTTGGAAAGGGATCTCTCAACCTTGGCCTAAGGAATTCAATCTTAGATCTTCACTTGGCCCTTGGAAGCAGCTATTGGACTTGAAATGAATGCCATTTTTCTGTTATGAATGTCATGAGCAAGGTTATCTAGTTACTCAAAAGGAAAAGGTTTGATGTAGACAAAATGACATTTGGTAGGTAACAAGGGACATGAGAAAACCTCCCAAGCTTAAATTGAAAAGCTAGGAAAGGAATAAAGAGCTAAAGGCATTTTACCATGACATGTTAATTTGCAAGACCAAGACGACGTAGTGTAAATCTCAAAACAAAAGGAAACCCTCCAAATCTAGGTCCAAACCCTAGCAATAGGGAATTGAGGAGGAAGTGAAGAGAAAAAAGTCCATGCCAGGGATTATATATTTTGGGAGCAAGAACAATGAGTCAAGGAAAGGGATAGGAGCTCTAGGTTCTTTCATCAATCCACTATAGCAACAAGACAAGCTGATCGAATAACCAAAATATACACTTCGGATGACTGCCAACTCTCATCACCAAAGCAAATTAGGGAGGAAGCAGTATTTCAATTTCAATCATTTCTCTTAGAAGACCCCATAGATTAGATAGAGTCCCAGATGTCTATGCTGAATAGAACCCATTTCTAATTTTGGAGGACCATAATAAAGCCCTTTTGACTCCTTTTTTAGATGTGGAAACTACATCAGATGTTTTTAAAATTTCAAAGGAAAAGCCCCTAGCCTAGATGGCTCCCTCACAAGATTTTTTTCAAGCCTTCTATGAAGTGGTGGTTCATGATGTAGTGTCAGCTGCAAATCGATATAGGAAATCAAAGAATATCTTCATGGACCTCATCTACACTTTCATTACATTAATTCCAAAGAAACATGAAGCAAGAACCTTGATGACTTTAGACATAATCCATTTTGTAATACAGCTTCGTAGGTAATTACAAGGGCAATTGTAGAAGGATTGAAGGGAGTTCTCTCATCCATCATTTTTGGCAAATCAGTAAGGATTTTTAAAATGAAAATAGATTACTGATGAAGTCATAATGGCCCTTGAAGTTAATTCACTTAATATAAAGTGAAACACAAAAAGATGGATGGTTTTATAAGTTGATATCTGCAAAGCTTATGATAGTGCCCATCGGGATTATTTGACAAAGCTATTGGAGAGGTTTGCATTTCAGACAATTAGTGCAGATGGATATATTGCTTCATTTCTACCCCTTGTTGCCCAGTTTTAGTTAATGGAAGCCCAACAAGTTTTTCAGAAGCAACACAAGGGTTGAGACAGCAAGATCCCATTTCTCCTTACCTCTTTGGAATCATGGGAAAAGTTTTGGGATGATCTTTGGATGCGGTCAAGCAAGAGTAGAGATTATTAAAATAATATTTAGCTTATTAATTAATGGTCAATTATTGTATTATTCTAATTTATTAGATTAGATTTATTTTTATTCTTTTCTTCAATATTGTTTCTATTTTAGAAACTATGTTTTTAGAAACATCTACTTTGTAAAATCTATATGAAGCACGTTTGCTTCTTTCTTTAATACATCAAAGATTTCAATTATTTCATGGTATCAGAGCGGGAAAAATTAATTTCCTTGGGCTTTGCCTTTCTAGAGGAAAATCGCATTTGTGGTGAAAATGTATTTTTCACACGTGGTTATTCTTTCTAGGTGCTCATTTGATCTGGTGTTCTTCATCTACACAAGTCTCAAATTGCGCGACCTCCCTCATTTTGTTCGTGATTTTTCTCTGTTGATTTTCATTTGAATTTGTAAAAGAAAATCATGGGTTCTTTCCTTTGGAAAAATTGCACCCAGTTTATTTGTTTGCAAAATCGAATTTTTTTTTGGAAAAGCGCACGCGGGTTATCTTCAGTTCGTGGGCATATATTTTATGCTCGTGACTTCTCAAAAAGTGTGGAAGATTTTTTTGTAGAGTTCGTGTCTCTTTTTTTTGACGATATTTTAAACAAAAATCGTGCCCTCTTCTGCAACTCACGAAAGTTTTATGTGCACGTGTTTTTGTCTATCTCTTTTGCGAACAGGGTGTTTTCTCTTTCTGACGCGATCTTTTGCGAAGTTAGGATTTCTCCAGGGTCCTCTTTCCTTTTAGCGCGGACTCCTCACTTTCTTCTCAGTCTGCTAGTTTCTGTGTTTTGCTATTGTGGATGTGACTTGATCTTTGGGCATATTTTCTGTGTTTGCTTTCATGAATTGTGTGAAGCCTATTGTTAGTTTCCTTGCAGCATTTTGTCTCTATCTGCTCAAGATCGTGGGTGTTGTTCTTCCACAAATCAAAGGGCGTCGTCTTTATTTGAGCATATTGTTCTTGTGCATGTGTCTCCTTGACACTCATTTGTGCGACCTCAAGATTTGAGCCTTTTCTATTCTGTCAGATTTCTATATTCGAGGCTTTCTATACCTCTTTTATGTTAGATTTTGTTTGTGCAAAATGGTTTCTTTGACACATTATGCTGGAGGGCAGTCATAAGTTCAATGGCTGCAACTACAACACTTGGAAGCAACGAATGATGACGATTTTTTAATATCACTGCCTTGACCAGATTATTTTGGGCAACAAGACACGACCTACATTGCTTGATAAAGATCAAGAAAAGTTTAATGAGCAAAATTGGGAAGCCATGATGCATATTAAACTGTCTGTCACTGATGACCAACTACCTCAGGTACCGTCTGGCAAATCACCTAAAGAAATTTGGGATCTTCTAAAAGATCTTCATGAAACATTCTAATGAAACACTTAACAAAAATCAAGGACATCTGTGATCAGCTAGAGGCTATTGGTCGGAAAATGGAGGAAGATATGGTAGTCATCACTCTGAAGAGTCTGCCAAAATCTTATGAGCACTTTATTGAGACACTCAACATTACCTCAGCTATTGTTGATTTGAAGTTTTCAGATCTTTGCACCATACTTCTGTAGTAGGATCGTTGGAAACAACAATTCGATAGAGGTGCTAGTTCATCTTCCGTAGAGTAGGCATTTCCTGCCAAGACATTTTAGAAGAACAAGGGCAAGAATCAACCCTCTTAGCAGACTAGTAAAGCTCAATCTCAAGATTCTTCCAAAAAGAAGAATGTTCAGTGCAACTATTGTCATAAGTATGGTCACATGAAGAAAGATTGTCAAAAACGCTTGGCTTCTGAATATAACAAGCAAGGAGAGTTGAAACCTAAAGCCCATGTTGCAGAGCACATTGAACAGGAGTCTGCGTTCTATGCCTTTATGGCCAAGAGTCCTACAAATTCTGTTAAATCCACTAGATGGTATATTGATTTAGGTGCATCTCGACATTTCACTCATCGTCGGGATTGGTTCATTGAGTACATGCCATTCAAAGATTCTGTTATCTTTGGAGGAGGCAAGGAGTATACTGTTGTCTTGAAGGGCAATGTGCAAATTCATTCTAGAGGGAGAAATTTAATTTTTCTCGATGTATACTTTGTACCTGGCATGGAGCTGAATTTACTTTCAGTTTGTTAGATCATGACACACTCTCCTCAACTAGATATTGTTTTCAGCATGCATACATGCAACATTGTTGATAGAGAGACTCGCACTACAGTTGTTCAAGGACTTGAGGATCATGGTCTATATAGACTTGTTGATTCTGGTGATTCTCAAGAGCACACTATGGCAGCGAGGAGTACTTCCATCAGTAGCCTTTGGCATCAGCGTTATGGGCACCTGAATATGCAATATCTCTCTCAACTATCTCAAGATGATCTGGTTGGTGGTCTCCCTACAATTTAGACTTAGAATCATGGAGTGTGTGAGGCTTGGTAGGCTAGAAAGCAACATCGGACTCCGTTCTCAGATGGTGACTCATGGCGAGTTTTAAGGTATTGCAGTTGGTTCACGCTGATTTATGTGGACCAATGAACACTCCTTCAGTTATTGGTTGCAGGTATTTTTTGTTATTTGTTGATGATTTTAGTAGAAGAATGTGGGTGTATTTTCTTAAAAACAAATAAGAGGTGTTTGGTATATTTTAGTAGTTTAAGGCCTTAGTTGAGAAAGAGTCAGGCTTTCCTATAGTCACTCTTAGGTCTAATAATGGGGGGGGGGGGAGTTTTGTTCTTCTGACTTCTCTAGTTTCTGTGCTGCACATGGCATTAAGCGCCAACTTACCACACCGTACACCCCTCAGCAAAATGGTGTCGTTGAGCGTTTCAATCACACCATTACTAAAATGGCTCGTTCTATGCTGGAGCATAGAAATGTTCCTAGGAAATACCGGGCTGAAGCAGTTTATACAACTGTTTATCTTTTGAACCGATCTCCTACTCATGTGGTTAAGAAGATGACTCTTGAAGAAGCCTGGTTTGGATGCAAGCCTAAGGTCAGCCACTTGAAAGTTTTTGGCTCTACTGCTCATGTGTGGATTCCAAATGTCAAGCGCACTAAGTTGGATTCCAAAAGCCAAAAACTCATATTCACTGGTTACAGTGAGAATCATAAGGCATATAGGTTGATCGATGTAGATACAACTCATTTCATCTTCAGTCGTGATGTTGTGGTTGATGAAACTACTGGGCCTTTCTTTCTGTCTTCTACTTCTATGAGCCCTGAGGATCAGTCTATGCAGGCTTCTGATTTGATAAGTACCTTGTTGATCATGGTTTTTTGAGGAGCCCTTCTGATTCAAATTTGTATGTCAAACAGTCTGGTGATGATATTCTTGTGCTTGTTGTCTATGTTGATGACCTTATCATTACTGGCAGCTCAGACCATTTGATTGAGGAGATCAAACACAATCTCAGTCAATCCTTTGACATGACAGATTTGGGACTTCTTCATTATTGTCTTAGTGTTGAGGTTTGGTAGACAGTTGATAGCATCTTTATTTCTCAGTCCAAGTATGCTTGGAGTCTGCTTGATAAGTTCAAATGAATGATTGCAAACTTGCATCTACACCTATGGAGAAGGGGCTCAAACTATCAGCAAAATCAGATTCGCCTGTGCAAAATGAATCAACATTTAGGAAACTAGTAGGCAGCCTCATTTATCTCACTGCCACTAGACCTAATCTTAGTTTTGTAGTGAGCTACATCTCTCGCTTCATGACAGCCCCTAAAGCAGAACATTGGGTTGCAGCGAAGTGTGTGCTGAGATATGTGAAAGGCACTTTTGATTTTGGCATTCTATATTGAAGGTGCAAAGATCCTAAGCTAATTGGCTATACAGACTCAGATTGGGCAGGTTTTGTTTATGACAAGAAGTCTACTTCTGGGTATGTATTTAGTTTGGGTATAGGTGCAGTTATATGGACTAGCAAGAAGCAGTAGGCAGTGGCTCTTTCCTCGATTGAAGCTGAATATTGGGGAACTATTAAAGTAGCTTGTGAGGCGGTTTGGCTTTGAAGGGTGCTTTCTGACATGCAAATGTCTCAAGCAAGGCCTTCCCCCTTATACTGTGACAATCAAGGGGTGTTGAAATTCACCAAAAATCCAATCTTTCATGAAAGGACAAAGCATGTTGAACTTCATTGTCATTTCATCCGCTAGCTTGTCGAAGATGGATCAATATTACTGTAGTATGTTCCAACAGAGGATCAAACTGCTGATATTCTCACCAAGTCTCTAAGCCCGGATACGTTTGTCAAATTTAGGGGGCACCTTGGTGTAGTTGATAGATTGACCATTAAGGGAGGGCATTAAAATAATATTTAGCTTATTAATTAATGGTCAATATATTCTATTATTGTAATTTATTAGATTAAATTTATTTCTATTCTTTTCTTCAATATTGTTTCTATTTTAGAAACTATGTTTTTAGAAACATTATTTTGTAAAATCTATATGAAACACATTTGCTTCTTTCTTTAATACATTGAAGATTTCAATTATTTCAGAGATTTAGGAGATTGTCCATCACCCTCTATGAGGGCTTTGTGGACCAGACTATTCTCATGGAAAAAACAAAAATTGAAGAAGCCCAAAAATTCAAATGGATACTCCATTCTATTTGAAGCCTTGGCTCAATTCATCAACATTGTACAATGGAATTTCAAAGGTCTTCTTTCTATATGTGAATCCAAAATTCCAACATTGCCTATCAAATTGGAATTTGAGATTGGCTGCTTCCCCAAAAATATTTGGAAATCTTGTTTGGAGGAGGATGTTTGGAGCACCTTTGGAAGGACTTGTTGGAGAGATTTCAGGGAAGACTGACATCACAAAAAGTTAGCTGGCTGTCCCTAGCTGGGATAGTTCAACTGATAAATCAGTATTACAAGCTCTCCCAATCTATCTCTTTTCCATCGTGAAGGCCCCTTAATGTTGTCCTATCAAAACTATGGAAATCTGTGAAGAAACTCTTGTGACAAGAGATGTTGAAAGATTCAAATTCCCCCTCTAAATGGGACAGAGTCTGCTGCCTTAAATAACATGGTGGCACAAGTATCAGAGATCCGATGACCTTGGACTGAGCCCTTAGAGAAAAGTCTGGAGATTTTTCAGAGAAGATTATTATGAGGTAGAAGATGATAGTATGAAATACAAGAGTACCGATAAAAAGAGTTAGCAAGTAAACTCATTAGTATGAAGGTTTCCTCCATGAATCTTGGAAATATGCCAATCTGCCATTTAATATTTGTGAGATATGGATCAGCTAAGATTTATACCATGGATGATCTATAATTGGAGTGGGTATTCCACACCTTGATTCCCTAACATGAATATTTTTTCTTTCATGCAACCTATTGCATAAGTTGCTTCTTCCTAATGCAGAATTATGGAAAATCAGTCCCTATTAATGAATATCAGAACACAAAACAAGCTATTAAATATGGTAATGCAAAAAAATAGTATAATAAGAATGAGAAACCAGTAATTTCACCTGGAGAAACTAATTTGGGAAAAACTCCAGAAAAGTGAGGTGGTGTTCCTCCTTGAGTCATTATCTCAAGAGTTGCTACAATGGTTTCTTTCCCAAAACAAGGTTTATTAGGATTTCTTGCCTACAACAAGAATGTCCCACTCCATACAACTTTCTAATTCTCTCTCACACTCTAAACCTCAGATACACTCTCAAAGGCCAATACGTTGCCAGCAACAGTCCTTTGCAACCAGCTTTCTTGGACAATAACAAGGAATTGGATCCATGTCAATGCATTGCTTTGACTTCTTTTGGAGGTTCCATAACCAGAGGAATTACAACTGAGATGAAGAAGGAAGTTCAAATGTTACAGCAAGTAATAGGAATCTCCTGGATACATTTTGGGAGCACATAGACCTTGCAAATCCTGCCTCTACTGTATTTACAATGTTTTCAACTGTGTTTGAACCTGTAATATCTGCTCTTTCCTCCATCAGGTCCAGTTCCCTCATGTGATCAGGTACTTAAGTTAATTTTTCCTTTGTGTTCCCAAACATTAGCTTTGGCAACTAGACATAGGCGTTTATTTTCTCAAGAATTAAATCCTCATGGTGTGCTAGGTGTTATCACAGAATCTAGCAGTGCTCGATTCACGGATAACCCCCCTACGAAACTAGTCCGTTTCCTAGGACCGTGTGTTTCAAGCACGCAAAATGAGGCAAAAATTGTTTTACGAAGTCTCTAATCCTACCTGGTCCGTGTAGGTGACGATAGGCTCGAATTCGAGTTTAAGGTCCGACTCCTTTTTATCCTAGGAGTTAAGTTAATTTTTCTAGTTTTTGGTGCTCGAGCGGTGAAATTCACCACCATGACACTGTTTTCTTCTAACTGTTTTTGGTGCAACGGCGGTGAAAATCACTGCCATTGCACCTAACTTTGTTTTCGACCTTTGGTGCTCGGGCGGTGATTTTCACCGCCGTTGCACCTTAAGTTATGTTTTGAGTTGGCACTCAAGCGGTGAAAATCACCGCCCGAGCACCTAATTCTGAGTTGAGTTTTGAGTCATTTTAGCCGCATTCAATGCGCACGACTTGAGTTTGTTTCTAGGTTTTATTAACTTTTTAACATGAGTTATCTCCTCACTTTGTTTTTAACGTCTCCTCTTCATACTTCGTGTCTTCCCGTGCCATTTCGAGTTGCCTTCATTAAGATCTTTCTTGGTGTATTCCTCCAGCGCGCGTTTTGTGCCTCCATTTTCACCACGACTATCACAGGTATGTGTGCATCCTTGTTTTGTTTCGGTTGTTAGTTTTCTTTGTTGAGGTTTTAAATACTTTCAATTTTCTCTCTTATCTTTGTCATTGTTCATATCATTGTTCATGTCGTCTTTCTCGTGTGTTGCTATCGTATTTCCTACATTTCAAAGCCTGGAACTCCATCATAAAGTTCTCCCCATTCTCCAAACTGTTTGAAGCCTCGGTGTATAGGCGGGGTTTTTTGACGCCGTCGCACGGAGGCACCAAGTAATATCGGTGTCTTGGTGGTGATTTTCACTGCCCTGATACCCTCACATAAATATACTCCAAGTGTCGAGGCGGTGAAAATCACCGCCACAACACCGAACTGTTTTGCAATATTGGTGCTCGAGCGGTGATTTTCACCGCCTGAGCACCAAAATCTACATTTTTCCATTAACACTTGAAACAGTGTTTTCTCTTCATTTTCACCTCCATGCTCATTTTTCGCTCCTCGCTTTCTGCACCACATGGCCAAAACACAGTGACTCCATATCGCCATGATCATCTCACGCTTCCCCATGTGACATATTTCCTGACAATCATTGCATCCGCCATTCTTGCAGTTTATTTCCAAAGTACCATCAAAGATCCTCGGAGATAAGAAATACATTGGTCTCTGCTCTCCTAGATGTCAGCTGAAACGCCATCACCATCTCCTAAAGCTAAAGGGAAGATGAAGTATAAGTACCAGGGCGTTTTCCCTCCGACCGTGGTGTTGTCCAAAGTGGATGAAATCAAAGACACTGAGATCGGTCATCAAGATCTGGCTGAGTTCGTGAAGAGAATCCAACAGAGGCCGTGGGATGAGAATCTGAAAGCCATTGTACATAGCAATCTTCATATGGTTTCTACTTTCCCAACTTCAGCTCATCACACAGAGTTCGTACTTCAGGTAGCTGCACACTACATTGAAGAAGACAAAATTGTAAGGGATTCAACAGACCAAGTAGTAATGAGGCTTGACGGTGAATTCTTTGACATAGTCTTCAAATTTCCACAAATGAAACAATACACTCCTATCACAATCCAGAGAGCTCAAGAAATATTTGACAATGATTCAATCAAGGCCAAAACATTGATTAACTCACAGTGGTTGAAGACTCCCCGACATGTTGTTTCTAGGTGGCCTAAGGGACTCCCCAGGAGTGATTTCAAAGAGGATGTAAGAGATATGATTACCTTGTTAAGCAGAGTCAAGGGTTTGCCTGGATCCTCTTATTTTCAAGATTGGATGTATGAATACATCCGGATCATCCGAAGAAGGAAAGTGCACATTGATTGGGGAACACAGATTAGTGACGAAATCCATGAGCAGCTGATCAAGGTGCCTACCACCTTAAAGTTTTATATGACTTCTTGGTGTACTCAGCAGCAGTAATGAGGCAGTTTCCAGGTTTATCTACAAAAGGTAATAGACATTCTACCCCAATCTATGACTACTATTACCAATTGAACCTGAGGGAAAGCTTCCACCATTTTAGGAGAGTCACAGATGCCTTCTTTGCTCCTTTGCTATTCACTTTTGATCCATCTCTGGAGAAGAAAAGGATTTCAGATGAAGCCTACAAGGCGGTTAGCAAAGTGGGATGTGTGTTTCTACAATTTCCTACCTTTACTTACATAAGGGTAGGATGTTTCACGGGATGCCCTTTCATGCTTCCCAGATACCCATCAAATAAATGGATTCTTATGGAGTTGTGCAGGCAATTAATTTCTATGCACAAGGAACGACAAAAGAATCATAAGCCAGGTTTTAAGTTTCCATTAACCATTGGTAGGTACACGATCAGAACTGTGCAGAAGGCCAAGAATGTTTCAGCTGAGATGCACATAAATACTCTCAAGACCTACAGGTATAGGCGTGACTTTGACTTCAGGGACGTCAAGAAGAAACTCAAGAAAGGTCACAGCCATGTCTACCATTTTGAAGACATATGGGCAAAGTGTAGAGATGAAGAGGATGTACGAAAAATGGATTTCTGTAGGTTGACAGTTGATCAAATTAGGGCTCTCCAAATAGCTGATTTGCCTGAAGATTTCACAGATCCAGGTGACATCCTCAATTCTGCCTATGATGAGGACAACATCGCCGGGAAACCTTTGCCTCCAGTACAATGGTCTAAAACAGAATGTACTTACATGAGGGAAAGGTTGGCCCCTATCCTACACAACACAACTGAATGGCTTCACAAGTATGGCCATCAGATGAAAGCCTTCAAGACAGATTCTAAAGGTGAGCTTCCTAAAGAGAAACCTAGTCTGCCGCCGGAATCCCGCGCCAAAGAAAAGTAGGCCGCGATTCCCTCTTCATCACGAAAAGGGCCACGGATTAAGTTCACTGTGGGGAAAAATACTCCACAGACCACTGAAATACAAGAAACAAATGCTACCACATCTCGTGCAAAAGAGAGGGAGCTTGTTTCCGAGGATTTGTCTTCAGATGAGGAAGGAGGAGATACAGAGTTTGGATCCGAAGAATCAGATGATGAGGACTCTGGAGAAACCGAATCAGTTGAAGAAGAAGAGCAATCAACAGAAGAGATTGAGGAATACCAAGAGGATGAGCAGATTTTGTCCCCTCCTCGGGGTGAAACTGAACAGGTTCCAGTATCTTCACCTCCTCACACTCCTTCAATACCTAGATCTCCTGTTCCACCCATATCTTCTTCTCCTCTTCCTACCACAGTTACAGGAGTAGAAGATGTTTCTTTCTCGCCAATAGTGTCTTCGGTGTTGGTTTCTTCTGCAGTTGGCCGAGCACAAAATATCAATGACCTATCTAGTTCGCCAGTTTCTCTCCCTAGCTTGTCATCTCCATCTTTTGACATCTCTTCGGAGGCTGAATTTAACAGGTTCATGAATGAATCTTTGCAGAGTCAGCTTGGCGTACAAACAACTGGGCCCATAATGACTACAACGGCGCCCATAGTTACTGTTTCAACTATTTCACAAAGAGCCCTTGCAGCTCAGGAATTAGCGGTAACAAGTGATGTGTATACTTCTTCCCTCCCTCCTTGGTTGGTGTCGCAGGTTCCTAAGTGAAAAAAGTAGATGATCTCCCCCGATGAGCTGGACCTGGAAG
The DNA here is from genome assembly GCA_007115665.2 of Sequoiadendron giganteum. Classification (NCBI taxonomy): domain Eukaryota; kingdom Viridiplantae; phylum Streptophyta; class Pinopsida; order Cupressales; family Cupressaceae; genus Sequoiadendron; species Sequoiadendron giganteum. The sequence continues at coordinate 85,550,537 of CM021109.1, forward strand.
AAATACCTGCTCCCAAGAATAAGGAAAAGAAAAAGGCTAAGGTGTTGTCAAGATTCCAAGTAGATAAAACTGGCCAGAAGTTTGTTGAGGTAGGCTTTCCTTCGCAACCAGAGGGTGATGTGAACATGGAAGATTATACCGTACAAAGAATACAACTTGGGAAGGTAACCAATGAGAGTGCAAAAGCAGATGCCCAAGTAATATTAGATTCTCTTGCAGGAAGGCTTGACAAGATGGAGCAAGCTAAAAATCTATACAAAGGGAAAGCTGAAGCTATGCGAATATCTTGAGAAACATAGCGGGATCTTCAATGGGTGATGCCCAATCTATGACCTTGGTGAATATCAAAGAACCAGCCGTTCAAATGGCAGAAAAGCTTGCAACCAAGGGTAAAGTCTTAAATGAATTCATTGAAGAGATCATAGATCATGGGACACAGGTTATCACCACCGCAAGTGAGAAGAAAATACAAGTAGCCCAGCTGCAGACTGAGCTGAATAAAGAAGAAGAATCACTTGTGAAGGATCTACATGAAATGGAAAGGACTTTATCATCATGGCTGAAAATGAAAGAATCCAAGATCGGCCGATTGGTAAAGAATGGAGTAATACCTGACAAGGAGAAATATGTGGAAGTGAAAGAATCGCTCAAACATAGAATTCAGGTGTTGAAGTTTCTGATTGATGACATTCACTAGGTACAAGAAGATGTAGAAGGTTACCGAGTTCTTCTGGTAAATGGAATGGAAGAGTTGCCGGGTGATCTCCTTGATGACGAGCACACCTTCCTTCCCCTCAGCGAAATAATTCAAGTGTATAAAGACGCCTTCAGGAAGCTGGTGGATGACAAAGGTTTTACCAAAAACACCATGCACATAGTATGTGATTTGCGGCTTTCACTTGATTGTTTCAAGACTCATCTTGAAAGGTGTAAAAAGGTTTCTTCGTCTGCAAAGAAGTTGATTACCAAAATACACACGCTGGTGGATTATACAGTCGGGCCAGATGAAAAGTTCATGAGAGAGACAACAAAGAAATATGAAGACTTCCGCGCCCAAAGCAAAGAACAATAGTCTTCTTTTTGTCTCCAGAGTTCGCCATTTTTGGTGTCCCCTACTTTGCACATTGTAAATAGTTTTTGACACTTTAGGTGTCTTTTTGTAAAACGTGATTACACCAAAATATGAGGTGCAATTACGTAGAAATAAATTACACTTAGTTAGATTAGGGTTTCCTATTTTTACTCATCTGATTCCCTAATTTTGCTCTTCCCTCCTTTCTATAAATAAGAGGGATTTCTTTTGTAATATTTACCTTTTGATATTTTGCAACGAAGTGCTGCTATTTCGAAACAAGCATTGAGACTTTGTGTTCAATATTGTGAATTCAGATCTAATCAATAAAGAAGAGGATTGCATGCCAAACTTTGTGTTGGAATCAATTGTTTTGAGTGTTGATTATATCAGTAGTGATTTGTGTATGAGATTGAAAGGGCTTCAAGTGGTTGATGTAAACTTTGTGTTACATTATCGTTTGGATTTGTTTATGTTCGAAGATTTTGTTGAAGGATCTACAAGACTTTGTGCTTGTAATCTTTCATGTTGTTTGAGGAATCGCTATGTCTAAGAAGACTTTGTGCTTCTAATACAACGAACGATATCATTACAGGATCCAACATCGAAAAGGCTACGGAACGACTTCGTGAGCCTTCCCTTTTCTTTTTATCTTTTGTTATTATAAATCTACTTGGTATTTCTAAGCTATGCTTTGTCAAGATAGGAATATCGGCATTACTGCTGTTGTTTAAGTTTAAGTTGTTTAGATCTAAAGCTTTTCATTGTGAAGCATTGTAAACATCTTCTCTGAAAAAAGAGAGAAGTATGAATGTAACACCTCCCCCCATTTCATGAGTACAATGTACATTTTGTAAGTATTCTTTTAAGTTTACTATAGCTTCTAATTAGCAGTAAGAAGGGCGCCTCCCCTTTCTGAGAGGAGAGATCATATCTCACATAGCTGTGGCTGAAATCTAGATAGCGTAATCTATTGAAAAGTTGATTACATTATTTTCACCCAACACTAGGCATAAAGGGCTAACTTTAATGGTAATGTAATAGATAAAATAGCCTTCTTGACCAACTTGACTGATCCAATTTCAGATCACTGGACCTCCCATCGACACTCTTACCTCTGAGCCATTGGTCTTCTACAAGTCGGACTTTTCCAAAGTGTGGATTGACCCTCCAACATAAACCACAAGGCACAATATGACATTTCGCAACCTAAAAGTAAAAACATTATGGGCTTCATCATTATTCAGGATGGAGCTCTGCACCGTGTAGCCAGCCAATCATCCAGTTTGTCTTTAAATTGCAGTCATATTCCACAATCCATAAATAAAAAAGCTGAAAATTTATCACTTTGTGGCATTGGAAGAAATTGAAACAATATACATGTTGCTGCAGCTGCTCCTGGCAAGCTATTAATTGAATTAGATTCATTATGTTTCAGGGGAGGATTTTTTTGTTCCAACAATAATTGAAAATTATTAGTCTCCATTGTGGTCAAATCATATAATTTTTAAAATAATACCAGATTTGAAAAAAAAAAACACAGAACAATTTCAAAGGATCTTGCCATAGTTCAGAGACTTGGTGTCAGTAAAACTTGGCAGACACAAATCTGATTCGGACTTGGCAAAATTTTTTTGAACAATAAAGTACACATAAATGTGTAAAATAATCTTTAAAAACATGCATAAAACTGAATTTACAGATGTCAAAGTAGTTTTCCTTTATTTATACATCAAAAAATGAGTTCAATGCACATCATAGTGTCATATGATTATAAAGTACAATCAATAATATTATTTTTACAATTTTCATCTGTGGTAAAGATGAGCCTAAAATAAAATTTATCTTTTGCTTTTTAAAACCTGAGCAGAGGCCTGGGGATGTCAGTACCCCTTGTGGGGTCTGAGGGCAGCCCAAATTATGGCCTTCAAGACCACATGGAGCTTCAGATCATGAGATTTTTGACGATTTTTTCAATGTGTTGAAGGAATGAGAGCTGAAAGAAAAAATTATGAAAAATGATTCATCATGCGACTGTGGGTGAGTTTTTCCCACTGACTTTTGAGTTTTGGTGAGTAGCTTTCTGAAAACTCACCAAAAACTTGCCAGTGAGTAATTCGCTGAGGGGTTTTGGCAGTCAACAAGTTTTTCTGCAAGTTTTTGAACTCTGGATCTTACATGTCCAGCAGGTGAGTTTTTCCATGAGTTTTGAAACTGTGGATCTTATATTTCCAGCAGGTGAGTTTTTCTGCAAGTTTTTGAACTGTGGATCTTACATTTCCAGCAGGTGGGAATTGTTTCTGCCTTGAGTTTTTTTATTTCAATTATGATTCTGCATTTTGCATTGCAGGGGTACTTTAAGACCAGATGTGACAACCTTCTGTAGGGATGACAGTGACTTTGGCAGTGCCAAATGGTGTAACTGTAGACTTTATCGATACTTTATGTTGGATATCAGCCTTACTTTAGTTGAGTTCTTACCAGTAGTATTATGCTGATTAAATGTCTCTCTCTTTATCAAAATATTTAACATTTAATTCCTTAAAAACATTTGGTGCTATAGTAGCACAGCAAAATAATCAAGGCCAACTAAACTTGATTAAAAGGATAGTAGCAATATGGATCAAACATGCAAAATTCAGTGATAAAAACTTGATTTATAATTGATAGTTTGAATCACATAACTATAAAAAGGAATAGATGAAGCATTGGGAAACTCATTCATGTAACCGCAGGTAAGAAGTGTGGGGGATGTAAGGTGGTCAGGGGTTTATGTTCTTGATTATCTTCTTTGTTTCTAAACCTCAAGTCAATGATATCACTCTAAGGTATATACCATTCTTATTTACGTAACAGATGACACTGGACTAAAGTTATGAATCGTTAAAAGTTTATAATAGTGTTTCTCTGAGTTTCTGGCATAGCGGGATGTGGGGACATGGAGACATAGTTTCAGGACAGCAAAATGTTTCCCGGCTTTTGGGGACAGCTACTAAATTAACTTAAACAAACTGTAATGTATAAACAGATAATATTTAAAAAATTAAATACAATTTACTAAATTTGCAATGAAAATCCTCTCCCTTTTAGTTTTTAAAGATTTTTTACCTTTTTTTCCTTAAAAAGTTATCCTTTTTCATTTTTTATGCACCAAATGTATCTGGAGATCCTCTCCAAGTTCCCAAGCCCCTGAGATGTGAGGGATGTTAGTGACATCACTCAGATCCTTGGGGATGCATCCTTGTGGAGCTCTGGTTTATAAAGATTTACCTTATGGGAAGCTCAAGAAAGGTTTGATGGAGAGTGGAAGTGTTATGAACCTAACTAGATACAATTTGCTAAATTTGCAATGACAATCCTCCTTTCAGCATTTTAAGGTTTTTAACATTTTTTCCCTTAAATAGTTACCTTTTTAATTTTTTATACACAAAATGGAGCAGGAGGACCTCTCCAAGCTCCCACACACCCTTTAATGTCTATATATGTGTGGCTTCCCTTTCATTCTAATAATCTCACATCATACATTTGTATGTATCATTATGAATATACATATTTTATTATTTTAAGCATAATCCTTTGTTTCTTATTCCAGTAAGCAGAGGCAGCTTGAGCCAAGGTGGAGAAAACATTACTGCATTCCTATCTCATATTGAGGGCTTCTTTGTAGGAAATTCCCCTTAACTTGACTAGATAAGCATTTAGGGAAACTTTGACCTTGAATCAGTGATGAAGTTCTCATGCCCGATGTCAATTCATCCTCACAAGAAGCATTTAGTGGAAAGGTCATGGTTTTTTGATCATCAATGGAAGCCCTAAACAACTAGCTCAAAACAAAATGATATATGGAGAAGAGTTTGAATATTGGATTTTTAGCCAAGGCATTTTTCATAAAGTAATTTAAATCTGATGAAGGGACTTCATATTTGTGATTAATCTGTGGTTCTTCTGTAATGCTGTTTTTTTGCGTAAAACCCTTAAACTCTCCAATTTGACCCAACTAAGGAATTAATTGGATATGGCAGTTTGGGTTCTATTATATGATTTTTCATTAGAATTCAAGTAGCATTATATGTGAATGGCATTGGTAGAAAATGGGTGAATTTTTGTGTATGGCTAAGACCTCCCAATTGAGAGAGCTTTCCACATATGCTAGGATATGTGTGAAAACGGATCTCTCAACCCTTGCCCAAGGAAACAAATTATAGAATTCCATGTAGGCCTTGGAAGTAGCCCTTAGACTTCAAATGCTTGCCATTCTGCTAGTACAAGCACCCTAAGGGTGGGTAAAGTTAATCTAGACAATAGTGGTCCCTGGTATCAATTGAAGGAATAAGGTTAAACCTCCTAAGCCTAAAAAGAAAATTTGGCAAACAAAATCCATTCTGGAGGAAGGGAAGAAAGAGATGAAGGCATTAGATCATGAACTATCTTTTTCCCAAGGCCAAGGCTACATTGTCAATACTAGAAAAAAATGAAATTGTTCCAGTTTAGCTTTAAACTCAGGCAGTGGGGAATCAAAAACAAAGGGATGGTGGTCTGCAGTTGAGTCTCTAAAATGAAGCCTAGAGGCAATCTGAAACTCCAACTTTCATACATCTTAAGGGAGAAAAGGGTGAGAATCACTTCAATGGGGAAACAAAGTTCTTCTCCAAGAACTTTGAGAGCCTAAATGTGCCTAACAAACAATAAATGTTAAGATGACAACTGTAATCAATAAGACCTGATATTGCTTATAAACAAAAGACAAAGTCGATAAACTTTCAAATAGAGAAAATTCTTATTTTCCAATGGTAAGAACTGACAATGTGACAGGAAGCTGAAAATATATTATCTTTTTTAACATTGAAGGTCCTTGAACCAATGAACTATGTCACATGCATCATTCACATTGCATTAATCACAGTTAATGATGATATGTTATGTAGTGATATTTTTTGTACATTGAAGCAATCATGTTTTGATAACCTTCATAAATTTTCAGTTTCATTGTAAGGATCAATCAAGTTTTCCATTCTCACTTTGCTTTTATGTTGCAATTTGCAGGTGTAAACATTGATTTATGTTTTGCAGAAGCTGTTCTGGACCCTATAATTCAAGAAAGTACCTAGGAAATGAAGAGTGAATATATAGGAATGATAATAGGAATTTCTATAGGTGTGATCATTGGAGTGCTGTTAGCTGTTTTCTCGCTGCTCTTTATTAGGTTTCGGAGGAAACATGCCCAAGTCCATCGTAGCAGTAGTGATCAAAGAGGCGTGACCATCCCCATTCGTGTCAATGGTGTTGATTCAAGTACAATAATGTCAGATTCCACTGTTGGTCATGAGTCACCTCCACCAGCTAGACACAGCGGTCTTTCCTTGTGGTGGGAAGGACACACCAAGAATATGGTAGCATCAGCTTCTGGGATTCTAAGATATCCATACAAGTATAGTCCTTTTCCTGTGTGTTGGTTGGTGGTTCATGGAATGTATGTGCAATAAATGAAGTGAATTGAGTTTTGAATCCTATAATATTACCTCAAAATTATACTCATTTCACATTTATGCTTACAATGTACCAAGTTTTTATAAATTACTAAAGGTAAGAGAAGACAATTACCCTGTTCAAGCTTTGCTAGAACCAAATTTTGTTTGGATTTGGAACTTAAATAAATGAATTGTTGAAATACATGATTCCAGTAGATGCATTGTAGTTGCACCCTTGATCAAAATATATACTATCTACTTCACTAATAGTCTAGCTAAAATTCTAAGGCTTTATGGCAGTTTACTAGCCATCTAGATTCAATAACAATTCCAAACCTTCACACAGTAAATTCTCACTGCCATTTGGTTTAGCATGCCTCGGTATCCTGTAAATTCTTCCAAATATTTAGATGCAACTTGCTGTCTAAGCTATTACAAGGTTGAGATGTTTCTCATGCTCGTGATGTTTCATGCAAAAAAAGGAGCTGTCTTGTGAAATTTTTGTACTGGACACATATTTTGAGAATAAGATTTATCTAGGATCGACCATACTTCGAAGTATTTTATGAATTTTGTCAGTAGGTACCATAGATAAATGTAAACCTTCTATATGTGTGTATGTGATTTACAATAGCTTCATATCATTGAAAGTGTATATACAATAACTAACTTATGTTAGGTAACTTGTGTCACGAGATTGAAGTTGTAGAGAAATATTCAAGGGGATTAGAAGCTTCTTCAAAGATTTGATACAAATTGTGCAAGCTTTTGGTTTAAACTGTGTATGTACTTTTGCTCGACATTTTGGATCACACATTTATTCCTCTTCCTGATGATGGATCACTGAGTGTGATCCGAAACATTGAGCAAAAATACATACACAGTTTGAACCAAAAGCTCGCACAATTCAAACTGATGGACTGTGGAAAACTCATACCAACTAAGATTTGATACATTTCTACCATTATTTGAATTGATTTTATTACAGAGCTTATAAAAAGCATTATTAGAACCCTCCATTTAGACCAATAAGCAACGTGCTAGACATGTAGGTGGCTGCACATGACTTTAGGAGGCCTTAAACAGAGTTGACTGGCAATGTCCTAAATTCCTAATAGTATTGTTGGATAATCTTGACCACATGCAGGAATGTCTAATTTTAAAAGAATGTAACTGAAATGTTAGAGAGCTTTGGCAAGATCCAACTATTTTGAGACCATAATATATTTCCATGTTCTTCTTAGGTTGAATGTCAGTTGTTTTAGTTGAAAATAGATGGTTCTTTATCTACAGTTATATGTAAAAACTAAAAAGTTATATTCATTATTCTCCTTTTAGTATTTAAGAAAAAATCCAATGAGTAATGTTATGGTCACCACATCAAGATACATTTACTTTGTCACATTAGTTTCTTCAAGAATGTTTCATTTGATAGTGTCGAATTGACCAATTAATTATGTAACTTGGGAGTTCTTTTACATCTCTGGACAAGACATATTGAGTACAATGATATTCCCAAGCAGGGAGAGATGTTCTATGCGAAGGCAGAAGGCTATACTTGGTTGCTGTTAGGTCACATAAACCTTGAATTGGTGGAGAACATAATGAGTTAACTCTTGATATGCTTTTGAGCACCCTCACAATAGTATTGATTTGATGCTTACAATAAAGTGTTGAAATATGAGAACTTAGAAGGTTGTAACAGTTATCTGGAGTTGACAAAGGTTAATTGCAACATGTTCAAACAATAAAGTGCCTTACTGCAGGCTGTATTCCTACAAGGTCATGCAGATGCAGTGATCTCACTTGGATATTGTTTGACTTTACAAAGACAGGCGAATAGTATTTCAAGTTTTTTTGAGTCTATGTAGATCAAGTTTGGCATATCATGGATGTTACAGGACTAAAAATCCTTACTAGTTATGCCTAGGGACTAGTCGACTCCAATTACTATTGAAAATATTCAAATGGGTAATACTAATTTTCCCCTTAAACTATCTAGAACTGTTCACAAATTCCCTGGAGATGAATACCATGGTTTATTTTAAAACCCACCCCAAAGTTTAAATTTTATCAGTCATTGGCACTATATTCTAGTACAAGATGAAATGCCATTTGGAAATTGATTGCTCTGCTCTAGAATAAATTTCTGTTAGTTTGCTTTTGTGAACCAGGTCATGCATATTACTCGTGTCTCTGGTTGGTTGAGAGGGACTATGAGAACTTCTTGCCTTTCTAATTGATTTTGAGGCTATATAGTACCTGTGCTATGATATCTCTTGCATGTAAGGGTTTTTGATGAATATGCTACATTCTATCTCAACCAAATTTTAAAGTTCTCCTTGGGTAGTAAATATGGCTAGCATGTTGGTTTGGAGGCCTTATTAACTACCATTGGTAGTATATTCTATGTTTAAAAGGTAATCATATTCACTTCAACACTATTATATATTGGTACCATAAGGTTTTCACTGTTCAGCATAGGCTTGACACTTAGGATAATTACAGGAAGGGATTTGGTACAAAAGAGCCTTGGGTGCAGTTTGGTGGGTTCTAGTAACTTTGCAGGTATGTAAATAAGCTGATGGCATTACTGAAGAATTACAATTGAGATTGCATTAACTCATATCCTGAATCCTACAGTAATGGTTCTTAAACTAAGCTTCAAAGCCTCTTCATTTGATCTTTTATGCTTGTAGTGGCTACTATGTAATAAAAAAACTTCTTCAGCAAGTGTAGTTTTAGATTGGTCTTGTTTCCTAGCTGTATTTTGTTTTCCTTTCTAATGCACTTGCTTTAAATTTACATTAGAGATGCATTATCCACTTCCTTGGTGTGTTGTTTTATTATGTAATTCCATTACCATAAACTATTTTTATTCATCTTGGCCATTGATATGATTTTTCCTTTCTTTTCCTTTCAGGCCATTCTTGGTGTTGTGCTATACTGTATGGTTGTCGGTATTTGAAAATGATTTTCTTCATTCTTGTTGGTAGATAATATTCTTCTAAATTTCACTTTTGTTTGATTCATTTCATAAATTAGTATTCTGCCTATTTCATCCTGGTAATAGATCATAGAGGGTGATTATAAGGTTGATGTCAAAATTTCCATACAATTTTATCCAAAAATCTTCACAAATTCTTGCTATTCTGTAGTTTTACAGTGTCACACACACTTACTCTATGCAGGCCATGATGTCTTTAACGTGACAGCTTCATTTGACAATAATCCTTTATTCAAAATCCTATTGTAGGTTTAATGCTTTATTCAGCAAAAGAAGCAACTATTGGGAATTAACCCTTTCTTTGTTAAATCAGATATATTGATGTTCAAAGTGTTATAGACTGAGAATTCAGTGAATTATGGAAGATGCTGCTGGGTACTTCATTTTCTTTAATTTGAGAGTAACATCTAGTTAGTTGTTTGTTCTAGCAGTCTCAAATTCATTCTTATTGCTCATCTTGAATGCATGGGAACACCCCTTGTGTGTGCATGGGCCCAAGCGTCTACCCATAGTTTTGTGCATTGATGTACATGCTTATTCCAGAGATGTGATAATATTCCATATTTAATTGCTTACTGAAATTATCTTGTCTTCAGGAGATCTATTCCAAAACATATTTACTGCTTTTATCCTCATCATTCTTGCATGGCTAGAATCTCACTTTTAGTTTGGATTGATATTTACACTGGCAGTCAGTTGTATGATATTCCCCTTGCAACTCTTGGTGAATTTATAACTGTCACAGGTAGATGTCTACTGGAATGTGTAAGAGAATCAGATTACAATTGCTTATTCGTTATTCCTTACAAGTTCTGTATTTTTTCTCTAACCAATGCCTAATGGCAAACTAACTAAAAATATGGAGCCTATGTTTGAAGTGTCAGTAATATTAAGGCAATTGTGACACCGCTAGAATAGATCTATGTAGTTCAAATGAAATCGAATCGAAAAATACATTGCAAATGACAATGAAGCGTCCAAATATTGTACTGTGTAAATCTAAGTCACAGGGTTTGCCGAATTTCGGCCATGAAGTTTGAAATTCAGTGGACCTTAAAAGACTATTAAAAAATCATTGAAATTCACCTCATTTTCATATGGATAAAGGGCACAATTTTTTCTATAAAATACAATAAAAAAAAACATTTTTTAGGGGTTTTTCACCTTTTTTAAGGGTTTAGGAGCGATTTGCCAAGGGATTCTATCATGAAGTCGAACCTGAGTGCATCCATAAAGAATCCCCCCCTAAAAAAAATTGCGAGCCCTTCTCAAACCCCTTGCAAATTGCATTTAAAAGTTTAAAAAATCTCTGATAAATGTCCTGCAAATGCATATTGTGTGCCCTTCACGTGCCATTCCCGAACAGACTAGCGGCATCATCGAATAGATTGTATAGGTGTAGGCTTCCTCCCATCATTCGAGCCTCTCCGATGTAGTCCCCCTTTTTGAATCTTGACAATCACGAGACTTAAGTTTGCCATTCCTTCTTTCCCACCCGCAACTAATCCTGCTAATTGAGGAATTCATTAGAATTGAACTTTAATATTTTAATATTTAATAACAATTGTGTTTAAATTTCAATATTTTTAATTTATTAATATAATATCATAAATGTTTGAAATTTAATTTGATATAATTCATTATAATATATAAATTATGAATTTAATTATTATTGTGATTTTGTTTATTCTATATATAATACATGCTATTTATGTAATATTCTAAATTAATTTCTAATTTTAGATTATAAATATGTATAACTATATATTTATAATTTACTTGTTTTTGTATGGGCGAGCGCAAATCTATTTAGCAATGTTAACTATTTTAACAATTTTGTGGATATATTATTTATATTTTAAAAAAATCAAATTTATATAAAACAATTTAATCACAAACTAATTCTGCCCCTTGTCTAACTTCATCTGAGTTTTGTTTTGCCAAACCCAAACACGAATTTGAATCTTGTGACATTGATATAAATTGATTTCAAAGGGCCTTTATAAAGGCACATTATAACTCCCTAAACTACACAACTACCATATGGGAAAGCAACTCCTAAAATTGTTTATTAATTAACTCACTAAAGTAATTAATGGTAAGCACTAATTACTTTCCAATGCTAATGCAAAGTAAAACATGAAAGGGAATGTCTCTTGAAGGGATGATGCCAAATACAAACTAAATAAGTCAAAACCAATAAAAGTATTACTTTGGATCACATGACCCAACAAACTCCCCTTGATCCAAAGGGGTCTAGTAGATGATTTACAGCATATGATTGTGAAGTCATTCAACAGTCTTTACCGCACCAGCAAATTCGCACATTGTACATCTTGATACTAATAAGCCGATATTACTTCACATAGAAGTCCGCTACCCCATGAGTTGTGACATGAATGATGAACATTTTTCTAGCATGCTCATCCCTTATGACCATTCTATGCCCATACTGCAGGACAATCAATCCTTTAAGCTCCATATAGAAGCTTGCTAGTGACTATTCAGAACTGTATATGGCACATCTTTGCGAATGCCCAATATTAAATAACACTGACCTCACTTTACTCGACCCTACTGGTGCTAGTAACCCTTGTCAACTTGTACAATCACTGATGACTGATTGAAGGCCAATACAGTCTCTTCGCTCCCCTTCACACCCCCAATCAGGTGAAAAGTGAGAAGTCTTTGTAGTGAAAAGCAAATCCAAGCCAGATTATCTGCCCCTCATCAAAGCTCAAAAAGGAAAACCAAATCTGCAACTGAAAGGAAATGCAACTACTCCTACAAAATTGCCTCTCAATTAGTGTGCTCATTCTCCAAGTGAGAAGCTAATTGAAGAAGGAAATTGTCCTCCAGCCTTCAGTGGGTTCTCCAACCTCCATTTTGACTTGTAGACTTTGTCACTCAGAATACACTTTCATAGATTTCAGCCATGAAGGATACTTCTTCTCCAGATGATATGTTAGACTTAGAATAATGAGACTAACTAGAGTAATCAGAAGGTCTACTAGAGTGAGCAACATAATGTGCTTCTGGCTTCTATTTATGTCTGGAGAATTGTTTTCTAGAAGGGCATATATCAGCATAATGTCCCATACCACCACAATTATAGCTTTTTTATTTTCTTATGTGACTACTAGAACTGGTAGATGAAGAAGAGTCATTTGGATAATAATGAAGCCGAGAAGAATACTTGTGCTTATGTTGATGTTTCTGAAAATGCTTTGAAAAATGCTTCGCTTTTTGATATTTCTTCACTACTCTGCGTTTTCCTGCTTTTGTAAAGTAAATATGTTCTGTAAGTTTTCAACATCTTTTCTTTGTGAATTGATGTTGTTGAGGGAGCAATTCACATATAGAATCAAATGTTGCATTATTTATCTTATCACTGAGCTGCAACATTTCTAAAAAGCTTGTATAAGTTGAACCAAGACCATTCAAAATAATAGAGATTAGCATATCATCATCAAACTTCCCTCTTTTAGTATTATATTCTTGTTTCAAGTTTTTCATCCTAAAAATGTATTCAAAAACATCTTCATCAACACAAACTTTAATATTTAACAATTGCACGAGGAGAGCAATTTTATTATATGCTGACTGTTTGTCATACAGGTCTTTGAGTGCTCTCCAACATTTAGATTTAATGGCTTCTACATGAATGATAACTTGTGTAGAACAAGAATATTTTAACAGTGCAAGTGTGTTTTCCATGTTGATGCTCCATTCTTTGTAGTTTTTATGTGTTATTCTCCTTGCGTCTGAGATGAGGCTTGCTATTTTAGCCATGTTGACACGAATAAATAAAACAAAAAATAGGAATGCAACTAGAGTTTTCTCCTCTACCCTCTAGTAGATCCTTGATACAATGCCAGTTTTGATCCTAAGACCTGTAGTTGGATAAATACAAACATATGTAGAGCAAAAATAAAAACACTTTCAAATACACCCTTATATTTCTAATTGAAATAAATAAAAATATACACCTTTGTATCTCCAATAGTGCCTTCTTAACAAAAAAATAAAATATAGGTAGTGAGAATAGATTATAGAACCTGTGACTTATTCAAACTCAGGGACTTATAAACCCACAGTTTTTCCAATTAGTGTAAGCACATGCTTAAGACTATCATTACAAAATTTTGGTATGGTTTCAAGTTTGCTGGAAACGAAAGAAAAAGAAAAAGAAGAAAGGTTTGCTTTTCATGTTGCCTTCTAAATATTTCAGAACTTGAAATTTGAGTGATTTTGAATGTATGCCAAAGTTAATTAGAAGTTTTTGCATACCTTTGTAGTATTTTCAAATGCATTATCAACACTTTTTTTTAGCAAGTTTTCAAGCCAATTTTAACACAGAAAATTCTTTTCCAATGCCATTCCTGTCAAGATTTGAAAAACCAAAAACAAAACACAGAGCTGCTGCTCTGTTTTCCAGTCAAGCTGGAAATACCCAAATCTCAAATGCGGAAACAAAAGGGAGACATGCAACCTTATTCTCTATTAATCAACTGGAAATGACAAAACAAAAAACAAACTATTACAACTTTCTAGGAGCGATTAGAAGTTGCTCAACCAGACTGGTAATGATCAGGAGCTATCAACAACTCTCTGTTACAATACAAATTGAACTATTTGTTGTTCCTGACAAACTTAGAGTGATCAGGAGCAATCAGTTGCTCACTGCAAACACTCTGCAACAACTCTGAGCAATCCGGAGCTATCAACAGCTCCTTGCACAAAATGTTTTCTGTTGCTGCTGCAACTTCATTTCTTCCTCTAAACCTTTTGCTACTGCAAAAAACTTCTTCAACTTTCTGACTTCTTCCAACTGACAAAATAATCTGCCTTCAATCTTTTTTGTTTAAAACAATCATTCCCTCTCTAAATTTTGAAATCACCTACCGTAGTGAATGCTGAATTCAAAAACAGCTACCACAATCAATTCTGGAGCTGTCAGGAGCTGCAGGGAGCATCCCAAAACAGAAAGACTCCTGACGGGTAGGTGAAGGCTACAGGGGTCTGACGGATGAGCAGAGACTTAGGAGAATAATAAATTCCAACACTCCCCCTTTGTCCTGAGCCGACAAAACAACAAGATCAAATCTGATCTAGATCAACAACGCCCAATCTGCTCCTTAGGCACACAAAATTGTCAATGCTCAAAGGCTTGGTGAATATGTTTGCTAGCTGCTGCTCAGACCTACAAAACTTCATTTTAATTTCACCATTTTCAACCAATTCACGAATGAAATGATACCTGATTTCAATGTGCTTGCTTCTTCCATGAAACACAAGATTTTTCGTCAAGGCTATCGATGAAACATTGTCACAATAGATCACTGTTCCATCCTCTTGTTCTTCTTTCAAATCTGCCAAGATTCTTCTCAGCCAAATAGTCTGACATGCTGCTGCATTTGCTGCTATATACTCAGCTTCAGCTGTTGATAGGGAAATAACAGGTTGCTTCTTGGAAGCCCAAGAGATAGCACCCAAACCCAAATGAAATACATAGCCCGAAGTGCTCTTCCTATCATCCAAACCTCCTGCACAATCATTGTTAGTGTAACTAACCAACCCATATTCTTTTGCTGCTGTGTACAACACGCCATATCCTTTGGTACCATTCACATACTTCAGTGTTCTCTTACCCGCTTGCCAATGGGTGTCTCTTGGAGTCTCCATGAATCTGGAAACCAGACTCACTCCATGCATTATATCTGGCCTAGTTGCAGTCAAATACATCAAGCTTCCAACTAAATTTTTATACATGGTTGGATCCACATTGCTGCTACAATCTTCCTTGCTCAATTTTAGGCCTACAGCTGTTGGTGTTGGGGCAGGCTTGCTCTCAAACATTCTAAATCTCTTCAAGATCTCATTTGCATACTTCTCTTGAGAGATAAAAATACAATCATGCATTTGTTTTACTTCTATGCCTAGAAAATAACTCAAGAGACCTAAATCTGTCATTTCAAATTTTTTTTTCATGGGCGTTTTAAAATCATCAATGAGGAAATCATCCCCAATAAAAACTAAATCATCTACATACAAGACAACAATTAAAATGTTACCATTTGCTGCCTTGATGTAGAGAGTGGGCTCACCATCGCTTTTGCTAAAGCCGTTGCTCATCAAATATGAGTCAATCCTACTGTACCATGCCCAAGGAGCTTGCTTCAGCCCATAAAGAGCCTTCTTCAGCCTATACACCTTGTGTTCTTGGCCTAGAACTTCATATCCAAAAGGCTGCTCCACATAAACCTCTTCTTTCAATACTCCATTAAGGAAGGCGGACTTGACATCCATTTGAAATACCTTCCATTTGTGCTGGGCAGCAATAGCTATGACTGCCCTCACAGTCTCCATCCTAGCAATAGGGGCAAATGTCTCATCATAGTCTTCGAAACTGCTGTTTGTACTCCTTGACAACTAATCTTGCCTTGTGTCAATCTATTCTTCCTTCGACATTGCTTTTGGTCTTATATACCTATTTTACTCCAATAGCTTGCTTGCTTGGAGGCAAGTCAATCAGCTCCCATGTATTGTTTCTTTCTAATGCATCTATTTCCTCCTCCATGGCTTCATACCATTTATCCTTTTTCACAACTTCTTCAAAATAAATTGGATCATTGTGAGAAAATAGTGCAAAATTCACACTCTCATCAAATTCCTCATCATACCTTTCATTTTGGTAGATCTCCCTTAAACTCTTGGTCTTTCTTGGCATTAGGGAGGCGAGAGTGGGGTCTGAATTTTCAGTGTTGCTGTTGTTCTGCTGAACAGGTTGATTCTGGAGCGATCGGGAGCTGTTAGGGGCTCGTTAGGAGCAGTCAGGAGCTCGTCGGGAGCTATCAGGAGCTCGTCGGGAGCTGTCAGGAGCTTGTCCTCTAGCTGTCTGTGGCTGCTTCCCTTTTTGTCTATTTTGATCAGTATTTGTGCCATCAATCTCTGTTGCTGCAAGATTTTCTTGATCTTCATCTTCAATTTCTTCATCACTCTGCACTGTCGGGAGCTGTCAGGATCTGTCGTGCCATCCCATGACTGATCTTCTAAAAACTGCACATCTCTACTAATGATAATTTTCTTGGTGACGGGATTGTACAACCTATAGGCTTTGGACTTTTCATTGAAGCCTATGAAAATGCACTTTTCACCCTTGTCATCCAATTTTTGCCTTTTTTCTTTAGGCATGTGTGCATAAGCCACACATCCAAACACTCTCAAGTGTTCAACCGTCCATCTTCGTTTTGTCCATGCCTCTTGAGGTATCTTGTCATGGACTGCCTTAGTTGGACTTTTATTAATCAAATGCATGGCTGTTGCAACAACCTCTTCCCAATATTCTGTAGGGAGTCCTTTTGTTTTTAGCATGCTTCTTGCCATCTCCAGGATGGTCCTATTTTTTCTTTCAGCCACTCCATTTTGTTGTGGAGTATAACTGGCTGTAAGCTCCTTTTTTATGCCATTCTACCTGCAAAAATTCACAAAACAATTGGAGGTATATTCTCCTCCTCTATCTGACCTTAGGACTTTAATAAAACGTCCACTCTGTTTTTCAGCCTAGGCTTTAAACAATAAAAACTTATTAAATGCATCAAACTTGTGCTGCAAAAAATAAATCCACGTCTTACGGCTGAAATCATCAACAAAGGTCATAAAAAATATGCTATTACCAATGGAAGTGATTTGCATAGGGTCTACCAAATCCATGTGCACCAACTCCAATGGTGCTCTTGTCCTTGTAGAGTTGCCCAATTGAAAAGGCTGCTTATGTTGCTTGCCCAAAATGCAAGCCTCACATCTAACATTAGGCTCTACTATCCTTGGCAAATCATCAACCAACTTGCTTTTGAACAAAAGACTTAAACCGGCATAGCTTAAATGTCCATACCTGAGATGCCATAGCTTGGAGGGGTCTTCAATGGTGCTCTTGAGGGCTGCATGTTGTACTGCTGTACATTTTACATCCATGAGAGGTGCTGCAACGGACTGAGATGAGAAGCACGTCTCAATCTTCAACGAAAACATCCGGTTCTTTGTCATTTGTATTGCTGTAGACACCTTTGTCCTCTCATTCTTGTCATAAATGACACATTTGCCCTTCTCCATCAACACTTTGTATCCATTCTGGATCAGTTGTCCTACACTCATGAGGTTATGCTTTAACCTCGGTGCAAAGAACACATTTTGAACCTCCTTCTCTTCACCTTGCTTGGTGCGGATCATAATAGATCCTTTTCCTTTGATAGGAACAAATCCATTGTTCCCCATTCTAATTTCTGATGTAACATTTTTGTCAATGAAAGAAAAAAGACTTTCATTACCACTCATGTGGTTGCTGCAACCGCTGTCCAAGTACCAAACTTCAGGGCTGCCTTCTTCACCAACATTGCACATGATGAAGGTTGTTGATTGATTTCTTTCAGCCACATTTGAATTAACAACATTAACATTTTGTCTTTGTTGATTCCCATGCTTCTTCCAACACTCACTAGCATATGTCCAAACTTGTGACAGTAATAGCACTCAATGTTGCTCTTGTCACTTCTCCCACTCGAACTGCTGTTCTTCGTGCCTCTACGGGAGTTGTTCTGAGAGTTGCTTGCTCCCTCTTGGCTGCTTGCTCGTCTCAAGCTTTCTCCACCAGCATTTCCTTGACTAGATCTACTTCTACCTCTTCGGGAGCCATTTCTACCTCTCCCTCTGCCTCTTGCATTCGACTGAGCTTTGAAGGCTTGCTCTTGGGAAGTAGTAGCAGACCTTTTTAAACGTTGCTCATGGGTATGTAGAGAACCCATTAACTCATCCACTGTCAAAGTAGAAAGGTCTGTCGTTGCTTCAATAGCAATGACAAGAGGATCATACCTCGTGGGTAGACATCTAAGAAGTTTTTCAACAATCTTTAGCTCCTCTAGCACATCTCCATTTGCTCTCAGCTGGTTCAACAAACCGGAGAACCTTGTTTGAAAGTCTGCAACAGACTCACTTTCTTTCATCTCAATAACTTCGAACTCTCTTCGAAGTAGCTGGAGCTTCACACCTCTAACTTTATCAGTCCCTTTGTATCCAGTTTGAAGGATTTCCCAAGCTTCTTTTGCATACTCAGCTACTGCTATTCTGGAAAAAATGGCCTCTGTCAAGGCTGCTTCGATCAAACTCAAAGCTTTTGCATCCTTCTTCCTCTGCTCCTTCAACTAGGTCTTTTGGTTATTTGTGAGAGCTGCAAATGCAGTTGGGTCAGTGATGTCCACGAACCCATTTATGAGAAAATCCCACAAATCATTGGCCACCATAATGGTCTTCATCTTCTTGGCCCAAACATCATAGTTTTATCCATTTAAGGACGGTGGTTGCTGCCAACTCCTTGCTTCATCTCCAACCATGTCTCCTACAACAAAAAACTCAACACTCATAAAATACAAATGCCCAAACTCACAAGGAAATGGGGCCTATGGCTCTGATACCATGTCAAGATTTGAAAAACCAAAAACAAAATACAAAACTGCTGCTTTGTTTTCCAGTCAAGCTGGAAATACCCAAATCTCAAATGCGGAAACAAAAGGGAGACATGCAACCTTATTCTCTATTAATCAACTAAAAATGACAAAACAAAAAACAAACTAAAAACTAACTATTACAACTTTCTGAGAGCAATCAGAAGCTGCTCAACTAGACTGGTAATGATCAGGAGCTATTAACAACTCTCTGTTACAATACAAATGGAACTATCTATTGTTCTTGACAAACGCAGAGTGATCAGGAGCAATCAGCTGCTCACTGCAAACACTCTGCAACAACTTTGAGCAATCCAGAGCTATCAGCAACTCCTTGCACAAAATGTTTTCTGTTGCTACTGCAACTTCACTTCTTCCTCTAAATCTTTTGCTGCTGCAAAAAACTTCTTCAACTTTCTAACTCCTTCCAACTGACAGAATAATCTGCCATCAATCCTTTTTGTCTAAAACAATCATTCCCTCTCTAAATTTCGAAATCACCTACTGTAGTGAATGCTGAATTCAAAAACAACTACCGCAATCAATTCTGGAGTTGTCAGGAGCTGCAGGGAGGATCCCCAAAACAGAAAGGCTCCTGACGGGTAGGTGAGGGCTGCAGGGGTCTGATGGATGAGCAGAGGCTCAGGAGAACAATAAATTCCAACAATTCCAACACAACAATTACCTAAGTTAACCACAGCCTTCAAATTAAGAAATCAACGCAGCTTTTGAATGCAGCAGAGAAAAGTTAGAAAGACATTGCAGATTTCAATGCCATTGCAAGGAAATTGAGCACCATCAGCACAAGGAAATTGCAGGAAATTCAACACCACCAGCACAAGGAAATTCAGTGGCATCCAAAACAAATATTAAATAAATATTTGCAATGCTACTCCTTTAATTTTTTTCTCTTCTTTTTTCTTTTTTCCAGCATTCAACAAGAAAATATCAATCCCAAGTCCATTTCAGTATCAGTTTAAAAACTCCAACAAAATAGCACCAAAAATTTCAATCTCACATAAGTTATTTATGCCTTAGGCAAGCTTTAAGAAACAAATACTATTTCAACCTTCATTCACAGCCCAATTTCATATGCTCGGATACTACTGTTGAAACGAAATTAAATAGAAAATTACATTGCAAATGACATTGAAACCTCCAAATGTTGTATTGTGCAAAGTGATTTCAAAGGGCCTTTATAAAGGTACATTTTCAGGGAAAGTAATTCCTGAAACTATCTATTAATTAACTCACTTAAGTAATTAACAGTAAGCATTAATTACTTTCTAAAGCTACTGCAAATTAAAACATGAAAGGGAGTGTCTCCTAAAGAGATGCACGCCCCATACAAACTAAATAAAACAAAATTAATAGATTAAATACTTTGTATCACATTACCCAAACTTTCTTTCCATTTTTTGTCATATTAAACATCTATAATCAATACTAAGCATCTTAGCTCCTTAGGAAATCCATTTTATGCAAAACTTATTGTCTGTCTCTTGTTCCTTGTTTTTTTACCTTGCAAAGGTTTCTATAAGTCAGTACCAAGCTAAAAGATTGCTACTTTAATCTTGCCATGTCATCCGGAGGATTGCCTGGATTTACAGATATGATTAAACATTTATTTCCAGAAACTCAAATTTTAATAGTTTTTTGGAATTGGGAGTTTAGAGGATCCAATGGGAATGACCAGAAAGCTGTCGGTCTTTGAAGAAGTGGGTGTTTCAACTTTTACCAAGGCATGCCTTTTTGTTTTCTGATTATTATGGGTTGTTCTTCTGTTATGTTCATTCCATTGGCTTGATAAATGGATTGGTTTTGTTAGCTTTCTAAATATAGAAATTTCCAATTCCCTGAGATGCATGGGAGAAGAGTATTGATTGCCTAAAGTATTAAGGAATTACTTTCTATATAGCTACCAATTTCTATTCCAGCATCACCCCCAAATTTCCTTAATCATTTTTTGAACATGCATTTCCAGGGACCTCCAGAAGGCTACACAAAATTTTACGACAGTTATAGGACAGGGGGCCTTTGGCCCAGTTTACAAAGCTACGATGCCATCTGGTGAAATACTAGCAGTGAAATCTCTTTCTACAGATTCAAAACAGGGGGAGCAAGAGTTCCAGACAGAGGTAATGATGTGTCAAGTTGATTGATGGAAACACAATGAAGTATCATGATTTTTTACCTGTATAGTTGACATTGATTTTGAGTATAAAGGCCACTACTAAAAGATGTTATCCTAGGATGATTGTATTATTTTATTGACAGTTTTATTTGTTTCATGGAGTATTTTTCCTAGCCAAAATTGTATTGGAATTTTGTATTTGGATTGATATATTAACAAATGAGCTACTAAATTGTGAATACAAAATAAATACAAATGATTTTCTTTTCTGTTACTCTAATAAAAAAATGACATGTCATAACAGCAAATATTGTTTTGGCTTTTTGGCAAGCATCACACATTAGATATGAACCCCCTTGATTATGGATGCTTGTATTGTCATTAACAAAAAGAATGAGCATATAAACATATCTTAATATGCATAATCATGTCACTAGCTAGCTTAAGGTAAAACACATATGGAATTCTACCAGGCCTGCATGGAACAGTTGGAGTTCAACTGTAATAAAACCAAGTAGGTATTACTTAACATCATGGGTTTTAACATTATAGCGATACATATTTTTATTGGACACTCATCTGTTCATGGCATTCTGTGTGGCGCTTCAAATCTCATACACAAGGGTTTTCTGGTTAATTTTCATCTTCCATTATCACCTTATCAAATAATTCTGTAGTTTTCTTGAATTTTAAAAGATTGTCATCATCTTCCGGAAAATTCTTTTCTTGCAAATATTGCTTCTGCTTGACATCCAGCATTCAGTTGCAGGTATATGCATATTTGATGTCATGTAATCTGCAAACTCTCCTTAAAGAAAAGCCTTAAGACCATTTTCAAAGTATTGTTGTTTCAAGTCATCAAAAATTGGCTTATCCAACATTTGAGTCAGGTTCAACTCTTTTCTACTGTAGTCCTTTGTGCTCACCCTTTTCCTGCTTTTAGGCTGTCCAAATCATTTAAAATTTAGGCATTATTGTGCCAATGCTTGAATTTCCTATTGAATTCAGTTTTGACAATTCTCATGTTTTATTTTCTTTGACTCTAGTTGGTTGTAACACTCAATAGCGTATCCTAGTCAGATCTTAGGCATAATAGTAAAATGCGTACATGGTGATGACACAACATGGAAAAGTGATGCAGAGGCACCCCAAGCCAAAGAGTGATCCTACATTGCCCAAAATAATTCCCATTTTTGTTCATGTTTGCTTCTTACCAGGTTTTGTTTCTGAGTTTCAGTCCTAGTGATCAGCTCATTTACTTTCTGAGATTCCATTTGGTCAGATCTGCATGTTACAGCTGGGTTCCGATTTTTGTCACTGCTGAGTTCTGGATTTCCCAATCAGGCAGCTATGTATTCTGTTTGGGTTGCTTTTGGTCAGGCTCCCCTGTTTTTCCCCTACTAAGTCTTAAATGTTCTAAATGGCATGTAAACTGTATTTAATTGTCTGTTGGGCCCCTTGGGCTATTGCACTCAAATTCTACTTTTCTTTGGTTCTGGGCTTTTAAGCATCTGATAACATCATATAAATCACAATTTTATCAGGTCCGTTTCACCCGGTTTGCCTTTTGTTAGTTTTCAGATTTGAAATCTTCTGAAGGCTTATAGTCTGGTTTCATAAATGACTGGGTCCGTTTCCCATCAGGCTATTGGCTTGTCTTTCTTCTGAGTGTTCAAGCCTCTGAGAAAATCAGGTTTGATATTCATGTTAGGTCTGCTTCTCTGTGGCATTTTCATTTCCTTCTTTGGACTCCAAGGTTTCCGCTGTTGGATTCAATGCCAGATTGTAAAGTGTCCGTGGAGTCCACTCATTTTCCCACATCCTAAAAGACCCTAGATTCCAAGTTTTCTTCCTGAGAGCCTGAGAATGTGATATAAGTTGGAATGGATAAAGGCATCAAATCTGTGTTACTAGACCTACATTCTTTGATCATCAGATTTCAATTCCCCAGTGGCATATATTGAACTGGGTTTGGTAATACCTTGGGTCTGCTTCATTGGATCATCACATCTTCAAATAACCTGAAAATCAAATTCTTCCTTTGAGTACCCAATAATGTGAGATAAGCCGAATTAGATCATATGGTCAGGTTTGGGTTCTTATTGTAAAGGGTTTTGAATCGAGTTATGTGTGCCTCTGAGCCTATGATAAAATAGGATTTGATAATCTTTTGGGTCCACTTCATATACTTTGTGGTTGTTTTTTGCTAGATGCCGAGGTTGTGATAAAACCATGTTTGGTAAAGGATTTTAAATCCATATGTTCCTCACGCTTTACACTCAAGATTTCAATTATTGCTTTTGGAGATGCCAATAAGGCAATAAAAGATGATTTGAAGATTGCCTCATGTCCACCTTGTTAGATTCTTATGATTCTTTCCATGAAAATCTCTGGTCCAAAAGTTTCACACATCAAATGTGCATTCTTTTCATGGCTACGAGCTTTGATAGAGCCAATAATGTGATATAACTAGATATAAAGAATGTCCTGGATCTGCAACTCCCTACCGTTCAGATTTCTGGCAGTTGTTCGTTCATCCATGTGACTTCCAAGATCCTGGATTGATTGACTGGTTGCCATGTGTTCCAGAGTAAAGGTCCATTTATTGAAGCAGTAGCAACACAACTGCTGAGCTGGCCAATGAAAGACCAGTGTCTACATTCATGTAGGCTTTTCCCAAGTCAACCACATCACCCAATAGTGATCTGAATTAGTAAGTGAAATTATCTGCAAGTAAATACTTTGGAAATCAGAGGAAGAGGCCATGACCATTGATACCTAGGACAATCTGATTTCCAAAGGGGCATGAAGTATCCTGAAATCAGTTTGGGGAACACTTTTTAATTAGTTTTTCTAACTAGATTGCATTTATAAGGTATAGTTGAGTAAAAGGGCAGATTGTTCTCCTAGATTCTAATTTCAATAATGGCACAAGAGTGTAAGAGTTGGTAGAAATTCTCAAATACCAATTAAGATTTGGCCGTGGACATAGCCACCTAAGATCAAGGAGCTTCAATGAAAGCACAAGAGACACCTGACATGAGAGAATAAATCAAAGGATGAAAATATAAGATGTGATTACATTATTATGATTACAATCAGAAACCCTTGTATATATACGCAAGGGTGAGACATAGGACAACAAAAGATTATGACATGTGTCTTAATCTTATGACTTGAGACATAAAATAAAAATGCTTTAAGACTGCCCTAAGCAAGCTTAAGTAGACAAGTGTGAAAAGGACTTAAGTGGGAAATTGGTTTGGTAATATACTTGGTTCACACTAACACCCCCCCCTAAGTGCAACTTAGGGAGAATGTGAAATAATGCAAAGATGGGTCTTAGCTATAGGGCCTAATGAGGCATCCATGTACAAAATAATCTCTCAAAAATAGAGAAAAGGAGAAAAAATTGTAGGAAAAAACCCTTTTGCTAAAGAGAGAAAATATAAGATTCTCTCTAAAGTATGAGAAGGATAAAATCCCATGTGAAAAAAATGTCTCCCCCATAAGAGAGAAGAAGCTGAAGACATACAATCGCCCCTCAATGTAGAATCTTTTGCATTAATGGTGGATGTTTGACAATGAATGTTGAAGATGATCCAAGGCTGCCAAACAACATTTCTCCCCTTAGGAAGAAACAAAGCCAAGGATGCATGTAGAATATCCTCCCATTTTTGAAAGGACTTTGAGGTAAGAAAAATCGAGATGTATGATGTCTCCGGAAATCACGTAAGTGTCACCATGTTGGTGTCAAAAGGTACCGCAATCAAATTAGGAGTCTTGGGCCTAACTAATGTGTTGCTCAAAGGTCTCTAAGGCAATGCCAAACTATAACAAATGAATATGTGGAGAAAGAACAATGGTCTAAATGTGCCCTCATCACATCTGAAAAAGATGATGCAACTCCATAAGAGCTAATATCAAAGAGGAGATGACTATCCTCAATAGTGTCCTCCAAATTTGCAAGATGGGACTCACAAAACAAACTTGCAATGTTTGTCAAGTACTCATCCCAAGTGATTGTATCTAGAAGATGAAAATATTGCAATCTAGAAAACAATAATTATGATTCATTGAATCATTGGATGCCATAGATGTAGCAACACCAATCTTAGTAGAAGCTATAGGAGATGGAGATAAGATCGCAAGGCATGTCCTCTAACTATATTGCTAATCTCTAGATGTTGTCTTGATGCAGGAGCATCTAGGGTGTAAGGCAATCTTGCATCACCAAAAATATTGCTATTTTTATTTTGTTGTTTTCAATAAGGGCTAAGGTGTGCAGAAAATAAATATTTTAATTTGCAACATTGAAATTTTCCTTTGTGGTGATTTGCAAATGTAATTTTTGGAGGAAATATGCTTTGGAAAAAGTTTCAAAAGGCATTTAAATTGGAATATTCCATTTGGGGCATCCAATTCTAGGTGGGGACCACTTTGCATGCATGTTCTTGCATGATCATTTGCATACTTTGCATACATTTGCATGTTGGGGCCACCATCTTTGCATGTTGGTGCATGTTTGTAGTCGGCCATGAGTCGACGTAGTCGGTCGAGAGTGTACTTGGTCGGCTGTGAGCCATAAGTAAATAAGATATTAGTTAATATTAATAATCCATGTATTTATGTACGTGTCATGTTGGTTAGTTGTCTCGGGAACAGTTCCTGATGAAGTAATTAGTTATAATGAAAGGACACGACGGTTGGTACCTTAACCACCGCCAACGTACTATATGTACTTGAGTCATGTAGTCGGGAAGGGAGTTGGTTCTGCTATGCTATGCTATGTTCTGTCTGGAGACATTATGATGTAATTGCCGAATACTTAATAAAGAAGTATATCTATGTTTTGTGCGATTGCCATGTGATTATTATATGCTGTCAATGTTATTATATTATCTCCGTTTACTCCGTACGTCATTGTACCCGTATTGAGTAAACATTTGGCGCCGTTGCCTAAGCGGACCAGGGAAGCACTCGTTATGATGGCAGCATAATGGGCTGACCGGAGGAGGAACCCATAGTAACGAATGAAGAAAGAGAGGACGACTTAACGCGAGATCTGACAAATCTCTGGAACATATCCCTACGAGATCACGTACGGAGGCAAGCCCTCAGGTGAGAAATCCCTGAGGCAGTAGTCTGGGATCGATTCAAAGTGAACGACGAGGTTAATCACTTTCTCCACTGCATGCCAGGATTGTTGGCTCACCACTCTATCATCTTGCAAGACCTTCGGGTGGAAGAGGAACAGGAACGCCGAAGGCAGCAAATCTTTCAACGGTACAAGGAACAAACCAAACGGGAAGAGGAGGAAAGAGACACTAGTCGGAGGCGTACCTCTGGCAACCAACAATGATCGCGTGAAAGACCTGTAATGCCCGTACGGCCGAACAAGGACAAGAACCGAGTACCATTCGGGCACGAAACGGAGGAGGAAAGAATTCGGCGATCATTAAGAGTGCAAGAGCAAGAAAACCGACGGTTGAGATTAAGTAAAGAACATCAGAGTCTGGTAGAAGGGAGGGACGAGGAACCATTCGTCACCCCGTACATCGAAAAACATAAAAACCAAGAAAATGAGGAAGACTTGAGTGGTGAACTTGAGAACAACATCCAACGCTTTCGGGAGTTGTCCATATCGGACGACGACGAAGGGCGGAGGACAGGGAGGTCTGAGCCCAAGACCCCTTGGCAAAGGGAGCACCGAAGCAGAACCCAGGAAACTCAAGGTGTAGAGGACGCTGACGGAGGACCGGAAAGTGACTCATACGTGGCCGAGAGTGCAAGTGATGCACCGGAACGTAACGGGGAAACCAGTCCAGTTGGGTCCAATATACAAGGAGGACAGCGGGGAAGGATGGGGACTCCAAAACGGAAAAAACTGTCGAAGTTTACGGGGAATGGGTCAGAAGATCCAGTATGACATTGCAAAACATGTGAGACAATCTGGGTAGCAAGTGGAAAAGATGACCCGGATCATTAGCTGAAAGCGTTTCCGGCGACACTTAGAGATAGTGCCATCGACTGGTACTCAAAGTTGGACCAAACACATAAAGCTTCATGGAGATTACTCAAGAAGGCCTTTTAGGGCGAATTCAAACTCCTGAGGGATGACAGTGAGATTGTAGCAAAAATCTACAGTACGAAGCAGGGAAAACACGAGAATGTGCGCACATACAATCGGCGACTCAAAGACTTGTTGGGAAAATTGGAGGTTCAACCGGCCGATGGGCTAAAGAAGTGATGGTTCATTGAAGGCTTGCTTTCGTTGCTGAGGAAGAAGATGAAAGTCGTGCCTCCGTCGTCGTACGCTGAAGCATACAATTGGGTGATGGATATAGAAAGCGAAAACAAAACATCCTCCCGAGGGAAAAAGAAGACGAACGACGAGGAGAGTATGGACGATAGCGACAGGGAATCCAGGACCGTACAAGCACTCAGGAAAGATATGATGCGAATGATGAAAGAATTGAAGGCCGACAAAGAGAGTACGAGGGAAGCACGAGAACTATGGTGTACAGATTGTAATGGGGAAGGTCACACGAAGGCGAATTGTCCGAAGAAGTTATTCTGCGATATTTGCCAAGTGATGGGACATTTCGTCAAGGAATGCCCATACAATTTAAAAGTCAAAAGTGCACAAGTATTCTTTGCTCAAGGAGAACCGTCGACACCGCCGAACACACCACCGAAGCCCCAGTACAATAGCAATGCATCCCCTGGAGGTTACCAGAGCAATAGGAGTCCGAGGAACAGAATACAATACGATGGTAAAGGATGACCCATGATCCAATGCCGAAAGTGCAACGAATGGGGTCACTTCGCCAAGGATTGCCAGAACGGCCAAGGTTCGAGAGGAAGATTGTGTAAGTGGTGTGGACCAGGCGACCATGAAGATAGTGAATTCCCCAAGCAGAAGGGTATCCATATCCTGGAAGTAGAAGAACAAGAGGTATTGGCGATTGCCAGAGCGCAAGCAAAGAAGGCAACCTACCCAAATCCACGTAAGGAAAAACAAAGGATGAAGGAAGCAAAAGCTGAAGTGGAACTGGCGATGGCGAAGGAGAACAAAATATCTCTGGAGAAGCCAAAGACCTCTCGGCGGTCGGAGGCAGAAACCAACATCGTACGACAGGTACTGCAGACCACCATACCGATCAAAGTAACTGACCTTCTCCAGACGTTGTCGTAGTTGGGACTGGCAATGACAAATGTCCTTGGGGATGTCAAGCAATCGCGAGTGGAGGACCGAAGGCAAGAATTGGTACCAGATTCACCACCGTACGGTGAACAAACCATTGACCCCGTACTACTCACAGCGAACATCGGGAAGATACCGGCGGTTGTGCAGATGGAGATCGGAGGGAATACCTTGACAAATACTATCGTCGATGGAGGATCGGGAGTCAACATACTGCCCGAAGACAAATGGAAGAGCCTCGGGAAGCCTACCCTTTGGCCACCGACATTCCAACTTGTCGGTGCCGATCAACATGGTATCAAACCGTTGGGAATGTTGATGGCGCAAAAGGTGGTGATCGGAACACAACCATTTCTACTATACTTTGCAATCATTCCATTGCAGAGGAAGGCATACGATGCATTGCTTGGACGAGGGTGGTTAGTGGCAGCCAAGGCGAATCATAATTGGAAAAGAAATACACTATCCATAGAGAATGACAAGAGGAAGTACGTGATCGACTTGAAGAATCAGGCTGTCAGTGAAGAATTGGCATCTTCTGAATCAGAATCTGACGAGGGGGAGTTGGACATGGACTAAGAGAGGAAAGCAATGGAGCCTAATGAGGAGGGTGTACTTGAAATCGAGAGTTGCTTGGAAGACGAGACAAGTTCGTTGAATGGCTTATTTCATTGGCAGATGGAAGATTATGAGGTGTTCCAGTGAGAGTGTAACATGCTGCAGATCGGAGAAATCCAGGAAGGAGGAGAGAACGACATGTCTAGCCAGACACTTTCGGCCGAGTCCAGAGAGTACAAAGAAAGAATATCAGAACCGGATGATACGCCAGCCCACAAATCCAAACAGGTACGAGATAGAAAAATTGTGTTGGAGCCAAAAAATGGAGAAAATCAAGACAATGAGAAAGAAGACGGAGGAGAAAGAAAAGAGACGAAGGAGAGAGAAAATAAAAGAGGAAAAAAGACGGAGACAAAATTAAAAGAATTAGACGAATTAAGGGACGGAAGAGGGAGTATATTAAAAAGAAGAAATAAAAGTGAAAAAAAGAAATTAGAGGAAAAAGGAGAAATAAAAGAAAAAAACATTAAAATATTGGCAAGGGTGGAAAGTGCACGACCTAAACTGAGAAAAAGAATTCAATTAAAAGCAAGGACTGTACGAAATTTCCAAGTAAGAAGAGAGGAGCAAAAGCAAAAGGCCGTACGACAAGAAGGGAGGAAACTGGCATGCCAAAAGAAGAAAAGTCCATATGAACTGATAGACAAGAGCCAAAAAGCCGTACGCCACATTAACGAGCAAGCCGTACGCCAAAAGCAAGGAGCCGTATGCCACAAATAGAGATCCGTATGATAGAGAGAAGACAAAGCTCGTACGGCACTTGCCAAATCCATATGCCAGAGGAAGAACTCCGTACGACAGAAGAAGTCCATACGACGGAGAGAAGACAGAGCCGATACAACACTTGCCAAATCCGTACGCCAAAGGAAGAACTCTGTATGCCATAAGGAGAAGTCCGTACGGCGGAGAGAAGACAGAGCTAGTACGACACTTACCAAATCCATACGCCAAGGAGGAGATAAATCCGTACGCAATTCAGGGGAAATCACCGTACGCCAAGCCAAGAAATCTGTATGCCATTCACTGGTACGCCAGAAGTCCGTACATCATAAATCCGTACGCCATTCAAAGGAAATCACCGTACGCCAGGCCAAGAAATCCGTACGCCATTCATTGGTACGCCAGAAGTCCGTACGTCACGTCTCAAAACCCGCACACTGGAGACAGCTAGCCATACGACTACATCATGGAGGAGTCGTACGCTGCACTAAGAACATCGTACGACAAGAGAAGAATTCAATTCGCACGTTTGAGAAGGGGACCGTACGGAAGGATCAGAAATTTGTACGTGTACAAGTGAAAAAGTCTGTACGGGCTAAACAAGAAACGGCCGTACCAAGCATCGACCTGAAGAAAGTGAAGTCTCAGAAAAAAAATGCAAGACCTGTATTTTTCGGGTTCATCAGCACTATTCGGAACATGTGGAAAACTCATGAAAATGAGGCACGCGATGCTGTTCGAGTGGTTTCAAAAGTGTTAAATTGGCCTTGGACCCCGGACTCCACGAGGGGCACTGCCCCTCGACCCCGCGAGGGGTGCTGCCCCTAGACCCCCGCAAGGGGCGCTGCCCCTTGACCCCGCCGGGGGCGTTGCCCCCAGACCCCCATCAGATTTATTGGAATTGGCAAATTGCAGTGCCACCAGCCATCATTGTACAGGAGCAATTGTCTATCGAGCAGATGAGAGTTGCAGCTCTCGAGGAGAAATTGGCGGAGAGAGATGGAGTATTGGGTAAGAGACAATCAGTTGGCAAAGAAGGGTCAGTTGGCATTCTTGGTTTTCAGTCGTCTGGAAGACGACTACTTTGTGGGGGGGATGATGTAGTCGGCCGAGAGTGTACTTGGTCGGCTGTGAGCCATAAGTAAATAAGATATTAGTTAATATTAATAATCCATGTACTAATGTACGTGTCATGTTGGTTAGTTGTCTTGGGAACAGTTCTTGATGAAGTAATTAGTTATAATGAAGGACACGACGGTTGGTACCTTAACCACCGCCAACATACTATATGTACTTGAGTCATGTAGTCGGGAAGGGAGATGGTTCTGCTATGCTATGCTATGTTCTGTCTGGAGACATTATGATGTAATTGCCGAATACTTAATAAAGAAGTATATCTATGTTTTGTGCGATTGCCATGTGATTATTATATGCTGTCAATGTTATTATATTATCTCCGTTTACTCCGTACGTCATTGTACCCGTATTGAGTAAACAATGTCCATATTTGTAACAAAATAAAACTTAGCAATTAATAAAAATGCAACATTTAATTCTGATATAAACTTGCATAAACTAAAATGCCAGAATAAACTGATACAAAACAACAGTATTTTTTTTTACAAAAGAGAAAGAGCATGAACTTTAAGATGATTCAAATTGAAATGCACGAAAGATAACTGAAAGAAAAACTTTTACAGTAAGTAACCATTACAAAGATATAGAGAGTTTGAGATTACAGTTTTCCTTGAATCCGCCTATTCCTTCTAGAACTTTATTCAACCTTTATTGTTGAAACTGAGGAGGAAAAATATCATCAGGGTGCTTTTCCGCCCATCCACGGACTTACTAGTCCCTTGTGCCATTTCCTACTGGAAAGGCCCAACCCTTCGCAAAGAAGTATTGGAAAGAGATTCTAATGCCATTCGAGACTGCTGTTTGACCCTACAAAATCCTTGGTCGGTCATACACTATAGGTAGCTCCTAACTAGTATGACCTCTGACTGGGGTGCATATCTAGGGCAAAAACTCACTAACACTAATAGGTAGTAGCATCACCTTGGCCAAGGTTTAAAATAATTGCAACACGACAAATAGAAGTCATGTAGTCAAGTTTGTCACCCTACTTAGCAAGAAATCATATAATGAAATTTTAACCTTCATGTCTGTCTCTTATGCTACTACATACTGACTCATGAGGGTATCGTTAAGCTGACATGATTGGACTAGGTTGCTCAATATTTTATTCTCATATTAAGAATTCAGTTTGACAGACTATAGTTTCTCATCTAAGAGTTCATAGAAATAACCATGATGTGCTTGCAAGAAAGCTAAAATCAGCATTCAGCACAAAAGGGTTTAATCCTCTCAAATAAGATAGCTTCTCTTTTTCTAGGAAAGCTAAACTCCAGCTTAGATTGCTATATTTTTGAAAAGATTTGCCAAGGTTGGGTTTTAAGTCTGCCATTTGTTGGAACTAAGGGGTCATTGTATATATATTCCAAGAACTCGCAATTATTCTTGTGCAGCATAGAGGAGTCTAGGAAATCAAATAAAGAGTTGTTCCCGAGGAAGAATATAGTATATCTACTCTCAAGCTGACTTTTAAATTTATCTCAAATGCTACACGATTAACCAAGAACTTAGCAAAAATCAAATAAAGATTCACATGTATGATAAAACATGCAACCATTTCTTCCCGTAACTGGTTTCTTAAACCTTTCATAATCTTTCATTCATATTGTATAGTCGTGCATGTAGCATATCGATTTCCAGGTGGAATTAATTCCCTCTTCTATAAGGTACAGACTCAGAAAATATTAACGGAAAATAGGAAATATTAACGTCAAATAGAATATGCTAAGGATTCGTCACAATTGGCTCAAAAACTTAACAAAACCTTTCATAGACAAAAACATGATTGCATTATCTTTGGTTAAGAAAACCAACAGTTCTCTTTCAGATTGTGTAGTCATGCAAGCAGCTTATCGGACTTTGATAAAACATTTACACACACTACATAACATAGAAAGATATTGCCACAGGCTCAAGGAAATGACATGCCTGTTTTTAGACTTGGCGCGATAAGTGCTCTTGATCTTTTTCTTCAGATTGCAGCTTTGGTCACTACAATTAGAACCCTCATGTCACTGCGAATTCTGATTCTAGAGTACTTCTGCGAGTATAGAATGCAGCCAATACTAGCTTATGACATTGCTTCAGTTGAGTTCCAGTGGTTCTAGTTCTATCTCCATTATCTCAATTCAAACTCGCTTTCCTAACCCCCCCAAAAACAAGTGATAATAGTATCTTAAAACCTTTCTTTCGAATGCCCCATCAATTGCCAAGAAATGGTTGTAAGGATAGGCGCCCGATCTCCCAAAAACAATGGTTAGCTTGAATTTACCTCTCCCCACGTTTGTGTATTGGAGCATATAGTTACGTTGTGGATGAGGTGGCATTCGTTTGAGCAAGAAGTGTCGACCACCTTATTGCCGCTATTCTCCACAATCAAAAAAGGCATTTAAAAGAAACCCAATCTTAACCTTTCGATATATTATTACAATATATTTTATCGTGGCTTAACATTACCCAAGAGCAATTTAACATAGAGAATTCAAAAATAGCCACCGATGTGAAAATTGGCTCCCTAATATAGCCCGCGATATAATGGTTTATACTTTATTTTCATATTGATATGAAAATAAGGCATTAGTATTTACATAAGAAATGCCTTTAAAATATAATTTACTCACCCCCTATAATGCATAAATATTATTCTTTTAATTATTAACAATAAGAACATTTGACGATTGTTCTTTAAATAAGAACGTTATTAGTAATTTCTTCCATTTTCTTTATATAAATACGTGTTTGAAGTTATCGATTGATGTTAAGTTTAATTCTTTTATATTTGATCAATTAATTAAATATATTCGAGAGCCATTTAAATGTTCACCAAAAGACAATTCAAAATTCAAAAGAAATAACAAGGTGATGCTACTTGACCAACAACATAGGTTAGGTGATCCTAACACCTAGGGTTGACCTTGTGGTTTACCAGACAACTTTGAACTTGTAGTTCCAATCCTACTCAAATGACAGTCACAACTTACAGGTTGGGTTTCAGATGGCACTAGACTTCTCTTCCATTACCCCTCGTACTTGATGA
This sequence comes from Sequoiadendron giganteum, assembly GCA_007115665.2. Taxonomy (NCBI): domain Eukaryota; kingdom Viridiplantae; phylum Streptophyta; class Pinopsida; order Cupressales; family Cupressaceae; genus Sequoiadendron; species Sequoiadendron giganteum. The sequence goes on from CM021109.1 coordinate 85,584,431, forward strand.
TACTTTTCCTTCCTCCTCGGAGGTGATATTTCCTGCAACCACTAGGTCAAAAACAAGTAGTTAGTCCGATATCTCATTACATCTTTGCATCTGCATCTATGTAAACATGAAAACATCTGTGAAATGAACTTAATTAAACCAAATATATATACATTGTATATCTCCATTCAACAATCTAATTAACGACATATATGTATATTCATGCTTGAGAAACGACATCAAGATACTAGGGCACAACATCAAAATAGCTAGGGAACAAGTGGGATGTAACAATATTCGGAGCCATTGGAGCCATCGGGAATCAATGGAGGTGTCATTGTTGACCAATGATGATTGGCCAAAAGATAGGTGCCCATGTGAGGGCCATGTAAACAATTAAGTGTTTTATTTTTATTTTTGTAATCCCCTCAAGTTGGGTGTGGGATTTCTTGGAGGTTTTGGTAGGTTGTTTTGGAAACCAACAATGGTTTTCCTCTCACACACTCTTCTATATATTGATGCTTGTTGGCTTGGAGGAGTTGGAGTTTTGCATAACAGGATGTTGCCGGATTTTCTAGAGGATTGTGACTCCAAATATTTATAGTTTATGTAATCAGTTTGAAGATGTTGTTGCAGCAGCAAAAGGTTTGAGAACCAGAGGTCTATTGCAGCTGAGTTTTCCCATTGAAGGTTGCAGGTTGTAGGAGCAAAAGCTTGTGAAGGAAGATTGGTTGAAGGAGACCATTCTTGTGATTGATTTCTGCTGTCATAAATCAGTTCTATATCAGTTTTAAAATGTATTTGATCAGTCCTCATGGCTGTGAAACAATGTTATTTCAGATTTTCCTTGTTATTATGTAATTTCATGAGATTTTGTATAAGAAGCTAAGACACTTCTTGCACATATGCTGACATAGAATGGCTGATTTGGCATAAGACTTGTTGACAAGAAGACAAGTAAGCTGCTGAAGCAGATAGACAACCAGCTGACGCACGCAACCAAGCAGCTCAACACACAGGCAAGTAGCTCAAACACACAGGCAACCAACTCAAGCAAGTAGGTAACCAGCTCAAGCGGCTCAAGAACACAAACAAGTAGCTCAAACTTGACATCAATGACAAAATACTCAACAAAATTTTCCATACTAGTGTACCCGAACCTTGAACCTTGAATCTGTACTCAATTCAACAATAACTTGTATAAATTATAATATAGAAAATAAGATCACTTTATGTGTAAACATTATGTCTTATATAAAATGTGATTACTTGTGGAAACTGTTGGTTTTTGCTACTATTGCCAAAAAAATTCTCCTATCTAGTTTTGGCATTTGGTATATTATTGGCCTTTTAGTAATAATCTCAATTTAGGTACAGAGTAGTATATCATTTGAGTGATATTACTTCAAAAAATTTCCTTGTGTTACTTGTATACCAATGAAAGTTCTTCTTTGTCATGTGGAATATAAAATTGGTTTCCCATGCTTCCTCTCAAATCTTTACCTATCCTAATTGTTGGAGAGGGTATCCACATCAACATTAGACATTGGAATTTTACTAGCATCAATATCTTTAGAGTGATTCTGTTGTCACTAGTGAGCTGATTTTGTTACTTATCTCATTTTATCTTGATGTGTTCTACTCTTCTAGCTTGCTTGTGTAGAACCACTAGCTTGAAATTTGAAATTGCTTGTCACATAATGAACATAGACTATATCTGTGCTCAAGTAATGTTAATTCGCATTTGGTCCAAGTTTTCTTTTAGGAACAAACTGAGAATTAAGCATACAATCAAAGTAGTGGACAGAAAACACATTTTTGAGGGACAAGAATGTGCAAGCGATGTTTTCAATGAGAATAAGAGTGACTTATAACCTTTTTAGGGGCTGATATAAGAGCAGCTTTAGGTTCGAACCTCTTGGTGATACCATTCCAAAACTAGTTCACATATTGGCTTTATTATCAAGTCCTAAAGATAAACATTGAATACTTGTCTTGTCAACATATTATAAATTCATTGATCACAAATATACAAATTGTGAATCTGAGTAAAACTAAGGTTATGATCATTACTACTTCCAATAGTGTTCTCATTAAATTCTAATATGTTTGCAAACTTGAGAGTATAAAAATCACAACTTATGCATTGGGGATTCAATTTTCAAGTGCAATTCTTAGTCCTAAGATTATTTCCAATTCATGCATTTGTAAGAATTATGCCTCTCATTTTTTTTGGAGTGTCGGTAGTTTCAGATGGAATTGCAAAACATTCCTACGAAGATATGAATTTTTGACACTATAAATCCATTATTTTATATGGGATTGAGTTTTGGCATTCGGTCCTAGGGGCAATTGACTAGGCACATATTGAGAGGGTTCAAACTATATTGATCCAACATATGATTTTATGTAACTATGCTCCTTGGGGACATGTCCCTTTCCCTAAATGCCCTTGTTCCCTATAGGCGATGTTTCGAGGATGCGGGGACAAGTAGGAAACATCCCCTCCTGGTCCCACTTTTTCTACAAAACTAGGAAACACCCTCGGGACATCCAAAAGTAAAGAGGATACACCTAGGAGCCATAGGGGATGCTAGCCATTGGGGATTTTTTAAGGAGAGCTAGCTACCCCCTATGATCCAAACACTTTTTTGGTGCATTTAAAAAGTAAAACTCAAATTTTGATTAGAAAGAGGGATGGGTGGGCTGACAAGGACCCCCACACCCTTTTAAACTATACTTAAACCTAAAACAACCCCCAAAACAACTAAAAAAAAACTCATTTTAACATTTTCCAACTTGTGAAGAAGAGAAACAAGAGAAGGAGCAGCCGTGAAAAGATGAGAACAGCAGTGTAAAGAAGGCAATAGAGCATCAAATCTATGCCATTTGAGGCAAGTTTACTATCTACTATTTGTTTGTTCAATTTCCTTTTCATTTTTTAAAATTTATTTGAAATTTCTAAACACATAGGGAGGGCATTTTGTTTATTTTTTTCTTTCTACTTGCACCTGCAACTGTGTTTTATATTCTTAACAAATGGAAACAATGAGCAGTAGTGGGAGTAGTGAGACTAAAGAGATTGAAGTTCAAATGCAACAAAGAACTAGAGGTCATAGAAGTATGGCTGCCATTGGGGGTTCTTTTGGGAGTGGGATTGTAGTAGGGTCTACAAGTTCAACTAACCCATTTGATTGCCCTTTCAAACTCCTCAAAACCTATGCAAAAGGCCTATTTAACCCCAAAAAACTTGTCTTACAGTTTGCAACAAAAATAGACAAAGACACGATTTTTTTTTGGGGGAAAGTAGAGCATGGCTATGTCATTCACTCATTTGTGCAACAAAGGCTATAGGGGCAGCTAAACTAGAGTTTATTCTCATCTTTTGTGCATAGATGGACAAGGGGTAAAAGGTTGTGAGGTAGAGATATTGTAATATCCCTTGCCCAGTCTGATCTTATAATGCTGTTATAAGGCTCAAGGAATATTGTTAAACAAATCATATGCAAACTTCCAGCTTGCTGGTCTGTGTTATCAGTCTGATATATTCTTTGAAAAAATGATTATAGAATGCTTCCAATGCTTGAGAATCAACACTTCAATGCATGAATTATCATCTAAAAGCATGTATGACTTCTCGTAATCATCTACAATGCATATCTATGACTTCTAAGTGAAAAACATGCATCTACAGCCAAGTGACATTTCGTCATACAATTGGCATGCATACTAAGGAACTAATCAATACGATCATGACATCAAATATTAGACTTCCAATTTGACTCCCTTTATTGAAATGCAATTCCCCACTTACAATGATAGCACAAATCTGCCAAGACTCTTGGCTTACAACTGATTTTTCCAATATATATCAATGCTGGTAATAATGTGCATCTACAGCTGCAAAAATGACAATTATGAATGCAATACTAAATCTGACTTCAATTTTCATCTACAGCAGCAACTAATTGCAATTCTAAGCAACTACAGATGACTGAAAATGTTATGCAAGGATGACTGAAAATACAATGCCTAACATGAGTTACAATGTCTGATATGAAACCTGGAGTTCGATGGCTGCCATGACAAGATAATTCGATACACTCTAAACTCAATGGTTTTGCCTCTTACAATCAGCGCCTAGCCTCCTTATCCAACAACAATGCTTCTTGAATTTTATTTCTGCTCCTTGTTGGAAATCGTACCTCAAGCTTGGCCGCCCGTCCTAAATGATCAGACCTTTGAATAAAATGATAGATTCCACACTCCTCCTTCAAAATGCATATAAACTCATCTCCATCCCTCCTCATATGAAGCGCTGCAAACTCATGAAGGAATCGATGCCAAATGGAGAAGGGAATAACAAAATCATGGCTTTTATGCAGACTTAAGAATGACTGTAATTTCTGATTTAAAAATCAGATTCTCTTCAATACAAGTCGTCCTCTTATTGAGTGAAGTCTTCAACACCTAAAAAGCATCCAACAATGCCCCAATCGAACTATGCAAAAATTGGCCCTTGGCCACTAATTTTTGCCCAACTGAAATATCTTCAATACTTTATCCAATGAAGCACAAATGGAAGACTGAAGTATCTTCCTCAAAACTGCAATAATTCAGATGCTATTTCACACCCTCAAAATTGCTTTACCAATTGAGAGTTTTCGTTCCCAATGGCTGGAAATGGCAAAAACCCTAGCTGGCTCCTTCACCAAACAAATTCTTCAAAACACATATCAATTCCTGGATGTCCAAGAATGAGCCCTTAGGATCCTTTTATTCTTTTCTTGGGGAAGCTTACACACTTTCTTGTCAATGTGGGATAAAAGATATACTTTATATTTGTGCTTTATAATAATATTAAAATATAACTTTTTAATTCATAAAGTGCAAATATGTTGGCAAAACATTATGTTTTCAAACATTCTGATAACACATTATGTTTTCCAACACTCCGATAACACATTATGTTTTCCAATATCTTGATAACACATTATGTTTTCCAACATTCAAAAGAACATAGAAAACCCCCATTAAACCACTGAATCTAGGAGAAGAAGCCAACCACTGACTAGGTAACTGCCTCGAGAGACCCTCTAACCACGCTCATTAGCCTACGAGAGTCAACAATAGGCTAAACCCTATGAAAACTGATGCTCATGAAAAAGGGGACATTACAGATATACATATGTTCATTTCCAACCATCACACTTCTCTTGTTTTTTTTAGGGTTTTTTTGAGGAAGAAATTCCTTAGGCTTGTGAATATTAGATGTGCTAGCTTCATTTTGTCAGAGAGGATGGTTGAGGTGCATGAGGCTTCACAATTAATTGTAATTAATTCAAAGTGAGGTAGATGTTTAGATGCAAGTGCACTTGAAGTAATAAATGTGAAACAAAAGATCCTTGATGATGATTGGTAGTCCACAATGAGGTAATAAATTATTGGTTTTATTATTAAAATTTTAATATTTTATTAACGTCTCTAAATTGTAAATTATTTTCATTTTTTGTAATAGCATTCACTCTATCATTTGAATCTTAAAATCTTAATCTTTTTTAAAATTTTAATTTTTGTAACTTGTTTGCACTTGCAAATATTTTTGCTCCTTCATCAAGCCTATTGTTCAAGTCATAAGATATGCTAATATAGACTCTCCTAGCCTTGGAGAGATTTATGAGACCTTTGATTGCATGCTTGGGAAGATGAAGCAAGTCATTAATAGCAAGGATCCTAGTTTGGGATTTTATAAGAAGCATCTTAGGCCCATTGTGACATGGTGGTAGAACATTATGAACACCCCACTTCATATGGCAGACTATGCTTTAAATCTTGAATGGTATGTAGCTAGTCCTAGAAGAGTGCCTCCATCTTATGATGAAGAGGTGAAAGAAGGGATCATGACGAGTCTTCTTTACTTCACACACACTGGCTTTCTTTTATCAATCTTTGTGGTCCAACCTTCAACAAACTAAAGGCAAGGACATATAGAGATACATTAGTTCAAACAGAACCTATTGGATGGTGGATGTGGCATGGCAAGGATGCACTAGAGTTGAGGATACTTACGACTCTCCCCCTTCACAGGTTGCTAGTTTCTCTTTTGTATAGAGGAATTGGTACACATATAGCTTCATCCAATTGATCAAGAGGAACAACCTTACCTCTAGACGATCAGAGAAGTCAGTGGCGATACATTGTTCCTTGTGGCTATAAGATTGATAGACCCTAGAGTATTTCCAAACTCTAACCTCATGTTGGGATGTTGATCCTGAAGATGCTATACAAGTTGATGAGTAGGCACAAGAGGGATTGGTTGGGGTTCCATTGCTTGAGGTAGCCCCTCATAGTGGCAGCGACTCAGATTTGGACTTTGATTTTGATGCAGACCTACTAGATGAAAATCTTGATTAGGGATAGCTATATATACTCTATTTTTTTATTTTTTAGTTGAAAATTGCAGCCTTTGGGCATTTTGTTGCAATTCCTATATAATATATATGCACATTGATAGTGAAAGCATTTAAATTTCGTTAATTTGTTTGTCAATTCTTGAAATCTCAATTCATGTTTAGCTAATATTATGTATTAAGGTTCTATAATGTCTAGGATGAATGCTTTATCAAATGTTATCATATGAATATTTGAATTTTCCTCTTTTTTTAATAGCCATATCCAAAAAAATGGTGAAAAAAAACCCATATCAGAAGCACATCCCACTATTCCCTAGCATCTCAAACATGAAAACTTGGGGGAGCATAAACAATAATCCCTTTGACCACTATCCAAGCTGAATTTGTTGTCCAGTCTCTTTTCCTTGAAAACATCTAAGGTCATTCTCCATAGACTAAGATCTATGGCCAATCTTGTCTTAGGCCAGCCATATTTGTATATTAGCCTGTTGTTTGTTAGAGTAGATTGCTTTCTTATTTGGCTCTACTTGGATGGCAATGATTTTGGTAGTGGTACTAGAGAATAGTGTACTTCTCTAGTCTATTGATATTTCTAGATTGTTGTCTGTAGTGTCCCTTGTCCTAATTTTCCCTAGGATTCACTTATTGATCGCTAATTACTACAAATTAGGGTTAGGGTTTTCACCTTAACAAATAATTATCTCTTTAATGATATGATCTTGGATTGAATCCTACATTCATCACATGAACAACATTCACAACATATATATTTGTTAGGATTAGATAATTACATCTCATTCACAGGTTATCAATAATGCAACAATTTTGGACATTGGGAGAGGGAACGTGATGGGTCCACTCGAAGTCATATGCCAAGCCTAAGAGGGTGTATACCACAACCCTCCCCCTTGGTGACTTGTACCTGGTTTCCCCATTATGCCCTAAACCCTGAAGACACTTGCCAAATTGTGGGATTAGGCGGAGATCGCGAGTGGGCTCTTTTGGCTCCTACCACTACACCTCAAGCCCTACCTTTGTGAGGAGTTGGGTGAAGGTCGTAAGTGGGCTTTTGGCCCCTACCACTGGCACCTCAGGCCCTTCCACAGGATGGGTTTCAGACAATCAAGCACATCATATTCTCTATCACAAGAAATTATTCATTAAATATTCTTATTAACATGTAGGCAATATGCATACATATATAAACTATGATTTGCAGAAAAATAACAATTTGTGGTGATGAATTGGGTTGATTCTCTTTTGTTTCCTGGTCTGTATGTTTTTTCTCCTTAATCGATCCATCTATTCTTAACACTCAAAAGATATCGTTAATGTGAATCAAATAAAGAAGAATATATTTTCCATACTTACATTAAAGCATCATAATTACTCATAAGGCTCAATAATTGCTGCAAGCATCATTATTGCATAATCGTATCACATACATACATATATATATATATTTCCATGGTCATGTTATATGTACTTATCTGATTAGGCCTATTGCTGTCCTTATTCTTCTATATCTGCAATAGTTACTTCTTCAATATTCTCCTCACCCAACTATTGGTGAATATATTGTTGATGTTATGACAGCTTCGGTCTGCACTTCCCAAGGAAAGATAAATTAAATGGATAGCCTCTCAGCTATTTAATTTATATCAAACAATATATTTGCTACAAGGCCGACCCTTTATGGTTCGCCTATCCTTGTCTTAATTTGAGCTGACCTAAAGTTATATTTCTGTTTTCAAGAAAGGCCGACCTAAATGAAGAGGCGCCTATGATGTATAAGTACAAGGTCATTATCATTGTAAAAGGTAATTCGATTTTATCAAGCAAGTTCGCATTTACCGTTAAGAGCAGAAGTTCACATATATCATTGAAGAGCAGAATTCGCATTTGCTACAGTAGTCCGATTTCAAGGAAGAACAGATTCATTTGTATCTTGTGCATTAAGGAGAAGTGCGAATTCATTGTGACTCTCTATTGGCCATTGTTGGGCCTGTGTTGTAAGCAGATTTCTGTCTTTTGTTATACATTATAGAAGAGACTAATTTGCTGGTTTTTTCTCCCTCAAGAGGAGGGTTTTCCCAAGGTATCTTTGTGTGTTCATTGTCTTATGTGTCGCAATTATTTAATTACTTGTATTGTTCAATCTGATCTAAGAAACTCTAACATGGTATCAGAGCGGGTGCGAAAAAGATCGTGATCAGATTTAGTTTGCAACACTCACTTTATTCTTTTTCAGTCTATCTTCTAAATTTCTCAAGATGGTGAATGGTCTGAAAATCAAGGATAGACTCGAAGGGATTTCGAACTACACATCATGGAGGTTCAGAATCATGCTCACTTTGGAAGAGAATGATTTAGCTGAGTTCGTGAAAACAAAAGTTCTTGAACCTGAGGAGGAAGAAGAGAAGTTGCAGTGGAGGAAGAAAGATACTAGGGCAAAGAAAGTGTTGGTTGATTCTGTCAAAGATCATATTGTCCCGATTGTCTTCAAGTTGGATACTGCAAGGGAGATGTTCAAAACATTGGAAGAGATGTACGAAATCAACAACACCAGTCGTGCCCTAACCTTGAAGCAACAACTACTTCACATTAAGATGGCGGAAGAAGAGTTTGTCATCACCTACTTCATGAAGATTTCCGAATTGAGAGATCAACTCTCTACCATTGGTCATATTGTTGATGACAAGGATTTGACCATGATTGCTCTCAATGGTCTTCCGCTTTCATGGGAGTCGTTTATTCAAGGAATCAATGCAAGATCTAAACTTCCCAAGTTTGATCGATTGAGGATTGATTGCATTTAAGAGGAGTCGAGACTAACGGCAAGGGGCATTGGTCAAAGTTCAAAGAATGAAGATTTACATGTTCTCGCCTCTCATTCATCGAAGAAAGGAAAAGTTTGGAAGAAAGGATTCTTTAGAAGGAATCGAGATAATGGGTCAGATGGTGCTCCTGCATTCAAGAAGAAATGGGACCTCTCTCGTGTTCAATGCTTTAAATGTGACAAATTTGATCACTATGCGAAGGAATGTCCTACCAGGCCTAATCAACATGCTTCGTTTGTGGATGTGATTGAGATCTCTCCCCAAAATGATTCTAGTGAATTTCTACTCTAGTCATGGGCCTATGTTCAAGCTGTGAAGGTTGTGTACTAAGCGCAAGAGCAACATATCATACAGTGTCCACCCTTCACAATATTTAAGAGATAAGTATTCCTTGCTTTTGATTGTATTTACTATTCTAGGGTAAAATTCAATTTGTTGAGTTATGCAATTCTGACATTATTTACTTAGTATTATGTGTGACTAGTAAATAGTGATCACTGTAATAAGATTCTTTAGATTTATTCATTGCAAGTAGGATCATGCCAATTTGTGAAGTTTGTCTTTTGTTTTGCTGAGATTAGCTCTTCTGTGAAATTGAAAGAAAGACATGTCATGATTAATGAATTAATTATCTATTACTCAGGAGATTTTTGAAATCCATGAGATAAGTATTGCATGGTTGAATAATGTTCATGAATTGTTTTTTCATTGAGATAACTTGAGCATCAAGCAATCTCGAAGTCTTACCGAATGAAGAAATGATCAAGCTTGGAGTCATAGCTTGCAATCATTGGACTACATTGATGGCTGGAGATATCTCTTGAAGTCAATGTACCTTTCAGGTCATCATTGTGTTCAAACTGTGAAGGGTACGGATTGATCTGAGCTCAAGTACAATGTATCACACTATGTCCAGCATTTGGACCTATCAGAATAGTTAAAAAGATAAGTATTCTTTGGTTGCTGAGTTATATCATTTTTTGGATCTTGTAATTAAGAGAGATAGTAGATTCTCTTGAATTGTGTTGTGTTCACTAGCATAAGATCTTTGGAAAAATTTCATTCATGATATAATTTGTACGATTCTAAATCTTGATATTTCTTTGGATAATTATGGATTGTTAGTAATCTCTATCTAAAATGCTTCCTGGACAGGTTTAGGGGGAAGAAGATGATAAGAGATTACTTAGTGATGAAAAGCTTGAGGCATCTTGTGAAGAAGTCATGTCAACCAAAGAAATGATCAAGAGGGAGTAAACACTAGAGGGATTGAGTTGATGGCTAGAGGGAGTACATCTCCAGAAGTTTTCTTTGCAATCTCTAAAGCCAGGATCGAGAGGGAGTCTCAGTATCAGTGTTCCTTTGTTTAATGAGTTCTTCTTTGAGAGAAGTTCGAGGTGAAATCCCTTGATAATGCAATTCTTTATTGAGAGAGAATTGAGATGCAAGCCCTTGATAATGCAATTCTCTGTTGAGAGAGAGTTGAGGTGTAAGCCCTTGATAATGCAATTCTCTATTTGAGAGAGATTTGAGGTGAAAGCCCTTGTTTCCACCCTCTGGGAAAGCTATGGTGGATGTCATGTGTGTGACTCCATGACAACATCATGTGAGGGAATCTGTGATGATTTTATTTATACCATCTATGGAAGTAGCCATAATGGTTAATATCACATTGAGGTGATATTCTATTTTGTTTTCATTCTAATATGATGTGTCCTGTGCAGATGGAAGTTCATCCCTAGCTGAGAGGGAGTGTTGATGTTATGACAACTTCGGTCTGCACTTCCCAAGGAAAGATAAATTAAATGGATAGCCTCTCGGCTATTTAATTTATATCAAACAATATATTTGCTACAGGGCCGACCCTTTATGGTTCGCCTATCCTTGTCTTAATTTGAGCCGACCTAAATGAAGAGGCGCCTATGATGTATAAGTACAAGGTCATTATCATTGTAAAAGGTAATTCGATTTTATCAAGCAAGTTCGCATTTACCATTAAGAGCAGAAGTTCACATATATCATTGAAGAGCAGAATTCGCATTTGCTACAGTAGTCCGATTTCAAGGAAGAGCAGAATTCATTTGTATCTTGTGCATTAAGGAGAAGTGCGAATTCATTGTGACTCTCTATTGGCCATTGTTGGGCCTGTGTTGTAAGCAGATTTCTGTCTTTTGTTATACATTATAGAAGAGACTAATTTGCTGGTTTTTTCTCCCTCAAGAGGAGGGTTTTCCCAAGGTATCTTTGTGTGTTCATTGTCTTATGTGTTGCAATTATTTAATTACTTGTATTGTTCAATCTGATCTAAGAAACTCTAACATATATGATACCCCTTTTTATCTCTTGTTTTACCATCGCTGCTGTTCATTACATTATCACTACTTTTAATATTTATCTCTATTTATATCTGCTGTTGCGTCATAAATATTTCCTTAAGTTACTCCTCATTCATTTATTCTGATTTCTTTGTGATTATCTCTGCAGTTCTCATACGCAAATACATTCCTCATTTGCTGTTCATATATCTATTTTTAAACCTGATTCCCTTCTTTTTCTGCTCTTCTATCTGTCTGTATTTAGATCTGCCTCTCTTTTTTCCTTTATTCAGAAATAAATCCTCCTTTATATATTCTTCATGGAGGGGAGTGAACAGTCATCTCTTTTCCTTAATAAGCACAGCTCTTCATATAGATCGCTGTCCATAAGAAATAGTTGCCTTTACTAAAATAGATCGCACTTTATTATTAACTTGAATCTTTTAATGGTTAACAAGGATAATTGCTGCTTTTATTAATTCGTTGCCTTCCACTTATTATCACCAGCTGCCTTTAATTAATGAATAACAAAACAAATCGCTTTATAAGACTTTTGTCTCATATTCTCTTTTGTCTTTTTCTGCAATTCATTTATTAATCGCTGATTTCCTCCTTTGTAATGGTTGGCTATAAATAAGAGGGTATGAAGATTAGTTAATAGACTAATCTGTTAATATTGTTTTATATTATGTGTTTCTTATTAAATAATTTTTATTTAATAATACTAAATTGTTAATATTTGTATTTATGTTTTAATATGTATTGTATTTATGTATTTGCATTTCAGTGCTTACTGCTTAGTAATTTTAGTGTTCCATTTTGGGGACATGACAGTCCATCCTGCCCAAGATTGCTTGTCCTCAAGCAATCATACAAAATTAGCTTCAGTTATAGGAATTGGAAATTCTAAATGTAGTGATGGTTGTTTTGGTTATGTTTGACCCTATGTCTTTGGGGAGTAACTATTAGTATTCTTTGTCTCGACTTGCGACCGATAAGGTTAATTCCATCCTCTAAAGTTTGAGGGCAATTTATTGTCTTATTTACTGTTATTTCTCAATATCTCTCAATGACAATTTTTTTGGAAATTGGCAAGATTTGTTACTTAAGACAAGTTTTCTCTCATTTCATTACCTCAAGAACCCTAGGCAATGATACAAACTTTTTATTTCCTTTCGTTGAAATCTAAAGACATGATGGGAATGTTGTGAATATCGAGATCCACTCCTTCGTGCCAAATTACTTTTGCATTTGTGTAAAGGAATTTAAGTATCTGGGAAGTGTATTTGATTTATTGAATCATACAAATTTACCTCAAGTTAAATATAGAAGTGAATACACCAATTTGTAGGTTACATGCATTGCCATTTAATTACATAATAAAATTGAAGTAGTGTAAGAATGAAAATAAGTACAAGGTAAAATTAAACGAAATAGGTATTCACTAAGTTTGAAGTCTTATTCGCCTAAATAAATTGAACCATTCAAAGCTGACATGGCTTAGCTGATTTGGCATTTGACTTTTCAACTACTGACACCATGCTGATTTGGCATATATGCTGACAAGGAGACTATAAAATGCTCACTCAATTTTTTCTTGATTTTAACACCAATTATAATGCAACACGCACCCGTTAAGGTTAGCTCCAAAACCAAAACGATGCGGAATAGTAACTCTAACCAAGAATGCGCCCTAAGACCCGATGAGGGAGGAGGGGCGGGCATATGGTTAGAGGATCCCTAAGATCTAAATAACTCAATAACTGAAATTGAATGCAACTGAAAGAAACTCAACGCCAAGAATGTTCACCAAGATCTTTGGAAGGCGAGGTGATAGCATATGGCAGAGTACTTATTACAAAACTGAAATGAACTTAGGTGGATAACCAGCCATGAGAGATTTTCCACACTTCCACTGAAATAGTGGGGGGAATGAAATTACAAATAAACAATTCATCCACTGCAGTAGGCATCCACTCAGGAGTGGGGATTCACCACTTGACGGTGGGTACAAGAGAGCTTAAACAATTCGTTTCTCCACACTGGCGGTATACCATTTAGGGGTGCTTAATATGAAATTAAAGAAATAAATGCAGCAATAATAGACTGGAACAGTACTACTGTTTACAGTCTTACAATATGAAAAAGCGCTGCAAATTACATGAATATTACAATAACGTTCAAGCACAAAGATACTGGATGATTCCACATTAGATATCTACTAAACTTGATGAAGAAAAGACTAGAAATTCAAACTGAAACAAGTTTGATATAAAATCTACAATTCTGGAAATGAATTACTAGCAACTACAAACTCGCTTAAATGATCATAACTTCACCAAATTACCTCTGAATTGATTGAAATATTTTGCAAAGGCTCTCTAGGAGTATGGCGCCCAAGAACAAATCAAAAAACAACATCAAGTTCTCATTTGTTTGGCATAAATCCCAATGTGCTCTAAGAGGGTACGACCTGATTGGCGATTTTTCTCTTAAAAATCAGGTTCTTTGAAATTAAATCTTAGTTTTCATGGAAAGGGTCGCCCATGGTCAACAATCACATAGCACAAATGCCCATAATGAAATAAAATTTATTCACAAAGCTGCTAACAAAATTTGATTTCAGCTACATGTGAACCGACAACATTAAAACTGGAAATTCTCACCAATATCTTCACTTTGATGCACAATATGCACTTCTGGATGAAGCACACTCTCAAACAACCATCTAGGGTACCATAGTTTCAGGCCCGAAGAATGGAGTAAACTTGCTAAGCTTTCCCTTAGCCAGATTCTGGAATTAATTCAATAGCATAACTTTACAACATTTTCCAAAATAATGAATGAAAGAGCAAAGGCCTTCTTTTATAAGTTTTGAGGTGACCCTTCAGCTTCTCCATAAAAAACTCCCTTTCTTGCTCTTGAAAATATTTTAACTTTTAAAATATTTCTTCCCTCTTATTTTGGTGTCCAAACTTTAGGGAGTTAATAAACTTTTAATAAAATAATAACCATCTCCAAAGTGGCATCCCAACCTTAAAATAATTAACTGACTTTAGAAATATTAAATATTTCTTTCATGAGACGTCCTCCCTTTTATGACCACTTTTAAAAAACAACTTGAAGTTATTATGCTAGGCCAAGGTCATAAAAATATTAAAATCATTAAATGATTTAAATAAATCATTTATTCACAAATGCACCTCAGAAAGCCAAATTAGGGAAAACTCAACAGCTCCGCTCAAAGTGAAAAGCTTACTGTGCTGCTGCCGAGTAGAGTCCTGCTAAAAATAGAACTTACTAAAAAATTAAAAATAGTAAATTCTGAAAAGTTGCTCCGCTCACTTTTCATGTCATACCATTACGAAGCTCTCAAAAAACCCAGAAAGAATCCCGCACTCCAAATCTCGAAACTCCAATGTGCTGGCTAAAAATAGCAAGTTCCGAAAAAGGTTGTCTGATGGAGATGCATGTCACACCATTCCAAAGCTCTCCAAAAACCCATAAAACATCACCAGACATGCATCAGAAACTCATACATGCAAACCCTCAAAATTGCTCCAGAATCCCAATAGCATAGGAAACCCTAATTTTACCTTTGACAAGCCTACGGGCTTCCGAAAATAGGCTATCAAGCATTGAAGGGCGAATGGAAAAAATGGGGACATTACAGAGACAAGCTAGCAGTTGGAGCAAGCAAACAAGTAGGTGAAGTAGACACGCAGGCCCCTTAGCCACACAGGCAAGTAGCTCAACTATACAAGCAACTAGCTCTAGTAGGCAAGCAAGTAGCTCAAGCACACAAGCAACTTATTCGAGCAAGTAGACAACCAACTCAAGTAAACAAGCAAGTAGCTCAAGAATGTAAGCAAGTAGCTCAAGCAAGTAGGCAAGTAGCTCAAGCACACAAGCAACCAATTCAAGCAAGTAGGCAAGTAGTTCAAGCACACAACCAAGTAGCTCAAGCAAACAACCAACCAGCTTAAGCAACTTGACGGACAACATTTTTAACATTTTCATAGTTTTTAAGCATAAAGTAATTATAAGAACACATGTTGTCGAAGATACATGAAGTAACACATAGATACATGTGATACATAAAGTATAAATATGAGGCACAAATACACGTGATACATAGAGTATACACAAGAAGCATGAAGCATATATGCTAATAATACATGAAGTGTATGCACGAATACATGAAGTCTCAAAGCATACATATGAATACACGTAAGTCGTAAAGTATACACTTAAATACGTAAGTTACATGAATACATGTATACACATGAGTGCATGCAAGTCACAAAGCATGTAGTTTGCAAGGAATACACTTGAATACACATAAGTCACAAAGTATACACAAAGTATACACTTGAATACACACAAGTCATAGGGTATACACTTGAATACACTCAAATACACATAAATCACAAGGTATACACTTGAATACACATAAGCCACAAGGTGTACACTTGAATACACATAAGCCACAAAGTATACACTTGAATACATGCAAATACACATAAGTCACAAGGTATACACTTGAATACACATAATTCACAAGGTATACACATGAATACACTCAAAAACACATATGCCACAAGGTATACACTTGAAAACACGTAAATAGGAAGCATGCAGCATACATGTAATACATGAAGCATACACAGGATGGTAGGAAAGATGCTCTGATACCAGTGTAGTGTCCCTTGTCCTAATTTTCCATAGGATTTGCTTATTGATCGCTAATTATGACAAATTAGGGTTAGGGTTTTCACCTTACCAAATAATTATCTCTTGAGCGATATGATCTTGGATTGAATCCTACATTCATCACATTCACAACATTCACAACATATATATATTTGTTAGGATTAGATAATTACATCTCATTCATAGGTTATCAATAATGCAACAATTTTGGACATTGGGAGAGGGAAAGTGATGGGTCCACCCGAAGTCATATGCCAAGCCTGAGAGGGTGTATACCACAACCCTCCCCCTTGGTGACTTGTACCTGCTTTCCCCATTATGTCCCAAACCCCGAAGACACTTGCCAACATGTGGGATTAGGCAGAGATCGTGAGTGGGCTCTTTTGGCTCCTACCACTACACCTCAAGCCCTACCTTCGTGAGGAGTTGGGCAGAGGTCGTAAGTGGGCTTTTGGCCCCTACCATTGTTACCTCAGGCCCTTCCACATGTTGGGTTTCAGACAATCAAGCACATCATATTCTCTATCACAAGAAATTATTCATCAAATATTCTTATTAACATATAGGCAATATACATACATATGTAAACAATGATTTGCAGAAAAATAACAATCTGTGGTGATGAACTGGGTTGATTCTCTTTTGTTTCCTGGTCTATATGTTTCTTCTCCTTAATCGATCCATCTGTTCTTAACACTCAAAAGATATCGTTAGTGTGAATCAAATAAAGAAGAATCTATTTTCCATACTTATATTAAAGCATCATAATTACTCATAAGGCTCAATAATTGCTGCAAGCATCATTATTGCATAATTGTATCATATGTAGATATCTATATATATATTTCCATGGTCATGTTATATGTACTTATCTGATTAGGCCTACTGCTGTCCTTATTCTTCTATATCTGCAATAGTTACTTCTTCAATATTCTCCTCACCCAACGATTGGTGAATATATGATACCCCTTTTTATCTCTTGTTTTACATCGCTTCTGTTCATTACATTATCACTACTTTTAATATTTATCTCTGTTTATATCTTCTGTTGCGTCATAAATATTTCTTTAAGTTACTACCCATTCCTTTATTCTGATTTCTTTGTGATTATCTCTGCAGTTCTCATATGCAAATACATTCATCATTTTCTGTTCATATATCTATTTTTAAATCTGATTCCCTTCTTTTTCTGCTCTTCTATCTGTCTGTATTTAGATCTGCCTCTCTTTTTTCCTTTATTCAGAAATAAATCCTCCTTTATATATTCTTCATGGAGGGGAGTGAACAGTCATCTCTTTTCCTTAATAAGCACAGCTCTTCATAACAGATCGCTGTCCTTTATAAGAAATCGTTGCCTTTACTAAAATAGATCGCACTTCATTATTAATTTGCATCTTTTAATGGTTAACAAGGATAATCGCTGATATTATCAATTCACTGCCTTCCACTTATTATCACTTGCTTCCTTTAATTAATGAATAACAAAACAAATCACTTTATAAGACTTCTGTCTTTTTCTGCAATTCATTTATTAATCGCTGATTTCCTCCTTTGTAATGGTCAGCCAGAAATAAGAGGGTACGAAGATTTGTTAATAGACAAATCTGTTAATATTGTTTTATATTACGTGTTTCTTATTAAATTATTTTTTATTTTATATATATTTATTAATAAATATTATATTATTATTATTTTAATAATACTAAATTGTTAATATTTGTATTTATGTTTTAATATGTATTGTATTTATGTATTTGCATTTCAGTGCTTAGTAATTTTAGTGTTCCATTTCGGGGACATGACATTGTCCAATCTCTTTGCCTTGAAAGCATCTTGAAGGTCATTTTTCTTCTCCATATACTAAGATCCACAGGCAATCTTGCCTCATGCCATATTTATATTTTAGCCCTTTGTTCTTTAGAGTGGATTGCTTTCTTATATGACTCCTTGCATGGTGACAATGTTGGTACTCAATCAATAGTCTACTTCTTCAAATTATTGATGTTTCCATGGACTCTCCTTCCCTTTTGATACTCTACAAATGTCCATCCTCATCCCCTTTTGGAAAAGGGGGTGACTGACAAAGTAGTTAGGGAGAACATTTCCAATCATATGGGTCCATCCTTGGTAGCCTTTCAGTCTTTCATTTTTTAAGTTGAGTATTTTCACCAAATTGTTGATACCAACAGTTATTTTGATTATAGTCATCATTGGGCACATGTTCTTAAGGTCCCACAAGTTGTGGATTGCAACTAATCACCATATTCCTTGAGGGAATAGGATTTTTCTCCTCTATTTGCTCTTAGAGACGTAGAGGGAGGAACATTTTTCATGTGTCGTCTATTGTGAGATTTGAGGGAGATATTATTGCTTATACAAATATTAAAATCACTTGCCATCTATTTTTACTATCTTTTTGAAATGTGCTCGACTCTATATCCCTACTTGCCTTCAAAAGCCAAGCATTGTAGGAGACTCTAATGACTATTGGATTAATTACCTCCTTCCAACTTATTGCAGTTTTAGAGGGGTTAAGCATTTTTTGGTTTGTTGATGCTACAATAATTCACATAGTTGGCAATGGATTAGTGAGGTTGTGTGCCTTGTGTCCCTCTTCACTAGTGGCTACAAGGACACCCCTAGCTTCTTTTTCTTGCACTAGATGTGAGAATGCTATTTTTTGGTGCAGAAGGCCAATTGCTGATCCTCGTCTACAGTCCAAGAGATGCAAACATGTGCACATTAACAACTTCCTATTTAATTTTTGAGTGTCATTGACCATGGATGTTAGGAGAATTTTCAGGAGGCATTATTTACATTCCCTAGGAATGCTCATCTAGATTCCTAGATCCTCTTAGGCCAGGCTTTCACTTTGGACATCATCAAATCTTGCATTAGCTCTTTCATTGTGATGGATGGGGATGTCGGTCTTCCATGTTTGTGGCATTTGTTGTAAATTAGGGCCAGCTTATGATTCTTAATTTCTTTCCATGTAGCAATTGTTGATGTTATTAGCAGCTTCGGGCTGCTTCTTCCAGCTTACACAATTCGAGAAGACTAAATTTCGGCTATTTGATTTATATGTGCATTCTTGAGGGCCGACCCTCATGTTCTCATATTTCATCTTGTATTGGGCCGACCTTGGTATTTATTTATTGTAATTCTCAAGTGGCCGACCTGTTGGAGATGTGACCTCATTTTGTATATAAGCAAGGTCAAACTTGTTCATTTGCACAATCAAGCTCATTCATTATAATTTGCATTCCTACAAAAGTTCGCACTTGAGCAGAAGATCATCATCTTGCAGCAGTAGGCTGAATTCAAGGAGAAACATAATTGTTTGTATCTTTGAGAGGTGCTATTATTCATTGTATCAAATTTGCCTATGTGCTGGGCCTGTGTTGTAAAGCAGATTTCTGCTCTTATTCCTTCATTATATGAGAGAGATATTTGCTAGGTTTTTTCCCTCATGTTGGAGGGTTTTCCCAAGGTATTTGGTTGTGTTCATTATCTCATGTGTTGCATTTTATGATTGCTTTCATTTCTGTATATTTGATCTTTAAACAACAACATGGTATCAGAGCGAGGTTAGAAAAGATCTGATCAGAAATTCATCAAGCAAAAATGCATTATACCGCATAAGGTGTTCTTCTTCATTGAGACCTGCTTCAGCATTAGCTCGAGATCTCGACTATAGCTCCCGACAATGGCCCTGACATGGTCAATGCGATCTCCTTTTGTCGGACCTGTGAGTTGTGTTGCGACTCGGAAATGTTCTGTGATGGGCCCTTCCAATGTCACTATCTTCATATGACATATGTCTCAGGCGACGGCGCCACTGTAAGGGCAACAGAGCCTTTATCACGTGTTCTCTTGGCTCGAGCGGAGCAATCCAAGAGTCTATTTTTTTTTCTATCATTCCCATGAGAAGAGTTGTGATCCTTCATCACAACAATAGGTCGCTCGATGGGCTCGTGAGTCTCTTTGGGGAAGGCATGATTTATCAGGTCAGAAACATCAGTCATTTTCCAATCGTGGGCTAGCAAACTGAGGTTGCGTAGTAGCTTTGATGATTTATTCTGCTTGGGAAAGAGTCGCCTAAGGTGGGATAACCTAGTCGTGGACTTTGCAAATCATAGCATTCACTTCCAAAGTGTTGCAAATATTTGATAGGCCCAGACGTAGTCATTTCCAGGTTTGAGTAACAGTTATATGCAAACTGTTCTTAGCTATTGCACAGTTCAGAAATATCTTTTATATGTAAATCTGTCATTGTTGTTGCTCAATTTGAGTGTCCATCGACTTGTGGAATGAAATTGTATCTAGATCTCTAGAAATTGTTCCTAGATCTCTTTCTGTGCTAATCCAGTCAGGTATTATCATTAGTATTTTTTGTGAAGAAAATTCCGGCTTCTCACTCAATACAATGATGGCTCCCCATCAACCAGAGGGAAGAAGGATTTCAAAGAAACAAGAAACCTACCTTTTTTTGATCGAAACGAAGGATGGATTGCCTGTTACAAATACAGTTCTGACTGCGATGGAGAACTTTTTGGAGGTAGATCAGAATGGAGTATCTGATATGTCTTCAGTAATAAGTTGTTTCAAGACTCACAACCATTGTATCATGTATTTATGTTCAGTTGCATGTTGATGATAATGTGACAATCAGTTGAGGATGATGCTGATGCAAGTTCCATTGAGAATCAATACAAGGCTGAAGTCTCCTTGTTGTTTCATTCAACGTTCAAGTGCAACACTTAAGGAGATCCTGATTTCAACAAGATAAGTATTCCTCGTTTTGATTGTAATTACCCTTCTAGGTTAAAATTCAGTTTGCTGAGTTGTGCAAATCTGACATTATTTACTTAGGATTATGTGTGACTAGTTCATAGTGATCACTGTGATAAGATTCTTTAGAATTATTCATTGCAAGTTGTATCATGCTAATTTGTGAAGATTGTCTTTTGTTATGCTGAGATTAGCTCTTCCAAGAAATTGGGAGAAAGACATGTCATGATTGATGAATTAATTATCTATTACTTAGGAGTTTTCAAATTCTATGAGATAAGTATTGCATGGTTGAATAATACTCATGAATTGTTTTGTAGTTACTAATTCATGTTATAACATTGAGATGGTCAATCATGTATGCTCCTAGTTATGGTACGTCTATTTGAGATAGTTGAGTCCCATGATCTATTAGTAATCTCTTCTTAATGCTTTCAGGATAAATCAAGAAGCATAATAGATTGCTTTCAAGAAGAGCTTGATGCATCCTATAGATTGAAGAATGGAGACTCTACTTGTAGCTATGAGACTAAGTGAATGGCTGAAGACATTTTTTCAAAGAGGAAGAATTAACCTTAAGAGGGAGTTCTATGACTCACTGAGAATAAGTAAGGGTTGCAATGTTGCAAGGCCAGATGCTAAATTATTGAAGTACCTCTTCAGCAGTTGGGTTCTGAATTGCTCAAGTCAAGTCAACCTAGATTTAACATTGGTAGCTCCGCAAACCTATTCAGAATAGAGTGATCTGGGATGCGGTCGAAGAGGACAACCCTGAATCTCTACAGAGGTGTGCGATGGAAACCATTTCTTTAAGGTAAGCGTTGCCGGCAATCTTTGACAATGAGGTCTGGTGGTTGATGCAAGTGATTGAAGATTCAGAGGGAGCCTACTGAACCTAAAGAAGATGGTTGTGTTGCTTTGGATGTTGTCTTAGTTGAGGTCTGCGATGATATCCTGGTATAGCAAGAAGCAGTCTTCTGTGGCTCGTGAAGCAGTGTGGCTTCAAAAGCTCTGTGAAGGATTGGTTGGAAAATCATTGAAGCCAACTGTCATCCATTGTGTTAATCAAAGCTTTGAGAAGCTTTTTGTCTTTCCAAGTGTTTCATGACAAAACTAAGCATACCACTATATCAGAGATATGGTATTGAGGAAAGATATTCAGTTGAGGTATATCAGCACTAATGAGCAGATGGTAGTCATTCTCATCAAGCATCTCTTCAGGATAATGTTTGTGTACCTTCGAGACAAACTTGATATGGTGGAGAATGAAGCCCTAGCTGAGAGGGAGTCTCAGTATCAGTGATCTTCAAATTTGATAATGCATTTCTCTATTGAGAGAGATTTGAGGTGCAAGCCCTTGATAATGCATTTCTCTTTGAGATTTGAGGTGAAAGCCCTTGTTTCCACCCTCTGGGAGAGCCATGGTGGATGTCATGTGTGTGACTCCATGACAACATCACGTGAGGGAGTCCGTGATGATTTACTTGTACTTGTGTTTCACCCTCTGGGGGAGCCATGGTGAAAGTCACGCTGAGGTGACAACATCACATTGAGTGATGAGCACTTGTACATAACATCTATGGAAGTAGCCATGATGGTTGATATCACGATGAGGTGATATCTTATTTGATTTTAACGATGAGGTGATAAGATCCTTATCACGATGAGGTGATATGCCTTATGTAAGTGGAAGTATCATCCCTAGCTGAGAGGGAGTGTTGATTTTATTAGCAACTTCGAGCTGCTTCTTCCAGCTTACACAATTCGAGAAGACTAAATTTCGGCTATTTAATTTATATGTGCATTCTTGAGGGCCGACCCTCATGTTCTCATATTTCATCTTGTATTGGGCCGACCTTGGTATTTATTTATTGTAATTCTCAAGTGGCCGACCTGTTAGAGATGTGACCTCATTTTGTATATAAGCAAGGTCGAACTTGTTCATTTGCACAATCAAGTTCATTCATTATAATTCGCATTCCTACAAAAGTTCGCACTTGAGCAGAAGATCATCATCTTGCAGCAGCAGGCTGAATTCAAGGAGAAACATAATTGTTTGTATCTTTGAGAGGTGCTATTATTCATTGTATCAAATTCGCCTATGTGTTGGGCCTGTGTTGTAAAGCAGATTTCTGCTCTTATTCCTTCATTATATGAGAGAGATATTTGCTGGGTTTTTCCCCTCATGTTGGAGGGTTTTTCCAGGGTATTTGGTTGTGTTCATTGTCTCATGTGTTGCATTTTATGATTGCTTTCATTTCTGTATATCTGATCTTTAAACAACAACATAGCTTACTCTTCTTTGGTGATGGTCCTTTGACATTTTTATATGCAATGATAGTATACATGATGTCTTTTTTGACATTTTTATATGCAATGATAGTATAAATGATGTCTATTTTGACATTTTTAGGCTTTACCCATTTCAGTTTCACTAACTCCCCATTAATTAGAATATTTGGTTACTCTGCTTCTAGGTCGTGGTTTCCATTTTTTTTCTATAAATTGGAGCTCATTCATGGCACCCAATGCTATTATAACTGGCTGTACTTTTGAGTCCCATTGGCTTCTTTTGGTTATCCAAAGACATTAATATAATCTCGTTCTTACTTTCTCCCTTATTTTTTGTCCTACAATAATTTTCCTCTATGAAATACTCAAGTATAACGTGCAACTCACAATCACATAATGCTGCTGGCATGATTTTCTGGTTTTAAATGGACTGTTTTCCACATGATTTTTTCTGTGTTAAACCTTCTAGAATTGCCATCAATTCTTTTGTTCTCCGTGTTCATAGTAAAATCTGACAATTTTGTTATGAAAATTTCCTTTGTTTTATTGCAGGTTTCCCTGCTAGGAAGGTTACATCATAGAAGTCTTGTAAATCTGCTTGGATATTGCGTGGAGAAAGGCCACCGCATGCTGATCTATGTGTACATGAGTAATGGCAGTCTTGCACACCACTTGTATAGTAAGTTAATCTATTTATTCCATTTTTCTTTTGTATTTTATGAAAATATAGATATCGATAGTTTAGTAGGGTAATCATGATGTTGACTTGTTTTGTACAAATAGTTCTAGAACATACAAATTGGGGCTCCATAAAATGTCTGGGATCATAAAACAGGGAGTAACATTTTGTATGTAATTCAAAATATGCATATAGAAAAGTAATTTGTCCATTGTGTGATATCAAAGATTCTTCTATGTGTTCAAGTTTACTTTTTTTTATACAACTACAAATGAGGACATGAAATCGATTGGTTTCTATGGGTTTTCCAGATTCAAGACGGACATTACACATACAAAATAGCTTTTAGTTTACATTGCAATATGTGTCTTTGTGTGCCATTTTTAATCTATATATTCCATTCAATGCTTGTATGTTGTGAAAATTTAGATATGACTATCATAGTAGAGATTGTCATGATGTTGACTTTTTTGGTACAATTAGTGCTAGAACATAGAATTTTGGGTCATTAAAAGTTAATGAGAAAGTAATTTTCCCATTGTCTGATATCAAAGGTTCTTCTATGTATTATAATTTATTTTTTAATACAACTACAATTGAAGGCATGAAGCAGAGAACACCATTGAGACAAATCATGTAATGATTTTTTCATAGTTTTGGTGATATTGAAGAGGAAGAAGTTTTGATTTGTCGATGTTTTGCATGTTCATCCAGAACAATAGAATCATAACCTGAATGTTCCGCAACAAATTACTAAAAAGGATCCATGGAATGTGGAGCTTCTGATGCAGCCAACTTGAAATCTGCAATGGGCTCTCAGCTGGAAGTTAAAAAGAAAACCTATGAAGTACACATTGATCAACCTCACATCTAGAATGCAGTGCACTCTACGGACAGTGTACTTGCCAATGGCCATGCAATTTAATGAATTGTGTTGGACTGGACAACCAAGTCACCAAATGTGAATGACACTCGACTTTGAAAACACTTTAGTAGGCTGATCACTCCCAACCCTACAAGACACTTGATGTCAATGATCCAGTTCTTGTTGATAGAGCCTTTCAGGTGCACATGCTTCTCATTGCTTAAACTCTTCCCACTGTTTCATTTGCCTTGTCTGTATTTCACATGCCATGTCTCTTTCAATCTTCTGAATAACTGATCTCCTTGATCCAATAGTGTGAGGTTTTAGGCACTTGTCTTTCACAAATTTTTTTCCAATAAGCCGCCTTGTTTGATTGACTTCAAGTGTGGTGGGGCACCCCTAAGTAAAGTATCTAGACTCCCCACAAATATGACAAATCAATTCCTCATCTTTTTTTTTTCTCCCAATTTCATTCTATTGCCTTTGATTTAGCTTCCCAAATATTGGCTTCTTGACTGGTATAGTATGTAGGCACAACATTTGAGTAGTACGGAACTGTACAGTTATAACAAAAAGGTCAACTGTACAGCTGTAATAATCAAAGCTCTTTGGTTGTCTAATAGATTAGCCATACAAGAATTGTATTATAGAGTGCAACTGTATGATGATATGAGGGAGAGCAGGTTGTTGTTTGGTGATATAGATTTCAATATACCATGCAATGGAAGAATCACCCAATTGTATGATGTGTAGAGGAGGTTTGCTGGGACAAGAAGTGTGTAATGAGCCTTGCTCAAATCTGACCTTAAAACACTTCAATATCTACTTTGCAATTTCGCGAACACTTTGTATACAATATATGAAGAGGCTGATATGTTGTTTTTTCAGTTTGTTGTTTGATGCAAGAACTAATGTCAAATGAATTTGAAGGCTAAATAAACTTCTACAATTACTATGCAAGCTTCTAAATGAAATACTATGCTCTCTTTCAATTTTAAATGCATTCAAATGAAGTACTAAGGAAATAAAATGCATCTACAGCCAAAGACATTTTTACAAACACTTGGCTTGCAAACTCTTAATCCAATTACAAAGCTTTTTGATTGCACAATCACAACTATTATTTGATCAACTACTTATTACTCCTCTCCTAATACAATGCTGATATCAAATAGCCAAGACTCTTGGCAAAGTACATTGACATAAAATATGACAGTTGCTGATATGAATGCACACCTACAGCTGTAGCTTATAACTCCTAAATACAAGGCTAAATTGAATGATAAACAAAGGAAACCTGGTTGGAATGAAGTCGCCTATGGCTGGAGACGATGGAGCAATCAATAGATCAGCAAAAGGTGCCTCCTTGTAAGCAAATTGAGCCCTTCTTCAAAATCGCCCCTGTTCTGGTCTGTTCTTTAAAATAAAATAATTCCCAATGTTCACAAGCCTCCACTAACTCCAAACACCATCAGCAATGACCAAGGAAAGAAGCGCCCCAATCTCTAAGAAGAAACGATGCATATATGAGCTCTAATGAATTAAAAGAAGTCTCCAATGGCGTCCCTGTTTGCTTCAGACTTAGCATCAGAAATTTCCCAATTGAAATCTGTCATTTCCCTTCAAATAATTGATGCCACAAATACTACCCTTCAATGCAAATCATCTCCTATAATTATAGTCTTCAAAATTGGCCCTTGGCCACTAATTTTGCTCAATGAAGTGACTGAAATATCACCTCCAATCTGCAACCCTTAAAGAGATATTTCACTCCCTCAGTTATGCAATCAATGGGAGTTTTCGTTCCCAAAGATCAATTGATTATCTGCAGACCACTTGGCTCCACAAATGCTTAAAGAAGAAATCACCAATCATCAACATCAAATCTGCATGCTCAAGAGTGAGACCTCAATGTCTATTTATGCATTTCCTCTAGAGGTTGGCCTCAACAAAATAATATTATTTTTTGACTTCTAGAAGATTCCAATATATTTTAAATTATTTGCACTTTATAAAATATAAAAATATAATATTATTAATAAAGTGCATCTCAACATCAAATTATAAAATAAGGTTTCCATAAATAGAAATAATAGTGATATATGATGGAAAACCTTACTCCAATCAAATACTGAGCCAAGTAATCACCAAATGCCTGCCAGATGACTCCCTCACCATGCCTCATTAGTCTACAAGAGCCATTAATAGGCTAATCCTGTTGATATGTCAATGTCAACTAGAAGGGGACATTACAAAGTGGGTTGTACAGAGGTAACAAAAAGTTGTACGATGGCAGCAGGTTGTGCAAAAGGAGGAATGTAGAGCTAGGGCCATACGACGGACTTAAAGCCAAATATTTCATTTTGAGATTGTATGATGGAGTAGTTGGGAACTTTGTTATTATTGTTTTTAATTTTCTCCTTCATAGATCCATACAGTGGAAGTGTTGGAAAGTTGGTGCCTTCGTCCTCGTGGATAGGTTGGTGCCTGTCCAGCTAGCTATAGATTCGTGACATGGCTTAACCGGCTCTCGTGGATCTTGTAGAAATCTGGCGTTTGTATATGGCATCATTAGGTTGATCTTTTGGTGCAACAACAAAGCCATTGCAAAAATCCCGCCACGGATTGTTTGATTTGAACTATCCCCCCCCAACGTGACCGCGTGATTCGAACCCATGACCTCGCTCTGATACCATTTGTTTCTCTCATTTTGTGTATGAGAGGCTGTTTGCACAATCATAGATTCTACTGAAACTTCTTTCTCCTTCTTCCAAACCTTGGCAACCTCTTTTGTTTTATCCTCCTTTTCAACCTTCTTGTTTTTCTTAGAAAAATCTGCCATGCCACTTCTACAAACTTTTGCAGTATGGCCAAAGTTATTGCACTTATAACAAATAACATTGTAATTCATTAAGGGAGCAAATGAGTTCCTACTCATAAGTCTGAAATCATTTTCGCAAACACTCTATAGTTGGTTGCCTTATGTCCAAAATGATTGCAAGAGAAACAATAACCATAAAAGAAAGAATTGTTAAAATCTGGGCATAGGCGCTTGTCTTGAGATAGGAGGCCTCTTGAAAATACCATTTTTGATTTTTGATGGTGAATCCTTTGTGCTATCAACATTGGTCTTCTGTTGTTCTTCTTTTGTAGTCTTAGAACTTTGACCTTATTCAAGACCAACTCCACCTTTATCAGTAGAAGATCTTTGTGAACCAATGATCTTGTCCAAAGACAGAGAATTTTTTTGATTTATCTTCTCATGGTTCAGCTGTGTCAAAGATTTGTCTAATCTTTTGAGAGAAACTATTTCAGCCTCAAGTCTTTCACAGTTTTCCTCTTTTAGCTTAAGCTGATTTCTGATTTCTTCTTCTATTCTCTTTGCCTCTTCAACCTGAACCTTCAAATCAACAATCAGTTTTTTTCTAAGTTACCGGATTCGTACCCGGAGGCCCCGAACCTGGTTCGGGTGCGAACCCGGTACGGGTTCGCCTGCGGGTACGCCCTGGGTACACACAGGGTGCGTGCCCAGGCCTATGGGTTCTCCCGGGTCCGCGCTAGCGTGGGCACGCACCCTGTGTGTACCCGAGGCGCACCCGGGTGTTTGGTGCGTGGACCTGAAGGTACCAGGCCCGAACCCGGGCGAACCTTCAAGAACCCACGGCCCAGCATCAATAAAGTTCGCCTAAATAGAGATTAAAAGCATTTTTTTTAATTTTATTTTATTTCCTAACCCTAATCCGGCCCAATATGAGGCTTTTCAACACAAAAACATTTCATTTCTACTTCTCATTTTGCTCTCACCATATTTTCTCTACATCTTGGCATTTTGAAAGGAGGTGATTGTATTCGAAGGAGATCGATTGTGGAGTGCCAAATAGCTTCTACAAAGGAGATTTAAGTGTTTAAGGTATGCATTTAAACCCTATTCTTTGATCTTTTGAACTATTTTTTCAAGTTTCTTAGTTTTTGAATTTTTTCAATGAAGAATTTTTTCAAGTTTGTGAAGAATTTTTTCAAATTTATTTATTTTTTTTCATTTTTTTTATAGATTGCAACAATGGCCAGTAGTCAAAGTTCAGTGGGTGGGGAGGGAAGTCAAAAGTTCAAAATTGAGAAAGGATCTCCTTTATGGGCACATACCACAAGAATTTCACAAATTCCTGGAGGTGGGGGTTTTGTTTGGAAGTGTAATTTATGCAATGTACAATATAATAGCTCCTATTACCGAGTGAAACTTCATTTTATGGGCCCTAGTGGCAAAGGGATTAATATGTGTGTGGGCCCAAATAAGAAGGGGTTGTCTTCTGTACAAATAGCAGAATTTATAAAAGAACAAGAAAATGCTGACAAATCAATTGCAAAAGGAAAAGAAAGTAGTTATTCTTCCGGAAAGAAAAAAACACCAACATTACCCTCTCAAGCAGTTAGGGCCTCCAAACATCCCTTCTTGCCTATGCCCTCTACGGAAGAGGAAGATGAAGATGAACAACAAATCACCACCCGCAAGAGAGGTCCATTGGAGAGGGCATTTAAAATGGAGGCAAGAGATATTGCTGAAGAAAAAATTGCACGTTGCCTCTATGCCAATGGTCTTCCATTCAACTTGGTGAGATCACCATATTGGCGGGACATGGTGTCAGCAATAAATAGTGCACCTCCTGGTTTCACAAGTCCTGGGTTTGAAAAGGTGCGTACCACCTTATTGCAAAGAGAGAAAAAATCTTTAGAGGCCCAACTAAAACCAATTAGAGATTCTTGGATTGAAACAGGTGTATCTATTGTTTCCGATGGATGGAAAGATTGCAAAAACCGTCCATTGATCAATGTTATTGCAATGTCCCCCAAGGGGGCAATGTTTTTGAAGGCAGTTGACTGTGAAGGGGAAGTGAAAGATGCAGAGTTCATTTCTAGGATTCTCATTGACTCCATAGAGATGGTGGGTGATGAAAATGTTGTCCAAGTAATTACGGACAATGCAAAAGTTTGCAGGGCTGCAGGTGCTTTGGTAGAGGCTAGATATGAGCACATCTTTTGGACACCTTGCACCGTACACTCCCTCAATTTGGTGATGCAAGCAATTGGAAACCAAATAGAGTGGGTGAAAGAAATATACCAGGAGGCCGAGGAGATCCAGATGTTTGTGACAAACCACCATATGTCACAAGCAATTTTCAGAATTTTTTCAAGATTGGAATTGTTGAAGGTAAATTTAATTTATTATTTATTTAGTTTCATTTATGTCATGTTTTACATAATTGAATAATTTTTTTTTTTAACTTATTTAATTATTTACATGTTCTTAGGTTGCTGAGACCCGATTTGCATCTCACACAATTGTTCTGAGACGACTTGTGAAGGTGAAAGGGGCATTGAGTCAAATGGTTATTAGCAACCAATGGGGTATATGGAAGCAATCAAATTCAGAGAGGGCCCAAAAGGTCAAGGCATTGATCTTGGATGACAATTGGTGGGATCGTGTGAATTATGTATTGGAGATGACCGAACCTATCATGTCTATGCTTCGGTTTGCTGATACAGATGAACCATGCTTGGGGGATGTCTATGATAGCATGGACACAATGTTGGAGAAAATAAAAATTGAAATACAAAAGAGAGAGAATGATCCTGAAGACACCCTTTACAAAAGGGTGGAAGCAATCGTTCTTCATCGTTGGAACAAGATGACAACACCATTGCACCTCCTTGCATATGCCCTATCTCCAAGGTACTATACTAGAGAAGTACTTTCTATCCCAGGGAGAATACCGCCATATAGAGATCTTGAAGTTGCTAGAGGGTATAAGAGTGCATTTAAGAGACTCTTCAGTGATCCAGAAATGGAGACAAGTGTTATGAAAGAATTTGGAATGTTTATCATAGGAAAAAATCTTAGCCCTTCTGTTGCCAAAGACCAATACAAAATGGATGCTATTACATGGTGGTACCTCCATGGTCAAGTTTATATGTACCTCCAACCTCTTGCAATCAAGATCCTCTCACAAGTAAGTTTTTTTTTTTGCCACTTGTATTGTAGAATTTAACACTTAACATTCTTGAATTTATCTTGCATTTTTTATTTTTAATTTTGTTGGTTTTCTCTCTAGGTTGCAAGCTCTTCTGCTGCTGAACGGAATTGGAGTACATACTCCTTTATCCACTCAGTGAAGCGTAACCGGTTGGCTGCAAAAAGAGCTGAAGACTTGGTGTATATTCATTCTAATTTGCATCTTCTGTCACGTAAGGAACCTCAATACAAGGAGGGGGCAGCAAAGCTTTGGGATGTAGCACCCGAGTCTGCTGACTTGGATGCAACCATTCAGGATCTTGCTAGAGCCACTATGGATGATGTGGATGATAATGATGATCATGACATGCATGGTGCTGGAAGTGGAAGTGGAACCGCTTTGGGTTCAAATGATGATGATCTTGAAGTTGAAGCCACTGAAAATCCAAATCAAGATGACTTTTTTGATAATCCTTTTGATGATTGATGAACATTGAAATTGAATCATGTTTCAACTTTCATGAACTACATTTTGTAATTCAGTAATACTGTAATTGTGATGATTTCCATAATTGATATCATTGATATGGCGTATTTGAATATTTTTCAACTATCAATTGACATTTAATATTTATCTTTGGCATTTGGCATTGATCAATGATCAAGTATCATACTATGAAATGATTTAGTTTTACAATTCTGTATATTTCTCTTATTTTTTTGTATATATAATACATATATATATATACACGTACCCATACGTACCCAAACCCCTAAAAAAAATTTTCACGTACCCACGTACCGGGTTCTCGTACCCGAACCCGTCCCCGAACCCGAACCGGTAACTTAGGTTTTTTTGCTTCTCCAAGAGCTTGAGATATCTTGGTTTTTGTCTCATTCTCTTCTTGTAGCAGCAACTTCAAGTTTTGATTTTTCTTTCTAATTCTCTTGATTTCACTTAGAGCACTTATTAGTTCCTCTTCAAGGTCCATTTCTCCTTCTTCTTCATCAATATGATCTTCATGTTCTTCGTTTTCAGCATAGACTTCTTCTTTGGCCATGAATAAGATTTCTTCATCTGAAGACTCTTCATCACTATCATCAGATGAACAACTTTCATCCTTTGAATAGAGATTCTTTGTGAATTTCTAAAACTTCTTCCCTTTTCCTTTATACTTCTTCTTGTTGAACTTAGGCTTCCTTTCATTGTTGCTGTCCTCACTCTTTGCATATGGACATTTAGCTGCAAAATGTCCTACCTTACCACAATTGAAGCATTTGAAAGGCAACTTTCCTTTGTATTTTCCTGAACCCTTCTTCAACTTCCTCATGAAATGTTCCTCTTCAGAATCAAAATCTTCATCAGAACTTTCACTTGATAGAAACTCTTTGTCCTTTCCTTTCTTCAAAACTTTGAAGGCTGCCTCCCTTTTGGATGAAGAATCATAAATTGTCCTCATCTCATAGGCTGTTAGAATGCCATGAAGTTCATCAACCATCAACTTATCAAGGCCCTTTATCTCTTCAATCACTGAAACCTTTGCATCAAAACGCAAAGGAAGAGACCTTAAAATTTTCTGAACCACGGTGGACTCCTCAATCTTTTCTCCTAGACCCTTGATGGTGTTAACAACTTCATCTACTCGTAGAAAATAAGCAGCAGTGTTTTCCTCTTCCTACATCCTGAGACTCTCAAAATGTCTTCTATGTGTTTGAAGCTTTGCCTTCTTAACCTTATCATCTCCTTCATATGTTTTCTGAAGTTTGTCCCAAATCTCATGAGCTGTATCACAATGCATAACCTTCACAAATTTAGTTTCAGACAAACCACATAAGATAGCATTCATAGCTTTTGCATTATTTTCAAATGTTTTCTTTCCATTTGCATCCGATGGAGGAGTTGAAGGAATTGTATAACCAGATACCACACTTTTCCAAATGTTAAAACCAAGAGACATTAAATAAGTACGCATTCAAACACTCCAAAATGCGTAGTTAGATCCATCAAATAAGGGAGCTCTATTTGTAGCAAGACCTTCATGAGAACCCATGTGTGCAATCATGATCGACCTCCAATTGTTTAAGCTCTTTTTCAAAGGAACCCCATTGTGATACCAATTGAAGAGCACACGGGAAATACTGAGAAGGGGCGGGAGGGGGCTGAATCAGTATTTCAAAACTTTTAAACATAAACCATGAGAATCAAAAATAAAACAGTAAGAGCAACCATCAACATGAAGAACACCAAATTTCACGTGGAAAACCCTTTCGGGTAAAACACCACGATAGAACAAAGTTTATATTCACTTCAAAGGGCACCGACCTAGATTACAAAAGTGAGCACCAACTCTCCTGAAGCACCAACTTCGAAAAGCTGAAGCACCAACTTTAGTGTGAGCACCAACTACAATTCTGATTTCAAAACCGAACTCAAAACTAGAGCAGATACAACATTTCAAACTCCTCTGCCTCATACATCATTTCATGAACATGCCTCCAAAAGATCTGATACTACTGTCCACTCACATGAATGACAAACTGATAAAGGCAATGCTGGGAAAAATACCAAAACTAAAAGAAATTTTGTTTCACAACATATGTTAGTCTTGTAGATTTTATGTAAATCCTTGACTTCACATATGTGCACAGCTTAACCCCTTCTTCCGTCACGTCCTCCAAAATTCACAAGTTTGCATATGCAATACAAGAACATCCAAAGAAAAACCTCCACACTTACCATCACATTAAATACTTGGTTTCTGAGAATGACAACAAAATGTAGGAAGACACAATCTTCAACACCCACATTGCCCGACTCTAAACCCCATGCGTATATCCCATTCTACAACCCACGTAACTGTGAATGAAGACATTAAAAAGGGGTTTGCAACCTCCAAAACATCTCTATTCAAACACCAAGGCCTTCGTTTTAGCTATTTTAAAACTCACGTACTTGCACAGAGCTTCCACTCATCTTTGTATAACCTCCACTGATACAATCTGCAAATTTTTTCAATCATTTACAACCTGACACATACCAAAAGGTAAAAATGTTGTTGATATTAGCAAAATAGACTCTTTCATTGTGCATTGTTTATCCCAAATCATAGTGCTAACATCTGAGAATAATTATTTCTATAGACACTTACACCCCCATGAATACTACAAATTCCGTCAATAATGAATGAGAGAGTGCGAATAAACCGAAACGACCCATGCAAAGGCTAATGGACAAAAAGATACATTAATACATGCCATCATCGACAATAAAAATCTGCTCTTTCTCAAATATCCCAACGGCCCAAATGAAAACAATATATCTCATGAAATCCTCACGTCTCCAACCTTATTCGAAAATGCAAAGAATAAAAAATCCATCAAAAATTATTGTCGATAACTTATGAATGGGACACGCTTCAAAACTTCAACAACAAAAACCATAATTTTTGAGAAGAAACAACACAAGATAACACAAGAGTCAATAAACACTCCAGGTAAGAATAATAACCCGACTCCTTTTTTTTGAACGACAGTAACAAAAAGTTTTAAAATGCTCACTCCTATTCCACATAATCGACTTAAGAAAAGCACATGCACCCACAAAATAACAAACTAAAGATGTTATCGTTGTGGTCAACATTCTCAACAAAGAAATGGAGTCGTCGATGACAGTAAGCCGCCCTCAGCAAATAAAGACGTCATTGAAAAATATAACTAGAGTCGTCGCTAATCAATACTGGGCGTTACCATACAAGGAGTATTCAAGCCACCTTCAGAGAATCAACGTGTAAATCTGAAGACGTCGCCAATATGGAAAAATCAGAGACAATCAGCCGCCCTCATAAAAATCTGAAGCCATCGAACACCTATGACCATTCAAATCTGACAAGGATGACATCACAGTAGATGTGGCATAACTGCCATTTAGTAAGACAAGTGAAGATGACCATGCCCAGATAATAAGACTTCATAAATTAGGAACAACGAATACAAAACTTCCTTAGAAGACAATGTGCTGAAATAATTCAAACAAAGGCTTTGTCAGATAGAAAGGTAAACCATTGAACACATTGAACAAAGTTTGAGAAGCATGAACAACGTAAAAGATATAAACAGACAACTTCTGAAAAAATATGCAACACCAGCAAAAATATGTACCAGACCTCTGACATCAATGACAAAATAATCAACAGGAAGAATGCGGGAATTTATTATTATTTAAAAAAAAATTCTCCATGGATCGCCATACACTGGAATAATTGGGAACTTCTTTAATTTTTCTAACCTATTGTAATACATTAGGTTTTCCCTTATTATTTTGTGCTCTTATTTTCATGTGGGATGTATTTTGTATTTCTCTCTCTAAGTTCATCAATTTGCCTTGTATTACTCTTTTCAACTTCATGAATTTGTCATATTTGTTGATTTACATAAAATGAGTAGGGTCCCTTGTAACATTCATTAACACAACATGAAACGATGCACTTGAGAGTAAATATTTTAATAATCTCTATCTTTATTCATACCTTCTTCAACATCAAGTAAGTTGAGTTTCAATGATTCAGTGAAGTTTGCAAAATTGATCATGGCTTCTCCAACTTGAACCATTTTGTTATCACCTTCTAATCCCTGTCATTTACCAATGGAAACTCTTTATACTTAATGTCATCTTTGCTTCCAAATTGATGTGTTGATTCCTCATCTAACTAGATATCACCTAGTTTATATTCTATAAATACTCGACGATAAGTTTGATGAACAAATACTTTGTAGTCATCTTATCCTTTTATTTTTCCTTCTTTGATTTCTACAAAGTTACAATTAGGTTGAAACACTTCATAATCTTCCATTTGCTAATAGAAGAGATCTTTAGGAGAGCTAGTTTTGTCTTTTGAATAGGTTTGGAACTCTAGAATCCCTTCATTATTTGGCTCTACGGTAACTCGGTCTTTGCTTTCCAAGCATTTTTCATCAGCGTTTGAATTTGATAATTTGTCAAATTAGGCTACTTCTTCATTGACTAATTGGTTCTTCAAAGCTATGACATATTTCCAATCTTTATTTTTTATAGAGAATTGATTCTTCTTATAGTTATGAACAGTCTTGGCTGCTATCAGCCAACCTTGGCCTAATAATGCATCATAGGCCTTTTTCCTTGAAGAGATGACTACGATGTTGAGTGTTGATGATTACCTTTTGGCCCATGAGTACTCTAAGTACCTTTATGTTGTATTGATCTGCTCCCACCAATTATAACGTTGGTGACTAGATTGTTGGTTTTACAAGATTTCTCCAACTTTCCTCCAGAAGGACATTCATCCTTAATCCACTATGAACACCGGTATTAGTGAATGTACTTCCCAATATCTTCATGTGTATGATTGTTGGTTGTCGGGCTAGGTTCATTGTCAACAATATTGGGTCAATCATTTGGTTCCTTGATACAGGAAATCCACAATTGATTCCTTTTGTTTTATCTAGTTTCCTTGGTCGTATATATTACATCATCAATTATGAGGTGTACATGTGTATGCTCCATGTTTTAGTTAGAATGAGCATTTATATTTATAACTTCCTTTGGTTTTGAAATACTATGCAATAAATATATTACCTTTATAGGTAGTGTGGTTTGCAACACTTGCCTTGCAATAGCCTTGTCTAAACTAAGTTTTCTCATAGTTGTTGCCTTCACACCATTAGCAGAGAAGTCCGGTAGTGCCTTGCTTGGTGGGAAATCTCTTGTGAAATGACCCCACTTGTTGCACTTCCAAAATGACTTGCATTTTGCTTTCTGTTATCTCTTTGGTTTTGATATCCACTGAGTGATGCATTCGGATGTTTCTCGGTAATGGTAATTGAACGACTAACAAAGAGTAAATGGAAATATATAATAACAATAATAAAACATATTAATTACTCGAACAATGCACAAAATATATGTCTTGTATTCTTCATTCATTGGATCAACAATACTTACAAAATAGCAAACTGTATGTGGTCCTCGACTACAATTTCTAACATATAATATATAGTCAACCGACGTTGGTTGAGGACACCAACCCTTGACAACTACCGAGTACAACCAACCAATGGTCAGGAACTAATTACACATTAACACATTTATTTATTTATTGCATTTGGCCGACTACATCAGCCTCCCCAAAAAGAAATTCGTCTTCCAAACAATTGACAAACAAAATTGGAAGACAACAATATAATATACTAGCTAGTGAGAGGATGGATGAGAAGACGTCCCTAGAGCCGGGTAGACAAAGGAGGTCGGAGTAGGTGTTTGGGCACTGAGCTGGTGAAGCCAATAGACTTCCTCTGTCCTCAACTTAAGGTGATGAGCTGCTATCAATTCCTTCTCCCTAGTTTCCTTCACCATGTGAGCAACCTCTATCAATTGATGTTTCATCTTTTCAATTTCCTTTCCTTGGGCCTCAATCTGGGTGTTCTTTGCTATCACTTCCATCTCTTTGGCCTTAATCTGGCTATTCTTTTCCAACCACTTTTGTTCGTTCGGCCTCTGTGAGTTATGTTTGTTGCGCCAATTGGCTCTAAAAATGTTGATTAAGGGCACCTGCCTTAGCATGTACCCTTTGTGAGATAGATATGGCCTCATCAATTTTGCTACTAAGCTGAAGATTAGATGCCTGCTGCTGCTTCAGCTTATAAAAAAACTCCCTGTATGCAATCTCCATGCCAAAAAGAGTTGAGATTAATTGCCCAACTCTTCCCCAGAACGTAGGCTTGGCGGGGTAGCATTCCGCTAACATCTCTTTAGTCTCAATCTTTGGCCAACCTCTTCAGATAAGAAGACTAGTGAACTCATTCTCACAACTAGTTTGCATGAATGCTAGAATTCGTTGGGCCTCATGCCATGCCAATGGAGAATGGGCACGATCCAACTGATGGAAAAAGTTAGCAACCTCCTGTATGACTGCAACCATAGGCTCCAAACTTTGAATGTATCTCTAGATAGTGCCTAGCGGATCTATCTCATTTGGTTTGGGGATCTCTATGATTATCCCTTCTAAATCACTAGATTCATTTATTGTAGGAGAAGGGGTTGCAGTCTTGGGTAGTGCACGAGTGGTTACTTCCATAGTGGCTACTGGTGGAGTGACTACCGGTGGTTGTGGTGTCAATGTTGGCTCCCCTTCCCCCTCCTGTATATGCATTGGATTTGCTGTAGGAATAATAATCTATGTAGTGGCCAGCAGTGTAGTAATCGACTGTGTACTCTCTCCTGTGGATGGCACTACTCCAAGTTGCTCGGTAGCCATCTTGCTATCTTGTGGTGAATCCGGGGGGAGGGGGGAAAATCTTGAACATGAACATGAGTGTCAAGAAGTTCTAGCCAATTGTCAATTTGAGGTATGTATTGGCGACTCCTCTACTGTGGCTGCTCTAGGTGAGGCTATAGGGGTGGTGGTTTGAATCTCCTCGGCTGCTGCAATTGGTACTAGTGGAACTATGGCCTGAGTCTCACCATTTGTGGGCACTACTTCGATTGCGTGTGTATCTATGTTTGTGCTGCTAGCTGTAGATGAGGATATGACAATTTATTCATATTCTTCGTTGCTATCCTTGTCTTCCCTTGCTATTACATTTTGCTTCCTTTTTCTTTTCCTTGATTTTGTTTCCTCCCTTGAAGCTGCCTGTGTGTCTAATGTGGTCAATTGGAATACTATAGGCCATGAATTGTCATAGTTGGCGGCTGGCTGAAATTTACCCAATTTGGCGGCAGACTCTTGGGTATACATAGCATTTTGTTGGCGTAAGAACTAACACCTCTGGAGTGTGAGTTTGTACGTACAACTATGCACACTACGTAATGAGTGCTCTTCAAATTAGGAGGGGAAGCTCCCTCGTTGTGCTGGAATGCATGAAATAGAAAACTAAACTAATGTCCTATCTTTTTTGTTCTCAGCTGGTAGAGGCACAAGGTTAAGAAAACCTAGAACGTTGCAGCTAAGTATTTTCTGGTTTCGCAGATCATCTAACTACAACTAAGCTAACTTCTTTAAATCTATCCAGTTTCCTCAAGAAATAGAGCATGAGGAAATGGAGCAGGAATGTATTACACGATAAACTTCAGGTGCGGGCTCACAACATGAAGGCAAGGGAGGGGCAACTATTTGCTAATTCGGGAAGAAGTTTATTAAAACAAACAAATAAACAATAAACCTGGTACAGCTTCACAACATGAAGGCAAGATAGGCGCAACTATTTGCTTAGCTGAATGAGTCTACTATCACACACATCAAACGATAAGCTTTAAGTACAGTTTCGCAACATGAAGGCAAGATAGGCGCAACTATTTGCTCTTCTGAATAGGCTCATGATAAACAAAACACAAGGTAAGCAACTGGGACAGTATATTGTATAGACGCAATACATATGCAATAACAATCAAACCAGCAACCCCATTTAACTAAAGTTGAATAAACACCATAACAATAATATGAAGGCAAGGTAGGCGCAGCAATTTATTATAACAGCAATTACTCTTTGAACAGATACAATAATAGCAATACTACAGGCAAGGTAGGCGCAACATGTATGCTATCAAGCAAAGGCTAAATTACAAATGAGCTTAAAACTCTTATTTATAGACTTCAAGGTGTAGGCAACCCTAAAATCACTTTGAGTCAACTAGAGTCTTGCAATGCATGCAAGATCTTATTCCTAAACCCTAATTGAATGAAACTATACAGTTAACTGGGAAACTATCATCAGTTAACTGTAACATCTAATCTAAATGGACAAGGTGTAATATGCACGTCCTTATTGAAAGCAAGTCAACTGGAATGCTATTATCAGTCAACTAAAAAATCTAATCTAATCTCCAAGTATATGTAGATGTTTCCAAGAAAGACATGCATGCAATGTATAACAGCAAGTTAACTCGGAAAGAAGCCTCGAGTTAACTACTTTTGATGACTCATTGTTGTCCTCAAATGCATGGTCTAACTGAAAGTCTACTCCAAGTTTATCATCTCCTCCAAGAATTTATCAATAGTATCATCATCTGGCCCTTTAACGCTGTCCACGATGATTAACTGCTTGTCTAACTCTTTGTCTCCATCTTGGATCTCCCTCTGACTATCTCTAACCTCTGTGGTCACCTTTTTGAAACTGATAGTCAGCATTGTAAACTCCTCCATCTTGGACACCTCTAATCCTCCACATAGGTTATCACGAACTAACTCTTCGAACTCAGCTTGAACTGCCTCTAACTCGGCGTATGTACCATCCTCATGCCGATAATGACATGGAATCTGAGTGATGTACTCGCTGATAAAACGAAGAGCTGCAACAACCTTTTCTTGAATCATGCTCATCTTAGCAGAAATCCTGTCATATGTCTCCACCCTGCAAAGATATAACTCTCTCCAAGTGAAGACCTTCTTCTGATCTATATCTGTTGTAATGGCAGCATAGATTCCTGCAAGCTGTGATATCAGAATCAAATCCTTCGGCTTACGCTCGGCCATGAAAATCTCGAGCTCCTGAATTCTCTGGCGAAGACTATGTGCGTCAACCCTCAACTGATATAGCTCTGTGAGGAGGTGCCGACCAGCAACAATAAAGTCTTTAATCCAAGTATCCAGTAGCTTTCCTCGATTAACCAAGTGTTGAATCCTCTGCTGTTTTGTGGTGGTCTCTCGAAGTTGTGGAAGTAAAGGTGCTTGCCCCTCGCTGCCATGAAGTAAACTCGAAATATACATGCGAAGTTGCTTGATTTCAGCCTTGAGAGCTGCTTTATCCTCACCATCCTTCATGACACGTTCCTCTAGATTACTTGCGACGACTCTGAATAGATTCACGTCGGTGTGTCGAGTATTCTTACCCAGATTAGTTTTGACGAAGGTAAAATCACCAACATCAACTTCATCCAAGTATTTGCCTTCTGGAGGAATAGCAACCTCTATGACGATCTCTGCCTCAAGATTCTTCTCAATATTTATCTGCTTTCTGGCCCTCTTATTCAACCTGTTCTGATAAGGCTCACCAAACTCAAATAAATCAAGATTATATGAAGGCATACGCCTCTCCCTCTCCAATGACTTCTCAAGCCAAGATGAATAAGGAATACTGTCTTCTCGAGGTGGAGTCGTGTTGTGACCTATTTCACACATCGCCCCATTGCAAATGGGGACCCCCAAGTTTTGATGTCGCCCTCTGAATCGCCAGTTTAGAGTCTTTAATTTGGGTAAATTTTGAAAGTTAGTCCGGCTAAGTTGAGATTTCGAACCCGTTTGTGTGTCTTAACGTCATGGAAGTGCTTAGAAGACCCGGTAGACGAAGATCGCCATTGCTTTCGGTCTTTTCTGACACTTCCTATTTTTTAGGGATTCTGCTTTTTTTGCTTTTTGCTTTTTTGATTTTTGGCATTTTTAGGCCATTCTGGAGTTCCTATTTTTTAGGGATGCTTTTTTGCTTTTTCTATTTTTGGAAAGTTTATATTTTTGGATCCTACAGAGCAGAAAATCAACATGTCTCCAGAAAATCAAGGTAAAGTGAAAAAGGTTTGAAAAATGGCGAAAATTTTGGGAAAATGCTTAAGTCTGAGAATGGCGCCCTCAAGAAAGAAGATGGCATGGAAAGTTCAAAGTCCACCCTACCTTTGGCATGCCAAAGATAGGCACTGGCAAGAGATATGCCAAGTCCGCCATAGGCAAGGTGGTCTCAAAGTCCGCCATGGCATGAATGTTGCCAAGTTCGCCCTTGGCAAGGTGGTCTCCAAAGTCTGCCATGGCATGAAGGTTGCCAAGTCCGCCCTTGGCATGAGGAAGCTAAAGTCCGCCCAAGATGTTTGGAAGAAGCGCATGGCACAAAAGGTTCAAAGTCCGCCCCTAGAGAAGGATGGCATGAAACTCATGAAGTCCGCCCAGCCTAGAGGAAAATGGCAAGAGGCACATGAAGTCCGCCCCAAGAAGTGTGGAGAAAGGTAATATATGAAGAGATGCGCTCCAAGATGTTTGGAAAGGGGTAAAATTACAAGGGAATTCATTGGAAATTGGATTAAATGGTCGAAACAAATGAAATTTGCCATTGGACAAGGCACGAATAAAATTCGCCATGGCAAGGAAAGTGTAAGACAAATGGAGAATAAAATACGCCATAGGCAGGAGATTATAAGAAATTCGTCCAACTTTGGAGGGAAAATTATTCTAAGGCATGAAAACGAAGAAATGTCTAGAAGAAGAAGAGGTTTAGCCGGCACAAAAAAAGCCATCCTCAGCACAACGGAATGAAATTCTTTGGCACAAAATGAAGAGTGTTTGGCAGAGCAAGCATGAAGTCCGCCCCTCTCAGCTTGGAAAATTCCTAAGGCATGGTAAAAAAAATGGCAAAGTGGCAGAGATCTCCAAGTTCGCCCAACCCAGAAGATGAATCGTTTGGCTAAATAAAAATGTCCAGAGAGCTCAAAACTCCGCCTAGAGAATTAAAATTTGGCAGATAAGCTATTGAGCACATTTTGGCTAGGCAGACAATTTGAAAAGAGATATTTTTGCCTCTGACGAACGAACTTAGCCATGTATCAAGGTTAAACGGGTTGGAATTTAATATTTTAATATTTTTAATTATTTCCCTGACACTTAGGGAATTTTAATTAAAAATTCAAAAACCGGAGATTATTTGGAAGATTAAACTATTCTGCCTTAGATAAATTTAACTTTGCCATACGTTGGAAAAATAATTTTAAACGATTAATTTAATATCTTTTCCAACACTTAGGCAATTTTTGAGAAAATTCGAAAATCTCAAGCAGAGATGGCACAGATGTGAAAATTGGAAACTTGCCTCGATAACTGAAAGTGAAATTAGAAGTTTGCCAATCTGGGAAGAAAACGTTTCTAAAAATTGGAAGAAAATCAGACAAAAGAAAACAATGCCTTGAAGAAAATCGAACTTCTCAGCCATAAAATGAGTTTCAGCAACTCATTTCTTCACAATTCCGGTTGAGAAATGGCTATCTCTCTCGAATCTTCAGGAAATCATTCGCAGAGGAAAAATTTATAAGAATAACACTGTTGTGAGAATCGAGGTAGCATTTTCTTGTTGAGAGGTGTGACTTTTTTGAGAGAAGTAATTTATTTCTTTGCTGAAATCGTACTCTCAGCATATTGGTGCACCTCTTCTGGCAGATTTTTTGAATTTTTAAATTCATTCGCAGCTAGAACACGATCTTCGAGGTTTGGAAGTTAATCAACAATGTGTTTGCACTGTGTTTCTATCTTCTACTTCGTTTCCGGCACGAATTTCATTCATTGATAGGCGAATTTAATTACTTTCAGCTTGCTTTTTGACAGAAATTTTGATTCAATAGGCTGAAAGTGCGATTTTTGTCCAAGCTACACCCCGGAACAAGTTAATTTTGAATGATCTTGTATTAATGTTAAGAATTTTGTGCTTGCAGGTTGATGATCGATCAAAGGGAAACATCCAGGCAGGCACAGATGAAGTTTGCAAGAAAAGGATCTCAGCCGGAAACCAGAATAAAGTCAAAGTGGAAAGATGTCTCGGACACTGACCTTGGCCACATTAACCTTGAAGAATTTAAGAAGAGAATATATGGGCATAATGGACCTTTGCCAACGCCTGCCGCTAGAAGGATGGTGAGAAACGGCATATTTCAAGCTGCCGAATTCCCACCTGCGCTTGGCTGTGCTGAACTTATGGTGGAGTGCGCACGCACTTCACTATGATGTTGAGTTGAGGCGGATTGTGGCACCCGATGGGAGAGTGTTGGCACATCTGACAAAGTTGGCCATTCAGGAGGCCTTCGGCATTCCGGCATATCCTAAAACTGTCTACAAGACCAAGGAAGATGCTCAGAAGTTATATGATGAAAGCCCTGGCCTTTGTGCCGCCAACATTAACAAGTCGTGGCTGGATAAGCCTAGGCCGTCGGTCAAGAAGATGCCCAAGAAGTTGCTGCGCACGGACTTCAAGGAAGACTATGGAGATATTATTATCTTGCTGAACAGAGTGGCAGGCAATCCCTCAGGAGCACCCTTCGAGTCGTGGATGTATTACTTCATTGAGGACCTCACAGAAGGTGTCAAGATGTTCAACTGGGCGAGAATGATAAGCAATAATCTTCACCACCAGCTTATCAACCTAGAGAAAACCAAAACGTTTTATATGAGTTCTTATGTCATCTATATGTTGGCTAGAACTTACAAGTATGCAGGCTTGATATGCAAGGGCACGGTCGGCGGTGGGTCAAATGAGCTGAAGGCATACGACTGCTATCCACAATTGCAGTTGAAGGAAAAGGCGCACTTCCGGCGGGCTCATGACGCTTTCCTCATGTATATCACCAGAATACTCCAGGGAGGGACGCATCAACGGTTGACTCCTGAGGCCAAGAAGCTGATTGGTAAATATGGGTCATGGTTTATCCAGTATCCCCGATTTACGTACATCAGAATCCAGGGATTCACCGGGAGCCCGTACCGTCTGCCCATCTTCCCCACAAATAAGATGGTCTTGCTCGAAGTGCTGAGGCAGTTAGAAGAGTTCCAAGGTCTTCAAAGGGTGAAGCAAAAGGCGGCAGTAACTTTTCCCTTCTTTATAGGGAACATGCTGGAGTCTTGCCCATCATCACAGGCAGCTGACAATGCCAGAATCGAGATACAGCATTACCCTTTTTCCCCATATCCGGCCAGGAATCACTACGACCCCCATCACCACATCAAGATGGTGGATGGAAGGAG
Organism: Sequoiadendron giganteum; assembly: GCA_007115665.2. NCBI lineage: Eukaryota > Viridiplantae > Streptophyta > Pinopsida > Cupressales > Cupressaceae > Sequoiadendron > Sequoiadendron giganteum. The sequence continues at coordinate 85,629,061 of CM021109.1, forward strand.
ATACAAGCATAGGGTCGAACTGGAGGACTTTTGGGCAAATGCTGCGGATGAATTTGAGGTCAGACGGAAGATGTGGTCCAGATTGCCGCTCAGCTTGATCAGGGCAACAAAATTTTGTCACGTGCCAGATCAGTTGGAGGAGGACGAAAATCGGATGCAGTCACGCTTCGATGAGAGTTCGGCTTTGCCCGCTGTCCGATGGTCAGAAGCAGAGCATGCTGACTTGAACGTCTTGATGAGGCCTGTCATCAAGTTCACTCAGTGGTGGGTTGATCAACGAGTTCAAGAATTAAGACGCCAAAAGATAACCCTGACCTATGACATGCTAAGCGAGGTAGAGTCTTATTCTTCCAACGCGGGCGCATCCCAGGACGTACAAGTGATGGAGACCACCACTTCTAGGAAGAGAAAAGAAATAGTTGCAGGAAAGGAGCCAGTCCAGAAGCAAGCCAGGATAAAACCTTCTCAATTGGCCGCCTCTAGGAATATTGAGGAGATATTAGCTACTGCCGATGCTTCATTGGTAGACATGAGGGATCCTTCTCCGGTTCCTGAAGACAACACAGAGCCTCAGCCAGATGACGATGCGCCGCCTTCTCCCACGGGCACTAAAATATTGGAGTTAGATGACAACGATGTGGGCGTCCAAGATGAGGATTTCCAGGAAGGGATGATTTCAGCCCTTAGGGGAATTGTGGATGTTCCTGACAGAGAAGGCGTGCCAGAGGAGGACGGTGTTGAGCAGCTTACGATCCCGGATTGGCTGAAGGAAAGGCTAAAGGTACAAGTGCCGGCAAATGAACCAGAAGAGGATGATACGGCAGACTTTTTGGCCAGACTGTCTCAAACCGTGGCTAAAAAGCCGGCGAAGAAATTCTCCAGCATACAGAGAGACGAGGCCGGCAATAGGACAGTACAGATTGTCGTGCCTACAGCGAACAAGCCGCAGGAGGATATGGCTCCACAGGATTACGCCATCACAACCATTGACTTGGGTCCAACCACTAAGGGCCAAGAAATGGAAGATTTGGATAATTCTGTGTCTGCCATCAAATCAAGGTTGGCGAAGGAGGTAGCCAAAAGAAAGGAGTGCCAATTGGAAATTGAGCGCTTAAGAGAGTACATCCAACACTTGATCAAGCCACTTGATCAGGATATTACGGCGGCTCCTCTACTTCCCAACTCTTCACAAGAGGCCGTTAAAGAGATAGAAGAAAACAGGCTCACGGTTCAGGAGGCCAAAGAATGGATAGTAGCCAAGGGGATTGAAGCTGAGACATTCATAGAAAGATTAACTTTGGTTTATGGTCAGGCCACTGCCTTACTTTCTAGGCTAGCCTCCTTGGCAGAAGTATGGGACAGCCTTCCGGACACGCAAGATAGGATAATCCCTTGCCTTAGGATTCTGAAAGGAATTCCTAAGCAAGAATTGATAGAGAGAGGCATCATCGCAGCGGGAGCAGCCTATGACTTCCACACTTGGTATTGGGCCTTGATAGCACGAGGTGAAGTCTTGGAGAGGGTAAAGGTTGACGGCATTAGATTGGAGGAACAGGTCAAGGAAGTTCAGGCCAAAATCCTCAACATAATTGCCGATATCCTGGATAAAGAGGCTCTGCGAGAGAATGACCTGCAATTGGAAGTTTTGAAGGAAAGTGTCCAAGAAAATATCTTTGACATCACTGGACCCATCTTGAGGCAGGACTGGGCCAAATTGGCAAACTTCCTGAGTATTCGAGAGTCCTTTGAAAAGACTGAACCAGAGTGGGAGGAGACCTTCGCTAGATGCGCTGAGAGCATGGATGGGCTAGAATTTAGAATCGGCATGCTTCCACAGGTTACCATGGATGAAGTTGCCTTGATCGTGTCCAGATTCGGTGAATATACGGTGGCTCGAGAGGATCGGGATGTAGTCCCTTGAAAATAGCTCCGAATGCCAACTCATTGTTGTTCATTGTCAATTAACTGAAGTCATTTTGGGAAACCCTAATTAGGGTTTCGTTTGTTAAATCTTGACCGTCGACTCATGTTTAATCTAAGCCATTTATTCAATTTATGGAACTCTATATAAACTCTTGGACCCTCATTTGTAATTTGTGAAGTGAGTAATAAAAAATTGTTGCGACGAAACTATTTCCGTTTATAAAAGCTCTTGTGCATGATTGTCAAGAACAAATTTTATTTTCAAGTAGTATGCAAGGTTTAATATTTCTCCTTCAACACTTAGAGTAGAATTAGAATAGCATTTCATTTACATGTTGGTTAGATGAATGATAGATTTGATCGCAGTGCCGGATAAAATTTTGCTCATACTTTTGTCGAGTGGATGATTTGCACTCGACGTGTAAAGTTAGTCTGAGCCATTAAATCGTGGATGCTTAACTTCTGTTTGTTTTGATTATCAATTCGAACATGAAAACCATTATCACCTCCGTTGAAGATTGCACCCGCTTCGCGTAGTTGTCCGAAGGAGGCGAAACGAAGTGTGGTTACCCATTTTGTCTAATTGCTGATGTCTCTTGAATTCTTAGGCGTAGTTTAGATCTCTAAACCCTTATCCTTTTGCCTTTTTTTTGGAATATTTGAAATACCTATCGAAAGAGCTTCAACGATAAAACCGCCTAAGTCCTCAACTCGCGAAATGAATTTTACGTAAGTCCCCTTGTGATTACCAGCAAATCACAACGCCCACTGACCTTGTCCATATGTCATAACCTGGCCAAAAGAAACATTGGAGTCATTGTATTATCTTCTAGGTATTTGCAATTACTTTTCAAGAGAGGATAAAGTGTCCTTGGGCATTTTATTCTGTGTATGGTGGCGTATTCAAAACACACACCAACAAGTCGTTTCTCCTGTATCAGCTGCTGGCGGATCCACTGGTATGAAGGTCTCATGTATCGGAGTCTCAGGCTCCGAATCAATATCTATGGGAGACGAGTGTGGTGAAAAAGGTGAACTTGGAGATGACAAACCGGCCTCAATCTGAATAATTGGTTCTAATGAAATAACTGGTTCTGGAAGTACTGTCTCTAAAACTGGTAGCGTTGGCTCTTTCTCAACTGGAAGTGTTGGCTCTTTCTCAACCTGTTTCCTTTTGGTGATGCTTTTTCCTTTTGAATTAATTCCCATCTTAACCCCTTTAGGCGGCCTCATAGTAACCTTGACTCGAGGTTTAGCTCTAGAAGCAGAAGGTAAAGAAGAAACTACCACTGCTGGCGGCTCTGTAACTGGGATCACCCTTCGCTTCTGCTTGCTCTCAAGGAAGTACATGGTGGTTTTGATAACATACCTGGATAAGTCTTTCACTAAAGTGTTCAATGGGACATACCAATCAGGTTGGCGAAGTGGCTGGCGAGCAACTTGGTCTCTAATGAATGAATGAAGAAGTATCTCACCATCATCATCAGACAAACCTTCCACATCCTCTGACAAGAAATCAGCAATCTGTGGAATAGTAAGCCTACAATAATGACAACGACGCACCTCAAATTCATCCTCACAATTGACCCAAAAGTCCTCAAGCGCTGCCGAATGTGAAACATTTCGTTCCAACCTTTCTGAATAATGACCCAACGGATCATAGGCACGCTTCTGAGGGAAACACCGAAGCTGAATTTTCTCTAACTCGTGTGCCATTAACTTGCAATCAGCAGCTGTTTTGCATTTGTAAATACCTAACTCAAACGGAAAGGTGAAAGCTGGCTTATGTTGATTGCGAAGAAAAGTGTGAACCTCATGTGCCTGTCTCATGAACTCCATGAAAAGAACCTTATCCGATGGGTACCTCGGTAGCATCAGAGGCTCTCCTGTATATCCATATACACGAATATATGTGAAAGTAGGAAATTGGATAAACCAATCTGCCCAACTCTCTATTGCTGATTGTGCCTCTGTAGAAATCCTCATAAGCATCTCGTTATCTAAATTTCTGACTATCCTCATAAGAAAGTGATCATTCACTGCTGTAAAGTCCTGTTTAGCTTTTGAAAACTCCAACTGAGGGTAGTATTCGTGCACTCGCTGAACACCCAGAACTCCATCGGTCTTTAATAATTTAAAGTTGCTTTGAAATGCAACTAAGTAAACCAGAAAAGTTACCATATGGAATTCATGAATCTTTAGGAACTCTGTAATCTGCTGGTGAAGACACTCGCTGATAAACATGGCCCAGTCAAATGTTTCTTTTTTATCAATAACTCGTGAGATGAGGTAGAACATCCATGTTCGAAAAACGCTTGCGTCTTCAGAACCTGCTAACCGGTTAAGGAAAGTTATCAAAATAGCAATCTCGTCCTTGAAATCCCCACGTGCAATCTTCCTTGGCATGTTGGTTTTTTGAATTTTCAACCACCATTGAGCTACTTTCTTCTGTGATCTATCCTTGTCCTCCTCCCATATTCTGTCACAATCTGAAATGGATACAGCGAAATGATCTGAACGTGGAGGAATAGAAAAACATTTTTCTACATCCCTCGGCTTAAGGCTACAAATAATCCTTCCATCTGTCGATCTGATTTGTCTGGTAGATGAGTCATAATGCTTGACACAAGCAAGTATGAACTCGAGATCAAAGACTGAGATAGGAATAGACGCTGCTGCAAGTATCCCTGAATGTTCAAGATTTTTTATTGTAGTACTGCTGATACCCTCCAATGAATTCAGATTGATGATGGGAAAAACATGACTTAAGTCGGTATCGGTAGTTTTCAAAAAGTTATGAAGAAAGACCTGTTTGGCCTTATAGTCTATGGGATTATATTGCATTCTGAAAAACTAGACTTTTGACTGTAAAGTCGGGTATGTTTGGACAACTTTGGAAAAACTGAAAAAGCTCGAGGATAGGCTAAAAATAGCAAGGGGAAGTGAATTTTTTCGGACAAATTCTAAGATATGGGTTTTGTGTAGAATCAAACTCTAATACAACCCATAATGTTAGAATTGTGAAAAAATGGGATTTAGGCTTGCATGCAAAAGGTTTTCGGTTGAGATTTGAACTGGCAGTTAGGGGCACTAGGGGCAATTTTTCTCGCGAAAATCTGGAACATGGGTTTTGTGTAGAAATGAATCCTAAAACCAACCAGATCAACAAATTTGCGAAAAAATGTGATTTAGGCCCACATGCAAAGAGAATTCTGGAAAAAAGCACAGTGCTTTTAGAAAAGAGGCAGCGGGGCAATTTTCGCAAAATAATCTAAGACATGGGTATTGTTGTTGATGCTGAAATACTTGAACCCAGATGATGCTTTTCTGAAAAATCTACCGTTTTCTTTGACATGCGAAGAAAACCTAAGACGAGAATAGAAGAAAGTAAGACAGAAGAATAGAAGTTTTATTTTTTGTTTTCTCTCTTCTTCTGTAAAATTTCGCCTATGCTTGAAGTAGAACTGATAACACCTGCATGCAAAATAGAAACCAAGTCTGAAATAATCTTCCCTTGAACAATTTGAATCTGTAGCTACGAAGAATACTGAAATCTGACACCTGTAGCACCTGCAGATCAATTTTATGCTCAAGAAAGATGTTTCTTGTCAACTCTGATGAAGAATAATGGACGCCATTAGCAAAATATATAGAAAAATATCTTCTAAGGCATGTGAAATGCATGCCAAGCATTGGAAATGGCGCTTGAAGTGCAACTGGTGCTTCAAAACTCACGCATGGCCTATATTTGGCTTCAAACTCAGTTAACTGGATATAGAACCAACCCAAGTTAGGGCGCCATCTTGAAGATTCAGTTAACTAGTGCATGCAAACTAAGTTTAGCCAGTTATGACTAAAAATAGGTAAAATAGAAGTCAACCTAAAAAAGTTTAACTGAAGATCAAAATTTGGCAAACTGAAAACTCTCTTCATGCGCACTTCTACTTTTGAATTTCAAAAAGTCAACCTTTGACTTTAGGCGTCCTTCCTTCCTTAGACATTTTCTGAAAATTTAGAATCTAAAACCTCAAATGAAGCTCATGTTCGATCACTGATTCTGGTTGACTGTCACGTCGGATCAACTGGCTGATAATCTCGATGAAGAGCAGGACCAAATCTGACAAGAAGATTCCTTGAGGTGGCAATTCAAAATTCAACCATCTGAGGCTTCAAAAAGATGGGCGCCCTTGGCCTCCAGGGGCGCTTTTGACCTTAGTGTTAGAATATTTTCAGGCATTTTCATCATTTTCACTGATAACTTGACCATATTTCACTTGACGTTTCCCAGTATTTGACAAAACTTCAGAACACGCTGACTGGCTCACTGCGGAGCAGACTGAATTCTGAGCAAAGGCTCCTGATGAACACTTTGTATAAAAACATCTTTAAACCTTCCTAAATCATGGGCGCCCTTGGCCTCCAGGGGCGCTTTTCCCAACCAATGTCATCCCTTACTGCAACTGGCAAAAATTACTCAACTTCTGGCTGCAGATTGCCAAGACATCTTCTGAACCGGCTGAGACAGGGAATGGAAAGCTGAAGCTGACACAAACGAGACGAACATTTGAAATCATCAAACAGATTTCACTAAAGGTCTTAAAACCTCGGGCCAGGGGCGCTTTTGTCCTTTCTGAACAATCTCTAATCTAGTCTGAAACCTCAAATTTGACCACTGATGGTGGCAACTCGGCAACTCAGATTCACCTGCTGACAGATGCATCGCGGAGCTGGACCAAAAATAGAAACAAACTTCTTGGGTGTCACTTGATCAAAAGACTTCATTTGAATCTTCAAAAAGATGGGCGCCCAAAGTTATCTACTTTTCATTTCCCTCATTCATATTCTTTGTGACAAATAGTGTGCCTAGTTGTAGATTTTCCCTATGTTGAGGTTGATCATGTAATCCACCATCCATATGGCTATTTCATACGCTAGGTTGGACCCTGTCAATCTGCATTTAATTTGGTCCATGAGGCATTTCCACTTTGTGTTTACCAACATTTTTTTATGCAGGCCCCTATTACCAGATGGTATCTTTTTCCTTCTCAGTTGAATCTTGCTTGCAAATTCTTTTAATAACCTCATTTTGTTTCGGAGACATTTTTGCTATGGGTTTGGCAATTATAGTTCTTGAGGGTGATATCTCGAAAACCCTTCTAAAATCATTCGGCTAGAATGTTACAAAAAATTGAGCAACCCATGTATTCTACAACAGTTCTATGTGTATATTGGTTACAATTGATCACCATTGCTTTTAAATAGGGTTCAAAGTCTCGTGAATTAAAGAAAGGGAATTGTGTAACCTTGTCTACTTGATCGTGTTGGAGTGCGAGTTTCAGTGGATGGTTGCCGACATTGCCCTGCCACCATGTTTTGCATGCACTCCTTGTAAGGCTTTCCCATGTTAAGGAGTCGACATTCACATTATCATTCTTTCCTTTGTCTGTTTTCCTTGACCCTGTTGGGATCTTTGGCTTGTAAATTGCTCGTTTGCCCTTGTTGCTGTGTTGGCATCCATTCTTTTTGAAATTTGAATTTGATGAATTGTGTGGGAATTTTTCTGTAAATATAATAGCTTGATAAATGGTACAGAGTAATGTACAATCGACCATCATACCTTATGGAGTAGTGGTTTCTGTACGGTGACTGCAACACTAGGTCGTTCGGTTAAACTTAAACTTGCCTACCCTCCTACAACCCGTGCAATGGTGAAATTGAGCCATACCTCGTGAGTTTCCCATGTCATTTGTATTTTTTTCCATAGTACCTTCTGAATTCCCAACCGTACCATTTGAGTTCCTAGCCGTATCGTTTTACAGAGTGATTTTTGTACGATATGAAACTGTTGTTGCCTTCATTGTACGATGATAAGCCATCTTGTGATTGATCATACGGTAGGGGGTAATGCTGGCTGTATCGTGTGACAATTGCTTGTTGGCCATACATTCCTCCACTGTACCGTGCGACTGGTAGGCCATACGATCCTCGACAATGTTGGTCGTACCATGTGACAATTGCTTGTTGGTCATACATTCCTCCATCGTACTGTGCCCCTCCGTACTATGCTCTTTGGTCCCCTACTTCGTACGGTTTGAAGCCCTTTGTGCTTTTCTCCTTTATGCCATATAATATTTCCTTTGTGACCCTTTTGCTGTATGATGTCCACCTACAAAGGTTTTTGTTTGCATCGTACACTATGATCCTTCCACTCACTAGGCTGTACTCTTTTGGGATATGATCGCCACTCTCTATTCTCTACTTCATATTTTTTCCTAGGTGATATATTTTATTTTTTCCAATTTTGGCACTTTAATTTTTCACCTTTTTATAATTGTCAATATTTTTATATACCCACCTTTTAATTTTTTAATACTTCATGACTTTAATTTTTTTTCTCCTCGGTAATTTAAATTTTTTGCTTTTTTTCATTTTTTGAACCTTAATTATTTTCAACTTCGACAATTTTTAAAATTTTTCCATTTACTTCATTTCCACTTTGTCTTTTTTGTCCCCTTCGCCCAATTTTTTCTTTTAATTTTATTTTTGAGGCTTGATCTTGTACCCCAATTATTTCGGGTCTTTTGTAATTCACATTTTCATAGTTTGTTCCTAGGTATATAATTTATGAGGCTGGATGTTTTTGAAATACCCATGGCTTTTTCTAATAGTTATATTTACAACAAGTTCCTACACATTCAAGATCAAATATTTTTTGTAACAGTGGTGGATTTTCCATACCTTTATAACTCTGACTGTTGTCAATGTACATGCTCCCTCTTTACTGGTACCATTTCACTTCTTCCCCCTTGACTGTTGGTGGTGCTGCTGGATTATGTACCACGTGCCATAGTCCATTAGAGGTCGGTAACGAAGGTGGTTCTATGTTGTTTTCCATTGCCCACTGAGTTATATCTTCGTTGTATTTGTCTGGTTTTGCTACAAAGTAATGCTCAACCATGAACACTGGTTGTAGGCTAGGGCCTTCTTCCTAGTCTTTTGAGTGCTCTCTTGCATGCCATTCTTCAGTTGTCTTCCTCTCCTTCTGCTCTTCGTCTAGCTCATAGGTGATGTATCCTCTTCTCCGTGTGGAATATGGCACTTTCAAGTGCCATCTACCACCTTGTAACTTTATCCATTCTGTAGGTGGTCCAAATAAAATGGTTGTTAAGTGTCGATGAATCCTTGGCATTGCCACCCCTTCAGATCTTTGTAGAGTTGGTTTTACCTTTATGCCTGCAGGTCCTTCTGGTCTTTTTGGTATTTCCCTGGAATGTTTCCCATTTGCCATCCAATCCACCATGTTGTAGTATAGTGGTGAGTATTCCCCCTTGTCACATGGGTGACTTGGGTTTGATCCCCAACAACGACGCCAAATGTTTACTTGGTAATGGCTATTGAATGACTAATAGAGAGTAAACAGAAATATATAACAGCAATAATAAAACATATTAATTACTCAGACAATGCACAAAATATGTCTTGTATTCTTCATTCATCAGACCGGCAATAGTTACAAAATACCAAAATGTATGCTGTCCCCGACTACAAGTGCAAACATACAATATATAGCCAGTCGACGTTGGTTGAGGACACCAACCATCGGCAACTACCAAGTACAACTAACCAATGGTCAGGGACTAATTACACATTAACACATTTATTTATTGCATTTGGCCGACTACATCAGAGAGGTGTTTGGTGTTGATGACTCTCCTTGAGCAAAGAGTACTTGGGTGCTCTGACTTTTTAGATTATATGGGTAAATCCTTAATTGGATGGCTCACAAGCTGGCATATTTCACAAAACATCCTTTTGGGACAATTACTTTTGGTATGACTATCTATTTAATAGTGAATACACTAAAGTTCTTTCCCTTTTTCTTCTGTTTTCTTTAGGTCTTTCATCATTCTCATCATGTCTCACAAAGAGCTTGTACCAATCTTGTGTCATCGTCACTTGAATCACAATCATCTTCACTTTTCCTCAAGCGGAAGGATGTTTTTAACTTTTTGTTTTCACTCTCTATGTCCATTGCCCACTTATACACATTCTCATATAATGTCAGAGGTACTATTTTCATTTTCTTTCTGTTGGTAGCCTTATGCATTTTAAAAGGGAATCAATATTTTTTATTTTTTATTTTTATGAGCAGGTCCGACCTGCTGTTGCAGCAGAAAACAGGATTGACTGCATTTGATTTGAAGGATAAAAATGATATATACATAAGATCAAATTGCATGTTTTTCACATTCACTCCATAGCAGATTAGCAGAATGGCAAAGGAGCAGGATATGAATCCTATGATAGAGCGAATCAGCTGATGAAGGTGACAAATCAGGTACATGTGGCAGAAATCTAAAGGGTAAAAAGATAACAGATTTGCCTGGGTGCGCTTTAAGTTTGGCCAAACCACCTTCAATCTCTGGCAAGGGTATAAAAACAGGGCTTAAGTCACAAGTTTTTCTGCCTCAACGGTAGTGCACATTTTCATTGACCAAACCTTTGGTAAACTTTACTTCATCTAGAAAAAGTGGTTGAACCTCAAGTGAATTCCACCCAAGTTTCATCAGGTGCACCTTTTGAGTGGCTTTGCCACATATTTTCTCCTCCAGCACACAATTTCAATGGCATAACCATAAGATTTCTGTGCCAAGGTCTAAATGGGAATGTCTGAAGTCTGGGCACATATGTTACGTGGTTTAACCCTTCCAGATCTGTGCCTAAAAAATAAGGAAAATTGACAAAGTGATTAGTGATCTGTGCCTGCAGTTCCAAAAAGTGGCAAACACTTTAGTCATTTCCACCAAAACTTTGAAAAGATGGCAGTAAGTCATGAGATGTGTACCAATGAGGGCTTAGATGCCTGTTTTTCCACTCAGCTTTAAAAAGTAATGTGAAATCAGATGTGAGCCTCCTTTTGTTGGGTTAGACCGTAAGCTTTTTCCACCAAAGCATAGAAAAAGAGTTTAAGTGGTTGCTAACATGTGCAAGAGGAGAATTAACCATAAAATCAAACTGGGGTGCACATTTTAAAGCTTCGCTTAAACTTAAGTGTGAAGCTTAGCAAATGATGGCGCCATTTACTATACTTAGTCTAAAAGCAAAAAATAGGAATCAGAGCATGCAAGAGGAATTCCAATACCTATAAAGGAATAAACTTATCATTTGAAATTTACAATTGATTTCATCTCTGCTGATTCACAGCAGAAACAGAGCAATTTGTTCATATTTTTTCAGGTTTATGAAGTGACTTTCAGGAACATTTTGAAAAGTTTTCAAGAAGAGCAGTGGTATTCAAAGAGTTTCCAGTGGCTTCCCTTCATATTCTCCATTTTCTTCTAATCTGCTTTCTGTTGTAATACAGTTTATTGAATTTTCTTCTTTCAAAAGACTGCTTTTCATTCCCAGTAGGTTGTTTGTTCAGATTTTTACTTACCAAAACCCCGGGACAGTGAAGAGGAGATATTTTATCAGCGACAAAGTTGCTTAACCTACTCTACTGGTCAGATGATGATCTCGCCTGATGAAGAATGTGGATGACAAGGTCAAAGAAAGCTTTTTTAGTGCTCGAAGTCGAGAGAGATAGGGTTTCACATTCAAGTGTTTGGCATATCATCATGCTAGGGTATCAGTGGATTCATCACAGTTAGGGTTTTAGTTATCTTCAAAAGATTCACCAGATTTAAGAGGTTTTCTAGGATTTGTCAGTTGCTTCAAAGTTTCAGAGGATATTCTTACATGAATTGCTGCTCTTAGCAAGGATCATATTAGGGTTTTAGTTATCTGCAAAAGATTCACCAGATTTAAGAGGTTTTCTAGGATTTGCCATATTTTAGGGGATTCGTCAGTTGCTTTGTTTCAAAGGATATTCTTACATGAATTGCTGTTCTTAGCAAGGATCATATTAGGGTTTCAGTTATCTTCAAAAGATTCACCAGATTTAAGAGGTTTTCTAGGATTTACCATATTTTAGGGGATTCGTCAGTTGCTTCAAAGTTTCAGAGGATATTCTTACATGAATTTCTGTTCTTAGCAAGGATCATATATGGCAATGACTATTTCTATGGTTATATTTTTGAGCAATGGATGAGAGCCTATTTTAGGCCATTTATGTATTATTAGTTTGTTTTAGATTAGGTTTTCTTTAAAGTTCATTTCTTTCTGCTTTTTCTGTAGCTTGTGGATAGGTTTGCTTTAAGACAATTCTTTGTGGAATATTTAATTATTATTCTTAAATCCCTAAAAATAATTCTTTTTATAAGCTATAAGTAAGTGCTTTGAGCTCAAAACAACTTAATGATAGTTGAAGCAAGCTAATGCTGCAAAAATGATTATTCAGCTAATGTGCCAAATGTTTATTGCTGAATTTACTAAAATGATTATAACAAGAAATTATACAGAGTAAACAGTGAAGTATAGACAAGATAGTTCATATCAGCAATCAAAAGTGCTTCTATTCATTCATGTGCAATTACAATATGTTCGGGATAGAATACCTGCAGTCCTCGATGAAGTATACAAACATAATATTTATAGGACATCCGATGGTTGCTAAGAACTACCAACTGTCAACAATTCGCACTACAACTGCCGATTACATCAACTAATAATTATTTATTTTGCTGATTACAATTTGATTTACTTAATGTATTTGGTTGACTACATGAGCCTCCCCAAAAAGAAAGTCGTCTTCTAGACGACTGGCAAACAAAATTGGGAGACAACAATAAAACATACTATTTACTGAGAGGATGGATGAGAAGACGTCCCTAGAGACAGGTGGATGGAGGTCGGAGTGGAAGTCTGTGAAATGAGTTGGCAAAGTTGGTAAACTTCCTCTGTTTGCAGCTTGAGATGATGTGCCACTATCAAGTCCCTCTCTCTGGCCGCCTTCACCATTTACGCAGCCTCTGTCAATTGATGCTTGATCCTCTCAATCTCTTTGCCCTTATCCTCAATTTGACTGGTCTTCTCTGCCAATTCTATATCCTTGGCAGCCACTTTTGCCTTTTCAACCTCAGTAAGGTGTGTTTGTTGGGCTAGTTGTTCCTGGAAGTGCTGAGTAAGTGCATCAGCCTCAACATGCACCTTTTGGGGTATGGGTATAGCCTCATCTATTTTTTTGTTAAGCTGAATATTGGATACATGTTGGCGCTTCAACTTGTAAAATAGCTCCTTGAATGTAGTCTCCATGCCAAAGAGAGCTGAAATTAGCTTCGTGTCTCTCCCCCCAAGAGTAGGCTTGGTGACGTACCATGCCATCATCATCTCGACCGTCTCAATTTCCAACCATCCTCTAGACACCAAGAGGCTTGTAAATTCACCCTCATAGCTGGTCTGCATAAATGTGAGAATGTGTTGGGCCTTGTGCCATGCCAATGGGGAGTGGACACAGTCCAACCTATGGGAAATGTGAGCTACTTCCTATATAACTGCAACCATAGGCTCCAAATCTTGAATATATTGCTAGATTGTACCCAATGGATCAGTCTCATCGGGTTTGACAATATCGATGACTATCCCTTTTGAATCACTAGATTCTTGCTCTAGAACAAGGAGGTTTGTAGTCGTGGGTGATGTTCACGTGACTCTAGGCGACTGTGGTGCCAAGGAAGGCTCCCTTTTTTGTATAGGATCTGGTTTTGCAATACGTGTAGTAGACTTTGCACTGGGGCATGGCTGCATACTCTCGTTGGTGAACTAGATCACACTAGACTGCTTGGTAGCCATCTCAATATCCTCAGGTGAGCTCAGAGGGGGAAACTCTTGAACATCAATGGGAGTGCCAAGGAGTTCTAGCCAATTGTCAATCTATTTTGAGGGTATTGGAAAGTCCTCTAGAACCAATGAGGTAGGCAACTCACTGATAACAAGAATGTTCTCCACTACCACTGGAACTGATGGGGCTATGGGCTCGACCTCAGTGGTAGGGGTGTTTTGCATTGGAGTTGCAACTGGAACTGTTGGGGCTATGGGTTGAGTATCAGCCTTTTCAGACACCACTTCACCTGAGTGAGTGTGTATGGGTGTGGTGCCATCTATAGAAGGGGATAACGCAATCGAATCGTAATCCTTGTTACTATCCTCACCTTCACCCGATGTTTCTTTTTATTTCCTTTTCCTCTTGCTTGATTTTGCTTCCTCCCTTGAATTTTCTTGAGTGTCCAAACTAGTCCAACAAAATACTATGAGCCATGAAGTGTCATAGTCGACAGCCAGCTATAATTTGCCCAATTTGGTAGCAGGAATTTAGTCAAGGTGGCATCCAAAAATAGGGTGATTGCATGTTGGGTCATGTAAAATGCCTTATGTTTGCATGATAGAAATTCCCTTATGCGCCTTGACAGATATTGTGCCCAATATAGATTTTTCCTAAGCTAAGGCCAATCATATAGTCCACCATTTAGATGGCTATATTAGATGCTCAGCTAGATCTTGTCAATCAACATTTGATTAGGTCCATGAGGCACTTCCATTTTGTGTTCGCCAATATTTTCTTACGCAATCCTCTATTGCTTGCATGCTAGAGAATGTCCTTTTCTTTTTGAGTTAAATCCGGCCTGCATATTCTTTTAATGAAAGCCTCTTTTTGTTTTGGTGTTATTTTTCCTAAAGGCTTAGAAATAATAGTTCCTGACGGTGGTACCCCAAAAACCCTTTTGAAATCTTCTGGCTGGAATGCTATGGTTACTGAACAACCCATATATTCGATGATGGATTTATGTGCATATTGAATATAATTTATCACCATCGATTATAAATAGGGCTGAAAGTCCCAATAATTAAAAAAAGGAAATTGTGCAGCCTTGCCTACTTGGGCATGTTGGGAGGGCAAGTTTCAATGGATGATCATCAACATTATCCTACGACCATGCTCGACACTCACTCCCTGTAAGACTCTCCCATGACATGGAGTTGGTTGTTATATTGTCATTTTTTCCTTTGTCCATTTTTCCCAACATTGATGAAATCTTTGGCTTGTAAATTGCTTGTTTTCCTTTGCTATTGGTGTTGGCATCCTTTGCTTAGTGTTTTAGTTTTCTTCAAAAGATTCATCATCCTTAAATTTTTTTGGAGGTTTCACCATATTTTAGGGGATTTGTCAATTGCTTCAGAGTTATAGTGGATATTCATATATAAATTGAATTTCTTAGCAACGATCATACCTAACAATTTCTATATCGAGGCAATGGATGAGAGCCTAGTTTATGCCTTTTGTATATTATTAGTTGTTTTAGATTAGGTTTTCTTTAAAGTTCATTTTTGTCCACTTTTCCTATAGCTTGTGGATAGGTTCACTTTAGAGCAATTCTTTATGGTATGTTTAGTTATTATTCTTAAATACTAAAGCAATTCTTTGTAATCTATAAATAATTGCTTTGAGCACATAAACTCTTAATGATAATCGAAGTCAAATTATGCTGCAAAAAATGTTATTCAGTTGAAGATATTGTAGAACTTATGTTTATAATTTCATGAACTGAATTAAATGTAGATTGTAGCATCAAGCATTGTATTGGCAATATTGTCTACCTAGCCTATGGCTTTGTATACAACTTAATTGTTTAGTTCTTGAAATTATGTGTTGTTAATTTATGTGTTTTATTCCTTTCAAATATATTGTCTGCAGCAGAATATTCGTCTTTGCTTTAGCTACTAGGAAGTTGTATCGATTCATGCATTGATAAGCTTGTTTTCCTTAATATTTGAAAATTTTGTTTAAAAGTGTTGATGTCATTAGCAGCTTCGGGCTGCTTCTTCTAGCTTACACAATTCTAGATAAACTAAATTAAATGATAGCCCAATGGCTATTCAATTTAGACTTGATTTATTTAATAATTGAGGGCCGACCCTCATTGAGATTATTAAATATTTGGGCCGACCTACCTTGCATTTATTGGAATTATTTATATTTCTCAAGTGGGCCGACCTGTTTAAGTTGTGACCTCATTTTGTATATATACAAGGTCGAATTTGTCATTTGGAGATCATCAAGTTCATTCATAATATTCGCATTCCTAGAAGAAGGTCGCACTTGTGTAGCAGATCAACATCTTGAGCAGCAGATAATTATTGTGTAGCAGCAGATCATACTGCAGCAGCAGACCGAATTCAAGGAGAAACATATTCGTTTGTATCATTGCATCTAGGAGAGGTGCTATTACTCATTGTATCAAATTCGGCCATTGCTGGGCCTGAGTTGTAAGCGATTTCTGCTCTTGTTCTTCATTATATAAGAGAAATATTCGCTGGGTTTTTCTCCCTCAGGAGGAGGGTTTTCCCAGGGTATCTTGCTGTGTTTATTGTCTTATGTGTTGCATTTTCTGAGTGCTTTTATTTGTTTAATCTGATCTATAAAACGCTAACATGGTATCAGAGCGGGTTTGAAAAAGATCGTGATCAGATTCGTTTTGCAGCACTCTCCTTAATCTTTTCTGTCTATTTTTTGAGCTTCAAGATGGTGAATGGTCTGAAAGTCGAGGATAGACTCGAAGGAGCTTCTAACTTCACATCATGGAGGTTCAGGATCATGCTCACCTTGGAAGAGAATGATTTGGCTGAGTTTGTGAAAACAAAAGTCCCCAAACCTGAGGAGGAAGAAGAGAAGTTGGAGTGGAGGAAGAAAGATACTAGGGCAAAGAAAGTGTCGGTTGATTCCGTTAAAGATCATGTTGTTCCGATTGTCTCCAAGTTGAATACAACAAGGGAGATGTTCAATACATTGGAAGAAATGTACGAAATCAACAACACCAGCCGGGCACTTGCACTAAAGCAACAACTACATCATGTTAAGATGGTGGAAGGAGAATTTGTCATCACCTACTTCATGAAGATTTCCGAATTGAGAGATCAGCTCTCTACCATTGGTCATATTGTTGATGACAAGGATTTGACCATGTTGGCTCTTAATGGTCTTCCTTCATCTTGGGAGTCTTACATTCAAGGAATCAGTGCGAGATCGAAACTTCCCAAGTTTGATCGATTGAGGGTTGACTGCATTCAAGAAGAGTCAAGGTTGACAGCTAGAGGCGTTGGTCAAAGTTCAAAGAATGAAGATTTACATGTTCTCGCCTCTCATTCGTCGAAGAAAGGAAAAGTTTGGAAGAAAGGATTTTTCAAGAGGAATAGAGATAAAGGGTCAGATGGTGCTCCTGCATTCAAAAAGAAGTGGGACCTCTCTCGTGTTCAATGCTTTAGATGTGACAAATTTGGTCACTATGCGAAGGATTGCCCTACCAGGCCTAATCAGCATGCTTCATTTGTGGATGTGATTGGTATCTCTCCCCAAAATGATTCTAGTGAATTTCTACTCTAGTCATGGGCCTATGTTCAAGCTGTGAAGGTTGTGTATTGATCTAAGCGCAAGTGCAGCGTATCGTACCGTGTCCACCCTTCATAATATTTAAGAGATAAGTATTCTTTGTTCATTGTAATTACCATTTTAGGCTAAAATTCAGTTTGGTGAGTTGTGCAAATCTGACATTATTTACTTAGGATTATTTGTGACCAGTAAATAGTGATCACTGTGATAAGATTCTTTAGATTTATTCATTGCAAGTTGTATCATGCTAATTTGTGAAGATTGTCTTTTGAGATTAGCTCTTCCGAGAAATTGAAAGAAAGACATGTCATGATTGATGAATTAATTATCTATTACTTCGGAGATCTTGAATTCTATGAGATAAGTATTGCATGGTTGAATAATGTTCGTGAATTGTTTTGTAGCTATAAATTCATGCTATAACATTGAGATAGTCAATCATGTATGCTCCTAGTTATGGTACGACTATTTGAGATAGTTGAGTCCCATGACCTATTAGTAAACTCTTCTTAATGCTTTCAGGATAAATCAAGAAGCGTAAGAGATTTTTTTCAAGAAGAGCTTGATGCATCCCATAGGTTGAAGAATGGAGACTCTACTTGTAGCTATGAGACTAAGTGAATGGCTGAAGACATCTTTTCAAAGAGGAAGAATTAACATCAAGAGGGAGTTCTATGACTCACTGAGAATAAGTAAGGGTTGTAGTGTTGCAGGGCCAGATTATTGAAGTACCTCTTCAGCAGTTGGGTTCTGAATTTCTCAAGTTACGTCAACCTGGATTTAACATTGGTAGCTCCGCAAACCTATTCAGAATAGAGTGATCTAGGATGCGGTTGAAGAGGACAACCCTGAATCTCTACAGAGGTGTGCATTGGAAACCATTTCTCTAAGGCAAGTGTTGCAGGCAATCTTGGACAATGAGGTCAAGTGGTTGATGCAAGTGATTGAAGATTCAGAGGGAGCCTACTGAACCTAAAGATGATGGTTGTGTTGCTCTGGATGTTGTTTCAGTTGAGGTCTACGATGATATCCTAGTATAGAAGGAAGCAGTCTTTTGTGGCACTAAGTACAACAGAGGTCGAGTACATTACAGCTTGTGTGGCAGCTCGAGAAGCAGTGTGGCTTCGAAAGATCCTTGCAGGATTGGTTGAACAAGCATTGAAGACAACTGTCATCCTTTGTGTTAATCAAGCTTTGAGAAGCTTTCTGTCTTTCCATGTGTTTCATGATAAAACTAAGCATACCACTATATCAGAGATATGATATTGAGGAAAGATATTCAGTTGAGGTATATCAGCTCTAATGAGCAGATGGCAGTCATTCTCATCAAAGCATCTCTTCAGGATAATGTTTGTGTACCTTCGAGACAAGCTTGATATGGTGGAGAATGAAGTCCTAGCTGAGAGGGAGTCTCAGTATCAGTGATCTTCAGGTTTGTTAATGCATTTCTCTATTGAGAGAGATTTGAGGTGCAAGCCCTTGTTAATGCATTTCTCTATTGAGAGAGATTTGAGGTGCAAGCCCTTGATAATGCATTTCTCTTTGAGATTTGAGGTGAAAGCCCTTGTTTCCACCCTTTGGGAGAGCCATGGTGGATGTCATGTGTGTGACTCCATGACAGCATCACGTGAGGGAGTCCGTGATGATTTACTTGTACTTGTGTTTCACCCTCTAGGGGAGCCATGGTGAAAATCACGTTGAGGTGACAACATCACATTGAGTGATGAGCACCTGCACATACCATCTATGGAGGTAGCCATGATGGTTGATATCATGATGAGGTGATATCCGATACCACGATGAGGTGATATCTTATTTGAGGTGATAAGCTCCTTATCACGATGAAGTGATATGCTTTGTATAGCTAGAAGTATCATCCCTAGCTGAGAGGGAGTGTTGATGTCATTAGCAACTTTGGGCTGCTTCTTCTAGCTTACACAATTCTAGATAAACTAAATTAAATGATAGCCCAATGGCTATTCAATTTAGACTTGATTTATTTAATAATTGAGGGCCGACCCTCATTGAGATTATTAAATATTTGGGCCAACCTACCTTGCATTTATTGGAATTATTTATATTTCTCAAGTGGGCCGACCTGTTTGAGTTGTGACCTCATTTTGTATATATACAAGGTCGAATTTGTCATTTGGAGATCATCAAGTTCTTTCATAATATTCGCATTCCTAGAAGAAGGTCGCACTTGTGCAGCAGATCAACATCTTGAGCAGCAGATCATTATTGTGTAGCAGCAGATCATACTGCAGCAGCAGACCGAATTCAAGGAGAAACATATTCGTTTGTATCATTGCATCTAGGAGAGGTGCTATTATTCATTGTATCAAATTCGGCCATTGCTGGGCCTGAGTTGTAAGCAGATTTCTGCTCTTGTTCTTCATTATATAAGAGAAATATTTGCTGGGTTTTTCTCCCTCGGGAGGATGGTTTTCCCAGGGTATCTTGCTGTGTTTATTGTCTTATGTGTTGCATTTTCTGAGTGCTTTCATTTGTTTAATCTGATCTATAAAACACTAACAAAAAGGCTCGACTACTGACAGTTTGATGTATGCATCTAGGGCAAAAACATAGACATTTAATCAAACCCCCTAGTGAAACATTGTGTAGTGTGCTTATTTGTATATTTTTTCTATACTTTTAGTCTAGGGTTAGTTTTAGGTTTAGTTAGATCTCAAGGATCTTCCCCACAAAATTTGAAAAATTGTTTTGCTGTACACAATTCCATTTTGTGTTGTCCCACAAGAGACAAATTAAAATGCTAACAATTTTGTAGTGAGTGTATCAACCCTTCAATGAACCATCATTTTTGTAGCCCATCGACTACTTCCCTCTCCAATTTTCTTAGCAATTCCTTGACCCTCTTGTTATAGGCTCATATTTTTTTACACTTACCTTGTCAGGTATTATAAATTTTGACGACAATCTCATAATTTTACGTCAAGAGTTTGAACCCTTGCTCAAATGTGTTCATTAGCTTGTCTCATGTGGCTTTTTGATGTTTGGAATATTGGTATCCTAGTCGATCTCACTCGTAGTGCCGTTGGTAAACATCTCACCTAATACCTTCAGTCTATCTGCCTATTTGTAGCCCATATAGTAATGCATGTTTACAATTCCTTAGAGGGTCTTCAAATCCATCTCCATTGAACTTCAATAGCTTTTTCCTTTCAACATTTGGACTTGAAGGAGTCACCATTGCTTGATGTGATTGCAGCACTTGGAACCTCTTCCTTAGGAATTTTGGTTGAGATGTTCCTTTGCTCCTTGAGCACTTCTAGACATGTCTCAACCCTCAATCCTTTCAGAGACTTTGGTAATCTAGACACTACTAGTACAATGCTCAAGTTCTTAACTTTTGGCTCCAACCCTTTGTTTTGAGGTCTTAGGCTTAGCTTCCTCGGTCATCAATTTTTTGATGCCTCAAAGATTGCTTTTCTACACTTACTGCTCTTCATCTACCAAGCAACCTTTGGATTCTGTTTCACCACAAAAACTTTCCTCATTCGGAGGGATCCCACTTGACTCTGGAGATCTCATTTTTTCTTCTAACCAAACTTGATCAGCAAGATTAGTGCACCCTTCTTTAGGAAGAGGGAGTTCTTGGCAATCTCGACCCACTCTTCCTTCGTATGCTCTTGAACTGTGTTGAACATAGATAGTTGGTTGGGTACTCTCATGTCCTTATTCCAAAGAATCCAAACTATGTCTCCTAGAGACTTTGGCTATAGGTTCTGCTTTGGTTCCAATGATGTAATTGTATTGACAAATTTTCTTCATGTAGTGTTCTTCATTCTCTTTGTTCCACTAGTTTGAGAGATTGTCTAATCTCTTGGTCCTAAACACATTATGGTCTCTTTCCGCCTTTGTTGGGGTCTAAGGGCATTAATTTGTTAAGTCTGACGTGACTTCTTAAAGGCAGTAGTGCCACTGTTTACTTCTTAATCTGATAATCATAAGACTAACAATTGCATAAATGAACATAAATCACAATGCATACAAGATTGGGTAACAGATGTATGACAGTTGAAGCTTCATCCATATGGAGTTCCTTACAGATAAGTATACCAAGGATGACCAGCCAAGGATTAGACATGTTCCCCATCTACAAGAAGCATATTTACACAACAATTGCCAAACATACACAACCTTTGACAATCACCGACAACTAACTCCTAACAACTACTCACATGCTGACAAATGACTAAGAAAACATAACAAATTAATTTTATGGACTACACTAGTTAGTCTGGATCTAGGAATTGAGAGTTTTGTGGCCAGGAAGGGTCCTATGAATCAACAGATTAAAGCTTTGTCTTTGAGAGTCCGGAGTTGGCTTTCCATTTCATCCACAATGAATGAAAATTCTGGGGGAGTGTCCATTTTAAAATAGCATCCATTTTCATGTTTGGATGGAAAGGAAGACTTGGTAGTCTTTGTGAACTCATGCTTTTGTAGAAAGAATTTCATATCTGCTGTATATTTTGAACGATTTTCATTGACTATTATATTGCTGTCATTTATACCCATTGGCTTCCTCACTAAAAAAAGTAATTCTACTTTGGTGCTGATGAGGGAATTTGACTTAGTAAATTAGAGTGAAGAAGAAAAACTATAGTTGTGGGACCTTTTTTGAGTCTTTGCATGAAGGGGTTCAACTTACATTGACATATTTAGTTTAATCCAAATAAGACAACTTTGGTACAATCCATAGCTATTTACAAGGACCTCGTACAAGGACATTATCATAGACAAAAGGATTTGGAAAATAAAATAAAATTATAACATTGAGGTTGTTATGTCCCCCGAAATTGTAGCATCAAATATGAAACATTAAAATACAAATAACAAAGTCGAATAAATATCAAAATATAAATACAAGTAATTGCCATTTAAATATTATTATAATTATCGTAGATAATATTATAATATTAACAATTTAACCATTACTATCTTAATCATTATTATCATAGATAAGTATTATAATTACAATATAAATATTATGAAATAACCATTATTATAATGATGAATCTGATTATAATAATAATTGAAATTATAAATATCATAAATATGATAACCTATATTCTAAACTAACAAATATCATTTCCTAAGAAATCATAGAAGAAAAGATATATAACATATGAAATAAAATAAAAAATAAAATATAACATATAAAGAATATCAAACAAAAGAGAGATTATTAATACCTAGCCGATTCCTAAAACAAGCGATTAACTAAGCAAACAGTCAAACACTAATAAGGATCGGTCAAAGAAGAAGACGACCCATAATAAGAACCGGTTCCAAGCAAGGGAAGCAACGCATGGAGGAAAAGAGACGTCTAAATATCAGCCATAAGAAGAGGTCGACGCAAGTCTAAAGAAAAGGAGCAGAAAATAAAAAGGAATAATATACAGGCTGCATACTTCGGGCAAATCTTCAGATTATTATGAGAGTGACCTGCTAAGGATATAATAAAGTAGGGATAACCTATATGCATGCTTTCTACTGTTGTTTCCAATATGATCAGATCTCATAAAGTAGGATCAATAAATGTATTTATTATAGGTTGCTTTCAATTATAATATTTTCAGAATTTATAGAGTAGATTTAGTATTATTTGTTTCTAATTATAATATGTACAAGATTTATAGAGTAGGATAAATAGATTGTGTTTTACTGTTTGTCTCTATTTACAATATGGTTTGAAATCTATAAGAGTAGAATCAGTAGGAGTGCTTATTACTGCTTATTATTGTTTATTGTTTATTATTGTTTATTTTTAATGATGATATGTTCAGAAATTTATATACATATGTACATTGTTAATCTGTTTATATTATGATGTCCATGTTCCACCACGGTGAGGGAGAAGAATTACAAAAGGGGAATTCATGCAATGGAGTCCCCTAGATACGCCACTCGGGGGTGGGACATAATGAGCCCATGAGGGCCAAAGGGCTACTGCCTCTTGGGATATCCGAGGGTACTGCCTTTGGGTCTAGGTTGATCTCCAGTAGATACGCCACTCGGAATTGGGATATAATGAGCCCATGAGGGCTAGAGGGGTTTTGCCTTTGGGATCAGAGGGTGCTGCCTCTAGGTCTAGTTCAATCAAGGGATTAACCATTGTAATCCTACCTTCCTACCATGGTGTAACAAGGGAGAAAGGTCGATTATGGGAAATGGAACATGGATGTTGACAAGGAGGTTAAGAGTCTCACTAGGTCATATGAATGGCATACGCCACATGAAGAGGGGAGAGACTGAGACCACCTATCACAATCCTCCTTTCATATGATCCATAATTGAGCAAACACAAAGTAGGACAAGTTAGTTCATTATGAAGTTGCTCGGGGCAAAAATATCATTTAAAATAGAGTTACTCATGTTTTATTGTAAGGTTCAATATGGAGTACCAGTTGTTAGGGAGTGATGGATCTCTAACATGATTACAGTACCTAAGCCAAGGTTTATCTTTCTTTAAGAATTTAAGTGGTAAGTTATAACCCTAACTACATTGAGCTTGTGATTCTAGGGCAAGATTTAGGGTAATCCCAAAAAGGGAAATTACAAGTGGTATCAGAGCATGTTTCTGCCAGTGTTCCACGGGGACGCGTCCCCCCCAAAAAACCCCGCGTTTCCTAGAGGGGGACGTCTCGGAGACTTGGGGACTTGGGGGAGATGTCCCCCCACCAGGCCACCACCAGCGCCACCATCCCACCACCAGTGTCACTGTCTCCAAGATGCTGCTAGGACTTTGAGGATGTTGGGGTGTCCTCAAGACGTCTAGGGGACTCCTAGTTGTCTCCAATATGTATAATTCTTATACTTATACATCTTTTTATAACTTTTTTTTCAAGTACTATATGTATTTCAGCACCCTATAGCCCTCTCGCCGCCGTCCCCCTACCGTCCCCAAACTTAGGCCCCCCGTCCCCACGTCTCGAAAACGCGTCCCCTGCCGTCCCCCCGTCCCCGTCCCCAAAACCCCGTGGAACACTGGACTTTCTGCCATTTTGCGGGACATTCCCACTTTAACTACCATTGAATTAGACTTAACTATTCAACCTTCATAATGCATGTATATGCCTTTCATGTGTATACTTTGTGACCTACATGTATTTATACAACTATGTCTATACTTTGCATATACTTTGTGACTTCAAGTGTATAGTGTGTGCTCATATGTATACCAAAGGAAAGGATAGGATCCACGGTGTAGTGCGCAATGCATGGATATTCTTTCTATCTGAGATGCATTATGGACATGTGTGTGTCAACCATTGTGACGTGTTAGCTAGCCATTGTGTACAACTAGTCACTATGTATTTGTGATATATGGTGGAGCTCGTCATTGTGTTTATGATCCCTTTATGCTTAAAAAACTATGAAAGTGTTAAAAATGTTGTGTGTCAAGTTGCTTAAGTAGGTTAGTTGTTTAAGCTACTTGGTTGCGTGATTGAGCTACTTGGCTACGTGCTTGAGCTATTGAGCTACTTGGCTACGTGCTTGAGCTACCTACTTTTCTACTTGAGCTAGTTACCTACTTGCTTGAGTTGGTTGCTTGTGTGCTTGAGCTACCTACTTGTCTACTTGAGCTAATTGCCTACTTGCTTGAGCTGGTTGTTTGTGTGCTTGAGCTACCTACCTGTCTACTTGAGCTAGTTGACTGCTTGTTTGAGCTATTTGTTCGCTTGGTTGAGCTACTTGCCTGCTTGGCTGAGTTACTTGGTTGTCTGTTTTAATTTTTGATTCATGTGGAGCTCATCATTGTGTTTCTTTATGTTCTCTCTCAAAATGCTTATTATTGTTTTTTATTGTTCTTATTGTTTATTGTTTATTAATGTTTATTTTTAATCATGATATGTTCAGAAATTTATATGCATATGTACACTGTTAACTTGTTTATATTATGATATCCATGTTCCACCATGGTGAGGAAGAAGGATTACAAAGGGGAATTCATGCAATGGAGTCTCCTAGGTACGCCACCCGGGGGTGGGACATAATGAGCCCACGAGGGCCAAAGGGGCATTGCCTCTTGGGATATCTGAGGGTACTGCCTTTGGGTCTAGGTTGATCTCCACTAGATACACCACCCAAGGTTGGGATGTAATGAGCCCATGAGGGCCAAAGGGGTTCTGCCTTTGGGATCAAAGGGTGCTGCCTCTGGGTCTAGTTCAATCATGGGATTAACCATTGTAATCCTACCTTCCTACCATGGTGTAAATAGGTAGAAAGGTCGATTATGGGAGATGGAACATGGATATTGACAAGGAGGTTAAGAGTCTCACCAAGTCATAGAAATGGCATGTGCCACATGAAGAGGGGAGAGACTGAGACCACCTATCACCATCCTCGTTTCATATGATCCATAATTGAGCAAACACAAAGTAGGACTAGTTAGTTCATTATGAAGTTGCTAAGGTCAAAAATATCATTTAAAATAGAGTTACTCATGTTTTATTCTAAGGTTGAATATGGAGTACCAGTTGTCAGGCTACTTGAGTGATGGATCTCTAACATGATTACAAGACCTAAGCCAAAATTTATCTTTCTTTAAGAATTTAAGTGATAAGTTATAACCCTAACTACATTGAACTTGTGATTTTAGGGCAAGATTTAGGGTTATTCCAAAAAGGGACATTACACAGGTATAAATAAATTAATGTCTTTTTGGATTCCCAGTATGCTGAAATTGCTAATAGGAATATATAGACAGACGCAGTGTTTTGAATTGTGAGATTCAGAGAATGTAGTATCAGAAGTGTAAAGATGCAGGGGCCTCCCAAATTTCTGATGAGACATCTTTATTCTGTACATAGGTGGGGTGTGGTATCCAAACCATTTAGATTTACCTTTGACGAGTGGTGCCTATTCTGAATTGAATTTTTCTGTCATCAGGATGCTGATCTGGAATATTGTGACAGAAAATATCCAATATTTTGAATCCGTTGGCTTGGCATGAAAGGGGATTGACATGGATTTTACTGCTTGGCACCCAACTTTCTTTTGGCTGTGTATCACCTGGATTGAGTAATATTCTTCTTGGATATTGGCATCCCATTGCATTTTGTTTCTCTCCATTTGAGCTGTTTCTGGGTAGTGGGTTCTCTAAGTCTAGTTGGTTTAGGCTTCTTCCAAGAAGATTTTTGTTTCAGAACATTTTGAACATGTGTGTTCATTTTGAATGCCTCATTTTAAGCAGATCAATCACATGATTGTGGTATCTTTTTACATACATGAAATGTTAGGATCAAGTGAACCAAGCTACAATATTATTAACTACAGAAAGCCTTTGTACCTTAGAAGAAAATATTCTCTGCTGCATAGAAAGATGTTAAATGGTAGTATGATTCATGCAATTAATTAAACTTAGAACTTATTTTCTCTCAAAATTGAATGTTTCTAGTATTAACAATTTAACACCTCCCACGTGTTTTTTCTTTATCAGATGAGCATGCTGAGCCATTAAGCTGGGATCTGAGGGTCTACATAGCCCAAGATATATCAAGGGGAATTGAATATCTTCATGATGGGGTATGTTTGCAAGCTTAAGGCATACACTGGCTTCTTATTGCATTTTGCAGGAGTATGGACTAAAAAGGCCTTAAGAATAGAGCATTTGGTAAAGTACTACTACATATAGTATATCTAATTTATTTTTGACAGGCAGTACCATCAGTTGTGCATCGGGATATAAAATCTTCAAATATTTTGTTGGACCGTTCTATGAGAGCCAGGGTATGTTGATTACTTTCACTGCGCTATCCGTAGAAATTTCTAATTTGCTTCTCTGATCTTGTATTTCCTCTTTTAGTAGGCTATGCATAAAAGATAGGACATTTTCATCCATAATTTTACCCATCGGCTTTCTCTCTGATGCTTATTTTCCAGTAGGTCTACAGTATAACTGTTCTGCAACCTCTTTTTATTCACATTTTATTATTTTAATGCTTAACTGATTTGACTTGCATTTTAACTCCTAAACTGTCCTGAACTTCAAAAGTGTTGACATGGTAATCTGCTACGATTGCAATGATCTAAATTCCATTGGTCCTTTTTGAATCTTTGTCTAATCAGGTAGCTGATTTTGGGCTTTCTAAGGAGGAAAAGCTTGATGGTCGTTCTTCAGGTCTCAAGGGGACATTTGGCTATGTTGATCCTGAATATGTATCATCAAAAACTTATACAAAGAATAGTGACGTATACAGCTTTGGCATTCTGCTTTTTGAACTGATCGCAGCAAGGAATCCACAACAAGGGCTCATGGATTACATAAATCTTGTAATATCTATCAACTTTCTAATCATGTCTCTGTGGCTGAAAAAATCAATCCTCGGAGCTTTAGAATTTATTTTAGTTGCCCTGTTACTGCTTTCTATTAGTTATAGTAGATGATAATCTGTTATCTCATACAAGAATTTGATGTTTCCATAGAGGCCTTGGTCTATCATGGCATCTATTATAAAACTACCCGCAGCTTTTCAAGTCTTTGTTCAAGAAAAAATGATTAGGATGATTTTCTATGAACTTCTAGCTAAATTTTCAATGGCATAAGTCAATTATAAGATTCTTGTTCTATTGCCAAAAGTTAAAACATGTATATTCTCTGTTTTTTTTTATTCTGATGTGAACAATGCTCTTGCCTTCAGCATTCGGGTCACTCATTTAGCTACTTTTGATGAAACAGGCTGCAATTAGTGCAGATGGAAAAGCTGGGTGGGAGGAAATAGTTGATGCACGGTTGAATGGGAAATATGATATTGAAGAAGTCAGTTCTGTAGCTGCCATTGCTTACAAATGTGTGCAAAAAGACCCAAGGAAACGACCAACTATGAGAGATATTGCACAGGCTTTATCTAGGATAAATGAGTATAGACACACTAATAACCATAATAGGGAAACCAATTCTACTGTGGAGGAGCAATGTTTTGAAGATATGGAAAATGGAGAGCTTACAAATATTGATTTTGACAAGACAAATGGCATGGCAAAGACACTGGATGTTTAGGTGCTCGTGCAAATACACGTTGAAGGATTCAAAAGATTTGTTTTCCCTGCAGCTGATTATGTAACCATTTTGCACCTACAATGAAGTAGCAATTTTTTTTGACAGTTTCTTCATCGAAGGAAAAAATTGTATATTAGTCAGAAATAACATTCCATTTCTAAAACAGAACTTTTTTGAATTTTCTCTCTCCATTGATGAATAGAATGTCAAAATCTGTATATTTCTGATACAAAATATCAACATACAATATGTCATGTTGCATTATGACACAATTAAGGCACTTGTGTGCCAATGTGTAGGTAACATGGCACAATGTCCAATGTCCATATTGGTTTGTATTGATCTACAATTGTCAAATGTGGATTATTTTCTTTTTGTAATGCTTCCTTACAGGTCTTATTATGAAGTAAGAAGAAAATGATACTATGTCACGTAGACAATTTGGATTAAAAAATTTCCATATCAAAGGATAATCTAAATTGCTTGTAAAATGAGATATTCACCCCACTGGTAAAGAGTTTCCACGTAACTCATTTTAAAAAGTATATATATATATAGCATGTGAGACTATACATTTGTTTCTTATTTTATATTTGTTTCTTAAGTTTGTATAAGAAATGATAAAAAGGTCAGAACCTTAAAATAGTAACTTATTTTATGTGAGATACAAAAATATAAATTTGTTTCTTATGCAATAAAGAGCGAGCATAATAATTGCATGATGGCTTGCGAAATGCCTTCAGCTATTGAGTTCATATTATGATGGTATGTCCTGTTCCTCTTTAGGGAAAGCCGTAGTTACGAGAAATATAATACTATCAACAAATTAGTTTTTTCTTACCTAGGACTTATGTAGATGTCGGTAACAGTCTTTTACTCAGGAACATTTGGTTTTCACAGTCCATATTAGTGATGTAGAGCTCTTTTGGTGAAAGTTGTGTAGCAATTTTGAACATTGATTATCAAGATAACTAATGCAATAGTTGCAGTATTAGCATCAAGGTCAACACAATAAAAAATGAGAGGAGACGAATATATATATATGGCGAGTTGTTTTTTTTTCCCTTGTTCTCCAGAACAACAAAGAGCAAAGATAAAGTGCAGACATCAGAGCAGCAAGATGTCAAATAAAAGGGTAGAATAAGAAGAATTTGGAGTGTCACACAACAGACAGCAAGAAGTTGGCTTATATATATATAAAAGGTGAGTTCTTTTTTCCCCTCATTCACCAGTACAATTTTGTTACCCCTAAAAAGCTATGTTTAATCATATTTGTAGTCAAATGTTAGGGCATTTTTGTCACATTAATATCAATTACGTTATCTTTCTTGTCAAAGTGGTCAAATCCTTAGGTGTTAGTCTTTCTTGGTCTCCTAATGACGTATGGAGGTTGCTCATCGTGAAGATTAACATCCTGGAGGAAGCTCCGGCTCTATCACAAGTGGACAAAAGAATGGGTCAAGTTCAAAAAAGGATTATGATGGAAAATACTATGCACATGCAAGAAGAATTGAGTACCCATCACATTGAGACAAAATCATATATGAAGATCGTCTTCCAAGCATAAAGTTGTCATTTTAGAGGGTCCAATATTCAAGATAAGCAATTTAATTGAATACTAGTTATCAAACTTTTTATTTTAGAAAAAAACTATTTTTTATATTTTTTTATTGTCTTGAATTGAGGAGCTAAACACAAAAATCACAAATTTCTATTTTTAGAAAATTGTTTTTTGCTTTTTTGTGAAAAAATAAATCGCAATTTCAAAGGGTCAACAATACATCTTCAAGCTTCATTGGACAAAAGGTCTTTTAGAGGTAGTTAAATGATGAGAAACTTGTCAATGCTACTAGTTTTATGGCACAACATTTGAGAATGGAAAAATGGAGCACTTTTAATAAAAGACTAAAATATGTGAAATCATCAAAAAACACTCCTTGCATCTACGCCTTGTTTATTTTTTGAGAATAATATTAAACAAAAATAAAAAACAATTGGGTGCCAAAGGTTTTCTTGGCACCAAAATATCATATTTTTCTTTCCAAAATATGATATCCCCTTAAGTTTTTTTTGAAAATATCAGCACAATTTCACCACCGTTAGCATTAGCTCCAAATGTAAACTAGCAAGAATAGTAACCCTTCACCTTTTGATCACCAAGATCCCAATGTGGGTGAGGTGAAAGCATACCGTGTCGGAGATCATTAGCAAATTGGAATGTAATTACAATTGAACATAGACGGGGCGAGCCGACCATAGAATGAAAGGAAATTACAAATTCAACCACTTATGCAGCAAGAGTGAAGATATTAACAATTAATAAGGCGGCAAGCCAACCATGAATCTACACTACCACTTATTCAGCGGGGGGAATTAAAAAACAATTGTTGAAAGTAAAAATCAAACTCAACCACTTCTTTAGTGGGAGTATAAACAAGAATATAATGTGCAAATTATAAATAGCTATTAGTACTACTAAACCAACTTTACAAAATAGATAATCAGCTACACAGCAATTTAGTTTTTGAGACTAATTGCATCATAATGTTAGAGACATGTTCTCTAACTAATATAACATGTAAATGATCAGCAAATAAGCTCATAACAACAATAAATCAGATCTAATAAGAAACAATAATGTATAGAAAATCAGATCAGCAGTGTAAAACTTCACCAAATTGTTCGTAGCTTCATCAAACGGAGTCCATTTGACGTGAGACTAAAAGCAAGATGAAGCTAGAAGCTGGGTGCCCAAGTAGCAACAATAAGACACCCAAAATCTCACACCAAAACAACAACATGAATCTCAATGCAGCCCAAGAGGGGATGGCCTCCAAGAGAGGTTGACCTCTTCTAAAAAATTAAAGACTCGGTAATAAATTCCAAGCTCTAGAGAACATGGACGCCTTCCACAGTTGCACAATTTGCATTAATACCTAGAACCAAACAAAAATTAGAGGCGAAGCTACAGTCAGAAATATGCTTCAGCCATTCAAAACAACAACAATATAAATAGATTATAAATCAACAATCTGCTTATAATAATCAGAAATATAAGCTCTATCCGCACCTCTGGATGAAGCACGATCTTTAGTAGACCAGTTAGGTACTATTTTTCAAGTACAAAGACTGGTATGGATTGGGCTAAGAGGTATGAGTTCCTCGAAGCGAGCTCTGAATTCAATTCAGTAGCATTTCATTACAATAATTTTCATAAGATGAGAATGAATGAGCAAGGCTTGAATAAATAGACTCTTCTTGGAAATTGAATCACTTTGTAACCTTCAATAAATGAGACAAATCACTTCAACTTCCCAAAAGGAACGCCCAACCTTTTTTGAGGAATATTAAATATTAATTGATGCCAATTTACCTCATCTCCTAGGCATCCAAATAAACAACAAATAAATCACCTTTAAAAAATAATAATCTCTCCACTTTTGGCGACCACATAAAGTCCCCTCTTTAAAACAACTTAAAGTTAATACACCTAGGCATAGGGGTCCAAAAGTCACAATAAAATATATTATGACTTAAATTATAATCTCTTTTCTGAGCCCAAGAAGGTTGGAGAAGCCAACGCCCAAAACAAAACTGTCTTACTGCTAGAAATAAGATGATAAACTGAATAGTTGAATTGTTGCTAACAATATCACTGCCACAAATAACACTTACTAAAAATAGCATACTGCTATAAATAGTAAGTGTTTTTGAATTCAATTTGAGCACAAATTGGGCAACCATTGCGACTTACTAAAAAGAGTAAGTTTCGAGAAAGGTTGTCAGATGCAAATGCATGTTACACCATTCTGAAGCTCTTTGAAAACCCAAAAAAACCTAGAAACCTTTCTTGCATGCAAAAACCAGATAGAAATGTATGTCACTTTCATGAAATGCATGTCACATCACCCTGAAGCTTTCCAAAAACCCAGAATAACCCAAAAATTTTATTGTCAAACCCCTGCATGCAAGCCTTCAAAAGCTCAACTGAAAACTCCTATAAAATAGGAAGCCCTAATTTCCACTTCTAACTAGCTTTTTTTTGTTTTAGATTTTACAATTTGATTAAATCAAAGATCTTCCCTTGCAAATTTGAAGAGAGGATTTTCTTATCCATTGTTCTTGTTTGTGTTTTCACAAAAGTGACAAATTAATATAATAGTTTTTGGCGTCCACCATTGGGCACATGTTGTTGAAATTCCAAATCTCATATAAATGACTCTCAAAACCCTTCAAGCTCTAGTTTTGCAATGTAATATAGATTGGATTAAATGGGATCAAGAAGATATTCTTAACAAATTAAAGCATTTTGTGTTTAAAATAAAAAGTACCACATATTAGAGAGCTCTTGCTACCATCTTAGACAAAGAAGAATACAAAGCTAACCTTGCAATAGGAAGACCTATCTTACCTCCTCCAATGTAGAACTAATCAATATTGCAGGGAAGAAAGAAATCAAATCCTATCGACTACCTCCCTAGCTTTTCAACCAACACCATCAAGCACAAAATCAATACTTTTGCAGTTTGTAGCACCATCCAGCATAAAAAAATTGGGTGCTAGGGTTTCAAACTTCAAGTTGCACTTGTTTCTAGAGGTTACCCACACTTTCCAAATGCTTC